>VZSE01011883.1:661312-911838 GCA_013398275.1 Promerops cafer
GGAAGGAAGGAAGGAGGGAGGGAAGAGGGCGGGCGCTATCCCCCGCCCCGTCTCCGGGCGCCGCCGCTCTCCTTGAGGCTGCGGGAAGATCCCCACCCGCCCCCGCAGCCGGTCCTGTCCCCCGGCCGGGACGAGGGCAGTTCTTCAGGGGCTCTGGGTGACCTGTGCAGCAGCCAGATGCCAGCGCAGCCCCTCCGCCCGGGGGGCGGCCGGGGAGCCCCGCCAGCCCCGGTGCCGAGGGAGCGGGGGATTGCTTCTCGAGGGAACTTCGGCTCCTGGCAGGCAGCGCAGGGGTCTCCTGTCTTGCCCACTGGGTTTAGGATGGAGAAGACGGTCCGGTACCATTTTGATGATGAATTCCCAGAGACATGGTCTGGCCTTTCACTTGATCCTTAGGAAGAAAAAAAAATTGGCTAGCCTTAGCTGTGACCTTTTTCCTTCCATACGAGCAGTGATTAATACTAAGGTTTCTTTCATCCGTGCTAAGGCACTCCAAATTTACTTCTTATAAATCTTGTAATTATGGAGTGTTCCTAACCAATTAATGACGAAGATCTCTGTACTCAGTTTTCTGGCAATTTGTTAGGGTTTGTTTGTTTTTTTTTTTTTTTCCCAGCAATTGAGTCTGCTGTTTCTGCTCACAGCCTTGGAGCAGTAACTCCAGAGCAATTTCTTAGCATAATCTGTTCAGGAGAATGCTCTGCTTCCTATCTGAATGATTTTTTTTTTTCTCCCTGATCCAGCTGATGTGCTCCCACAGCTACTGCTGTAGAAGGTTTGAAGCCACTGTGCTCCTTCCTTCTCCCAGGATAAAATTGGCAGTGTTCTGGCTTGATTCTTCTTGGTCTTCCAGGCAAGATTTGTGTCTTGTTAGGCAAGAGCTTGATTGGACTTTTTTTTTTTTAAGACTAATGGAAGATTAGCATTTCTAGGAAGAGAGAGGGATAGAATCACATTTCCATTGCAAATTGGTATGCATTCTTATGCCTTCAAGCAGTTAATTTTTGCTTTCCTGTTGGTGCTGCACCTGTGACCTGTGCTATCCTTTCTTAGGTTTTGGGGTGGAATCAAGGACACTTCCTTTCAGCCCAGTTTACCATTCAAATATCCATTATTACCATTAAAATATCTCCAATCTTAAGGACCCTGGGAGAGCTAGGAAGGAATCTTTGGAGTTGGTGCAGACCAAAATACAGCAACTTTGGAAGTAACTTCTTTTACTATGATTATTTCTCACTGTGGATCGTGCTGCTGGTGGTGAGAGTGACCAAGCTCATGTGCACCCAGTGGCTCTTGAGCTGCTTGTATCTTTGCAGCAGTTCAGTATTAGAGCTCTAGCAGTGGTGCTGGGTCTGATGACCTGCAGCAAGGCTGTTCTGGTACAGGTTCTACTGTTTAATCTGAATCCCTCCTGTCAGAGGGAGAAAACCAGCAGGTGCCACAGAGGCAACATTGCTGGGTTACCCTGGAATGCAGCTGCATGCCAGTGCCTGTTACACAGTAAAACATTTGGACTATCAGAGAGGCTTGGTTCACAGTCATTTTCTCTCCACAGAGAGAATCTGGGAGACACCAATTTTGGGACACCTTCTGTCCCCTCAGGTCCCCAAAGAAAGGTATCTCCTGCAGCTCTTAAGATAAGCAAGACTAGCTGCTGGAAGAGTAGTAATTGTCTCCCTAAGGTGGTGGGATTCAAGTTGTAGGCTGCGGTGCTGCTTTAGCAAATCACGCCTTGGGATTAATAATTTCCTTTGGGAGTAATGTTGACTGAATGTATAATGATGGCCTTTAATTGGCTTCCTTTTAAATTTCTGATACAGGCACATGGTTCCAACATGCCATATTCACTCTGTATGTTGCTGATATTTCATTGACCATCCTAATAAAACCATTATCACTTTTATGTGTAAAACATCATACATCTTCTTGGGGAACATCTGAAAAATGGGAAACTTCTGGAGTGGTTCCTCCTCCAAAGTGCTGGAAAAGAGGCATTTTAGAGTCCTTGTCATACCAAGAAAATGTCATGGTGAAAGGCAGCCTGAGCCATGAAGACATTGCATAAATCCTGGAAGGCCATTTGGAGTTATTATGTTTTGTTGCCAGTAATGAAGAGATATCAGCGAAAAAGCCATGTTCATTCATGGTGGTAGAATCAGTTATAAACCAGCATGGATTATGAATCAACTTTGAAAATTGCAAGCTGTAGGCATGCTGTAACTGTCTTGCCAATGCAAGAGGAAGGTGAGACCGAAGCAGGTGGCCCCACTCTACCCCTAGTTCCCTCAGCCCTGGTAATTATCACTGATGGACGAATCCCACAGACAAAACTTACACACTGTTCCAGTGGGATTTATTCAAGGAAACTAATTTACTGTACTTTTCTGTATGCTTTTTGCTGATGTCTTTGAGGCCATTTGGAGCATTCAGTCCTTCCCTCTCCTATGTCTCTTACATTAGATCTGTATTAGATCTGCTGTACGGCAGAATCACGGCTGGGTGTGTTGTCTGTGGTAGGCATTGGCACTTTGCTGCTGGGAGAAGGCCAATTTGATTAATATTGAGAAAGATTCTTTCAAAGACAGGTAATCAACCCAAGCCTTAAGTGTGCATCAGTCTCTTCATGTGAGAGTCATAATGGCTGGTACTGCCATCAGAGTCACATTTATAAATCTGTGTGGGAGGTTGGCTGCAAAGGAACAAACCCTAGTGATATTAGTGCTTATGCTCATTACTGGCAGTGCTGACACAGCTGAGCAGGAAGATAGAGTGAGGCTGCCACTGAAAACAGATGCATCTTTCTTTTACTTTTTTTTAATATGGTGGGCAAAGTGACACCCCATGCACAGTCCAAATGAGCCAGTTCTACCTTCTGAGTCGAGATGAATGATTTCAGCAAGCTTCTGACTGGAGGAATACTCTTGCTGTCCTCATGATGCAAAATATTCCACCTGCTTCCATACAGGTTTGTATTTCTTGTACATCCATGAGGAAGCATGATGTACATGTATGCCTAAGAATATTTGTTTTCTTATCTTCAGAGAACAGGTGTTGTCCATTTGGGGACAAATAAGGTAGTACTGAAGGTGCAGATTTACTTTACATTTGAATGCTAAGTTAATAAACTGAAAGTAAGTGTAAAAATATACGTAAAAACCCCCATCATATGAAAAAAGCTGAAGAGCATTTTTCTATCATTTGCTGTTACTGTGTTTTTCCTTAAATAGCTTCTTCTCCAAGTTGATGTTTTTGAGATTTTTGTTTTATCACATAGTGTTGGCCTTATTTTGTCCTAAACTTCAGGCTTGAATGGAAGATGCTGTGTTAATGACCTTCAAGCAGGTCTGAGAACTAAAACTGATAGTATAACTTCTTTTTTTGTCTTTTTCCTCAATATGGAATTATTTTCACAAAGAAAATTTCCAGATCTTAGTCAGTCCAGGTCCTAATGATAAAGGGAAATTTTTCTGAGCTTCCTTTAGAAGAAAATTCTGTAGCCTTTTAGATTGTTATTATTAAATGCTTCCCGCCCCCCAATTTAACAGTTACGTTTTCCATTTCCTAATTTAATTCTATTGCATATCATTAAAACATATCTCTTTATACAGCATTCTGAGTTTCAGTTTATCTTTTAATACTTGTGTCCTCTCTTTTTTAGTCTTCCTTTAGCCATGTTCTGTGCATTCAATTCACTTGCTTTTTGCTACAAATAAAATTTGACTGTTTACTTGTCTTGCATACATGGCAGCATATATTGTTGGGGGGTTTTGTTTTGTCCTGTTGGGTTTTGTACTAGTTTCAATGCAGTGGGGTTTGACCCTAATTTGGTTTTCCTCTTCCTGAAATTCTTACCAAAGATAAACTGATTTAATCTTAAAGTTCAGGTAGTCTAGCTAAACAGAAAACTTTTTTTATGTATATTCTAGGACTTGGATGAGGATGCCTATTTTTCCAAGATTTGCAGAGGCAGCTGCCTTCCTTTGAAACCAGCACCTTTTAGAAGCCTGTACTTTGGGTTCCCTGCACCAGAACACAGTGAAACGAGATCTCTCTGCAGAACAATGACCTCTAAAAGAAGTGGCATTCTGGCTTCTCTTGGCCCATCTTCAAAGACAGCCTCTTTTTCATTGTCCATCCATCGGGAAACCCAGAGGATAGCCTTTGAAGCTTCCTAGGGATTTTTGTATTCCCCACCAACCCTCCAGTCATCCAAATCCCTTGCTGTTTCCTGGCTTGGGAGTTGGAACCGCAGTGAAGAACAGTGTACCATCCAGGGGAAGAACAGTTAATGTGGAAATGCAAGGAAATGGGTACAACAGGAGTTTGATAGAGCTTGTTTTCTAACTGTGCAGACTGAATGTAGGTACTGGGAGATTTAAGTTCATGAGTATTTGTGAAGTACTTAGGTACTTCCAAATAAAGTTATGATGGAAGTGCACAGTATGATTATTTTCAGAGAAAAAAACTGATCTCTTTGAGGCCATCTGGCTGTGACAACAGAATTCAGTCTGTTAATGATGGAGAGATTACAAGGCACCTGAATAGAAGATAAGGAGGCTTTTGTTATTAAATAAACTGTGTTTGATACATGCTTTTTCTTTACTATTACTAGTCATTGATTGAAAGGTCTTCTGGACCTGTGCACTGTCTTCATAGGTATTTAACAGTGTTTAACGGAGCAAGACCTCTCCTATTTGGTACCATGGAGGAATATTGCGTATAATATGGAAAAAGCTACTTAAACTTTTCAAAATTACAGTTGCAATAAGGTAGCACACATGAGAATTCAAATAGATTTACAGTTCTTATTTATCCTTCCTGATGTGTTACATTGCTCCCTTCACTTAAGTTAGGGTTCTGGTCAAGACCAAAACCCTGTCTCAGCTCTGGGCCTTTAAATTTATTCTGTGTCCTGAGTATCTAAGGTGGTGCATCAAGATCCAAAGAGAAAGATCCAAACAGAAAACACCCTCTAGCATAAACACCCTCTAGCATACAATAACTCCTTCCTTCCTTCCTTCCTTCCTTCCTTCCTTCCTTCCTTCCTTCCTTCCTTCCTTCCTGCCTTCCTTCCTGCCCGCCTGCCTGCCTGCCTGGAATTTCCCATCTCATTTTCCATCCTTGAGATGGTGGCAGCAGCCCATTTGATTACTGATAACCACCAAAATGCCCAGGAAAATATCAGTACAAACTTCTCAGCTTCCCACCAGTCTCCCAGGTCATGAACACAGGAGGAGTCTTCTGCGTTCACTAAACCAACAGGTTGGAGGAGACTTTTGCTTGATATGCCAGGGCAAAAAAAGTCTAGTCTTGACAGAATGGCCAAAGATAATAGGTCTGAGAAAGAACGTTTGAGAAAGATCATTTGTAGCAATCTGCTCTGTTTTTTTGGGTTAATGCATCCCCCACACAAATACCTGTAAAAATGTTGCCATGCAGGCTTTCCTCAGGATGACAGGAACAGAACTATGATACTTTTCCTCCACAAGACCACTTTTAAATGATTTTTGGGGTGGTTGTTACAGCTCTCCCCGGGAAACCTTCCTGGGGCATGGATGCCTTGCCTGTACCTGCTGACCTGAGCCATCCCCTGTCACTGTTCCATTGATTGCTTTTGTTCATTCCTACAAGAATTCCTTCTTGCCTTCACTACCAAGTTTCATTAGCCCTGGAAATCATATCCTTCCTGAAGTGTTGGACCTTCCTGCACATTTCATAGCATAGCAACTAACTCCATTACCATGGATCCCAGACACAAGCATGCAGAATTTATCTAACTCATCAAGCAGCTAAGGGACACCAATTTCAGCTACAGTCAGCTTGGATTATAAAGCACTTACAGCTAAAAGGTAGCCTACAAGCACTTCCCAGTGAGGCAAAGCAATGAGTTGGGGGCGGGTTTTGTTTGTGGTTTGTTTGGTTTGGGTTTTTTTAATGGCAAATGTAATGTGTATAGTCTTGGTAAACAGACAGAATTATTCATTCATCCATAAGCTGTTTCCCACTGAGGTATCACACCTGCATGTGGTATTTGAGAGCTGGGAGTTCTTTCTTTAAAATATTGCCTCACTGTAGAGGTTTTTTGTCCAGCTTTTAGTCTGAATGTGATTATTATGCATTGCCATGTTTTGCCCAAAATCAAAATACACTCTAAAATAAAGATGTACTCAGTTGCTCCCTGCAAAGCAGCTGGCTGATGACTGATGTTGAGTGGAATATGGACCAGTTGATCTTTTTCCACTTAGCAGTTAATGAAAACTTAATCAAATCTCAACTGGTAGCTAATCGGAAATCTCTACAAAAGCCATCTATAAAGCACAGACATAGGTCTCCCAGAATAAAATTAACCCAATAAAGTCTCTCATCCAGAGAAGAAATCTGTCATCTGTATTTCATGCCTTCAAGGACCTGTGTCAAGGTGTTTGGGACTGTTGCTGAGCATGTAATTCAAAAGATGCACTTAAAATGAAGTGAGAGGATTTTTTTTCGTTTCTACTTCTACATGCCCACTGAAGCCCTGATATAAGGCCTATTTGTCATAGAAAACTTTGGTGGGTGCCACAGTGGGCAAGTCTGTCCTGCACCAATTTGCTGGAAAATAGTGTCTTGTTTTATAAATATTTCAAAGGAGAAGGAAGGACACTTTAAACACAGCTTTGAAAATTGCAAAAGGATAATTCTTACTGAGTTAGAGACTACAAAAGCATTTCTCATTAGGAAAACTTTAAAACTGACTTGAGACCAGCTTATAGCAAACCCTGAATTACAAGTGTAACCTTTTTTCATAACAACAGTCTTCACCAAGCAGTGCTATTTTTGTCAGTGATGAGTTCTTTTGTTGTTGGAGATGGCTTTCAATTTCATGATGTTGCAATCGGAAAGCCTTGAACGTTTCAGGATCAGTTCTAATATTTTCCTGTTGGTAAGCTATTTTTAAGGCAACATACAATTTATCGTTATTTTCCAAACATGGGGCCAAAATAAAAAGTCCAAGGAAGCCTATCCTATAATTCATGTTGACAGTAAGTGCATGCTTCTCCAGGTTTGGCAGAGTGTATGTGTGTACACCAGTCGTGTGATAAGTGTAACATTTTCTCTGAGTTTCTCCTGGTCTTTTCCTCTTTTTAGGTATTTCTATCCTCTGTTAGTCTGTTTTCTTAGGAACTTGACACTGATATATGCATTTCTGTTTTCTGGTTTGTGTGACTTCTGAATAAAGCTAGCAGTGATTTATATAACTGGGGTCTCGAAGAATGAAACTTAACAATGCAAAGGTGACAAAAACAGGCTTTTAACTATTATATCCATTCCATTACCTTTCAGGGTTTACAGGCTGTTTTTTTAAAATTTTATTTTCCTTGATCAATTCTTATTTTTCTTCATGTCTTCCATTTCAGGTCCTTTTTTTCTTCTTTTTCAGAAAAAGTTACAATATGTTCTTCTTGACATTTCTGCTTAGATATGGCTTATCTACTTAGATATGGCTCTCTTCAGCTGGCCAAGGGAAAAAAAGCCAAAACTACTAATTTGCCCTGGTGAGTGTTTTCAGTCTTTTTTTTTTCAATGACTGGTTGTGCTGTGTCCTGGACCTCTGCAGCAGCTAATAAGTAACTCCTGATGCCAGAATAACTCCTGATTCCAAAGGTTGACAGATATCATTTGAGCTCTCATTTCAGAGGTAAATGACAGCCCTTTAACCCAATTATAGTCCAGGGTGGCATAATTGGACTCATTTGTGATCCTTTACCAACTGGCTACTGCAGTTAATTTATGAAAAATGGGACAGTATTCCTTTTTCAAGGGAAATTAGAGTCTATTATGCTTTAATTTATACATTGTTTAGAATGCTCCAGACTGTTTCTACCTTAGCACCAATCCTTCCTTTTCTGCATCTGCTCATTGTTTCCTGATTCCCTTTTATTATAGTGAAATATATTACTTTTGTGTTAATATGCTTTACAGTAGTTTTCACTGAGACATTTGGAGTTTTTACTTTTGTCACAGTGTCTCTCTAATTAATACGACCAATTTTACTATAATGTCAATTACTTTGTGGAGTATATAACTGTAATTGTGAGCATCATCTAAATCTGTTCCTTATTGCACAGCTAGCAATGCAGCAGACCACTGCCACTAGCATCAAGCTTTCCTGTAATTCTGACACTGTAGTGAATTCCTTCCCAACCGGCAATAAGAAAGTCTTACACAGCTCTTTCTCTGCTTGAGTTCTCTGTTTTCTGGATTGTGAAATTATCCTCTGCATAATTCAAGAACTGCTTCATGATCTATGTTTGGCAGAATTTGTTACCCAACAGATGTCTGGACAGTTAATGACCTCTGTAAGTACAACCCTGTGATTTCTTGCTACTGATGGTCCAAGAATTTTTATTCTATTCTGCCACAAGTCAGCACTTGAGCAGCATGTCACCTCTTATTATAAAACAAAAGCATAAAATGTGTATAAATTTTCTTTTCAGAATTGTTATGCCTAGTCAGAAGTGGTATTTTCCCCTCATTTTCTTCTGAGAGTCTTTGTTCATGTATGTGTACACGCAATGCACAGATGCACATAGCTCCATATTTTTCCTTGGCCAAAATCAAAGGACATGTATGAAAACCCCTGAAATTAATCAAAATATATTTTCAGAGAAAAAGTACTCCCATAAATACAAGTCAGAACTCACACTGCACACCTTTAAGTTGGGAAAAGGGCAGATACCTAAAAAGGTCCATGGTAGCAAAGCCTTTTTGACTGTCACTTTTACACATATGGCAAACATAGTCTTATCAGAGGATTTGAAGGCACTGGAGTGATGTGTTCATGGTATGAAATCATGCTGCAGCTGCACAACCATTCCTTCTTTCCTCTTCCCCATTCAGATCAGGTTCTAGCCCATCCCTGCATAGGAAAGTTGTTCTAGTTTCTCTTCTGGACTGTTTGGTTTTTGGTTTTTTTTTTCTATTCGGTTATCAGCACTTGTGAGAGGAAAATTGCCAGGCAGGATTGTATCAAAGAGGAGGTAAGAGAGTCCCTAGCATCTGGCACTCATCTCCCAGAGGAGGGAGTCAAGGAATTGAATGCTGATTGATACAGGTCCAGTCAGACATCCCTGTGGAGATATTCTGTAAGCCAGGTGCTGAAGTCCCTAGAACATAAATCTGCACAGTGAAGTGCTTGAGAGAGTGGCTTGTACTTCAATGTGTGCCACTGTGAGGTAGAGAAATTAGGCTGCCTGCATACAAGTGCTCCTCTAGCAGTTGGGGTCCTGGCAGCTGCCTGGGACTCTTGCCACGTAGCTCCTGAACTGCCATGAACTTTGCTAGATGCCTTACTAGTACCTGCTTCTGCAGTGGAAGAGTCATTGTGGCCAGAATGCTGGATTGGAAGGTACTAAAACCCTGGAGAAAGGTTCATTAGCTGGATCTACACTGGTAAGGTTCAGAAGCCAATGCTCTTGCATTCTATGCAGAGCTCTTGCAATTGATATATAGGCAGATTACTTGGCAATTTTGTCATTAAATTCCTGGCAACCTCTCAGATGGTACATGGATCTGGCTTGGAGGACAGCATGGAGCAGGCGTAATTTCCTCAAAAGCAATTTTACATCATCACTTTTGGGTGAAGAAGAAAACGTAGCTCTGCAATACAAGCTGGGACACATAGTTTGGCCTCAGAACCCAAAGAAAAATGTCTGGTCTGTTTTATGAGCTAGAGAGCTGGAGAAGGTACCTGAATTTCTTGCTACAGGTTTGGTCTTGGTCTCTCTAGCTTTGGCAAAAGGTTTCTTTTTCAGTTTGGTGATGGATTTTTTGTTTGCTTGGTTTTTTTGTTTGTTTGCTTGTTTTGTTGTTTTGGTTTTTTTGTAGAGGGGATTAGAGGATTTTTGTTTGCTTGTTTGTTTGTTTAATTTAAGTATGTGCCTACATGTGTATCTACTTTTGGTTTTCTTCAGATGGAGAAACCTGTTTCCAACACTCATTCAGTACAGTTTAAAGGGTCTTTACACATTCTTAATTACTACCTATCCCCTTCTCCAGTGTCTTGTCACTTGAACACTTTGGGAGACATGGCCAATTCTTACTGTTTCTTCTCATGGTTCACTGGCAAATAACTACTGCCCTAGTCCCCTTCTGTTCCTGGGAACTGATCTAAAATGCCAGACAAGTTATTTTGATTTCAAGAGCATTGCTTGGCCTCCTATGGAGTCTTTAGAGCACCTCTATCTTTTAATACTGATACCTGTTCAGAGCCTCTGCGTGAAAATTGTCCCATGCTCATATTAAGCATACAATACAGAAGCTATTCTGGGGCTAGTTAGCCTGAATTCTGGGGGCTAATGAAAACTACTGAGAGTGTAACTTTTTTTTTCTCCTCTCTCCCAGCTGGACTGATTCACAGGTTTTCTTTGTTTTCCCATTTGGAGTTTCCTCGTGCACTTTCAGAGGTACAAGCTGTACACTCATCAGTTCTTCAGTCTTCACAGAAGTATTTCTACTATCTTGTCAGATGATATTTTTATACAAGGAGGTCACTGAATTACAGATGAGGACATGACTGAATAATTGGTTTTGTCCTCCAAACACGTGGCCTCTTGTCTCTAGAGCATTTCCTATTTTAAAATAAAGAGTATTTCTCCCACTTTCGTGTATTTTAACATTTGGTGGATGTCCTACGGTGGGCCAGGGCTTTTACACCCACTCTTGTCCCAAAGGAAGTCTCCCTAAAGCAGCTAAACTTGACTCAGATATGGTTCTCTATTCAAAATCAAAGGGCACTCTGTAAATTTTGACGATAAACATATGGGCCTACTACAGTGCAAGATGTTCAAAGCAATCAGACATTCTGGCTGTGATCTATCTAGAATAAAAATTATCAGGAGTGGCCAGGAGGTATCCAGAACCAAATGCTCTACAACACCATCGGTGATGATGCCCATCTAAATGTGGCATTACTGGGATGTCTATATGTGCTCACAGGCTGAGGAACCTCTTACCACAGTGGTGGCCAGAAATGGTGATTTGCCTGCTAAAGAGAAGGTGGCACATAACGTTGGCACAGAATAAGACATGCAAAAGTTCGATTAGACAATCTGGGATTCTTTTTTATCTCCAAATGGCCCTGCAGCAGTGAGTCATAAGTCCCTGTATACACTGAAACTTCTGCAATTTTCCTCTCAAGCTGCTTCCTGGGACTTCTTTGCAGAAATCATTTTCTATAGGAGGGATGAGTTCAGCTGCCCTGCTTTAGGAACCACAGGCTTTTAAAGCAATCTTTTGTCACAGGTTTGAGTTGACAAAACTGGCAGCTTAGCAAGGGTTCCACCTATTTTTTAAGGACTCAGATGCTTTGTTTTTACAATATGGAGCTTTCCATGTAATTGCAGTAAGGGGTTAAAATGGTTTGACTGCAAGAAAACTGCCAAGCTCCAAAAGCTTTCTATTGAAAAGTATGTATTAAAATTATGCGAGAGCTTTGTTAGCAGTAGCATGGCTAAGATCTTTTGGCCATGAGTTGTATCAGACTTCTTGTATTTTTTAATTATTCCTTCATTCCTTCTTCAAGGGTACTTTCAATATTAACGAGCAATAAATATTTTTATATTTTTAATAGTAGTTTATATTTTAATAGTAGCTTTCTTGTTTTTCTCTTTGTGCACTCAGATCATAGAATCACCGAATGGTTTGGGTTTGATGGGACCTTAACGATCACTGAGTTCCAACCCCCCTGCCATGGGCAGGGACACTTTCCACTACACCAGGTTGCTCAGAGCCCCATCCAACCTGGCCTTGAACACTTCCAGGGACAGAGCATCCTCAACTCCTCTGAACAACATGTTAGTGTCTCACCACCTTCCTTGCAAAAAGTTTCTTCTTATGCCTAATCTAAACCTACCTTCATTTCAAAACCCTTGCCATTTGTCCTGCCACCACAAGCCTTGGTAAAAAGTCTCTCTTACAGGGTCCCTCTATATATTGAAAGACTGCAATAATGTTTCCCTGGCATCTTCTTTTCTCCAGGCTGAACAACCCCCAACTCTCTCTGCCTTTCCTCATAGGAAATGTGTTCAAGCCCTCTGACCATTTTTGTGGTTCTCCTCTGGACCATCTTTAAGAGGTCCATGTCCTTCCTGTGCTGGGGATGGCAGAGCTGGATGCAGCACTCCAGGTAGGGTCTCACAAGGGCAGAATCACCTCCCTGGAACTGCTGGCCATGCTGCTCTTGTTGCAGCCCAGGATGTGACTGGTTTTCTGGGCTGTGAGTGCACATTGCTGGGTCATATCCAATTTTTCACTCACCAGTATTCCCAAGATCTTCTCTGCAGGGCTGCTCTCAGTCCATTCATCCCCTGGCTTGTGTTAGTAATACATTGATCTGGGTGCAGGACCTTGCACCTGGCTTTGTTGAACTTTGTGAGGTTTCAGATGGTTGAAAGCATTTTGCCAATCTAACAACACCTACTGTAGACCCATGTGTAATAAAAGTGAGAAAAAATTAAAAAAAATAAATCCAAATGTACAAAAGTTATTGTAAGAAGTTGTTCCTTGATATTCCCTGGATATGTTCTTAATTGCACACTTTAGATGAAAGAACAGGAAATACTTCAAAGCTTTCATATAGTTCATGCATTATGTAAGACAAATTTATTTACCTTTCATGCAGGTTACATAGGTGATTTTAATGCATTTTCCAGACACAAAATTGTGTTTGCTGAGATACTTTATGATTCTTCAATATCACAGAGGGAAGATTTAGGGAAGGAAAAAAAAAGGTCTTAAGTCCTGACGCCTAGAAAAATATGAGAATAATGAGCTTAGAAGAATTAGTGATCAGAAAGTTCTACCAAAAAGACAGTGAATTAAATTACAGAGGTTTTTTACAGAAAGTTGGGAGCCCAAAATGTGAGTAACACTATAGCAGGATCAATGAGGACAAAGGAAACAGCAATAAGACTGCATACAATGCCAGAACTGCTTATGGGGCAAAATGTATGAGCCGGGAGTTCTCATTTGCAGCCCACACACTGACACAGCATCACTTTTTTTGTTCTCACATGTTCACAGTCAGTTATAAAGCCAACAGCATTTGCAGGGCAGCTAAAAATGAATATATATTTTCTCGAGAAGGTGCTACACAGTGGTACTGCCGTGTTTATTTTTTAATGCTAATCTTTCTCTCCATAACTTTGACCCAGAGTAGATTCAAGCTCTGTTTCTCATAGGTCCTCATTTTCTTAATGGCCACATAAATCGAAACTAATAAAATATAGAAGAAAACTGTCACAATGAGCATGTAGGGCTTATTAATAGAAATGGGATAGGTGGTACACTATTAATTATGTGACTGATAAATACCCGGAGCAAAATAAAGAGCAGTGATTAAATTTGAGGGTGCATTTTTGTAACAAGTTTCATATTTTTAAACAAGATGGACAAGCAAATTTTCCACAGAACATTTTGGTACTTCATGAAGTTTGCCTTCCTATATAAAGAGCTCATCTATATTTGCTTCCCACAGTCTTCCAAGAATGATGTAGCATCTGAAATTAAAAATACTTTTCAGTAACTATCTTATGATGGCTGTCACTGATGACAAAATAGGAGAAGGAGAGAATTTAAAGTATGCATTTTTGCAGTTGCATAGAAGTGCAGGTATAGAAGAAATTGTAAATCCCATATATTGTAAAGCTGAAAAACATTTAGTTTACAAACAAGCAGAGAAGAAAAGCATGAGAGAGAGTAAACCACTCTATTGAATGACTACTGAGAGGCAACTCTACTTGTTGCCAAGTGGTTTTTGCCTTTTTTATGTGGTTATCTTTTGTGTATGTAAGTTCTTTGATTTTGCATGGGTGATTAAGGAAGAGGCCTCAGAAGCCAAAATCTGGCTTGCTGTCAACAGAGCAATTTTAAGTTTAAGCACTGAATCAGTCAAAGTGCAGTTTTGCTCCCACATTAGTTCCCTTCTTGCAGGGTGAGAGCAACTGGAATACGATTGCTTGATGGCTCAAAAGGGCATGAATAGTTTGGGCCTAAAAATTAAGCACTATAAACCAGTTTTTCTTTATTAGAGGCATCTTTGCATAACACTATTACTCTTATTATTGTTGAGCACTTTGTGAAAGGGTTGTTTTTCATAGCATCCACAAAAAGACCAATCTGTTTATTCAATTGTCCTATGCCTACTCAGTGGCCCCAGCGCTTGACAGTTTTAGCTGAAATGTATGAGAGATGTCACTTACATTGCTAGATCATGTAATGGTCATAATTATGCAGAAAAGTACAATTACACCAAAACATAACATGTTGTTGTGGTTTTTGGTCAAAGGATTTCACCTTGTCTTGTAACAGGAGTAACAACTTTGCAGAACAGGAGAATCTGTAAATACAGGGCTGACAGCAGAGCTGGGAAACTTCAGCTCCCTCCTCTCTGGGCCACTCTTTCCATCTGCAGGTCAGGGTTCTCTCTGCTTGTCTAAACTGTCACACAAGATGTGATTAACTACTTTTTGAAACAACTTTAGTATGCAAAACTTAGAAGAATCTCACCCTTGTATGTCAAAATAAATAAATAAAGACAAAAAACCAATCCCAAACCCAACCAACCAAACGGAAGATGGAGCCAGAGAGCAGCTTTTAAAGCAAATTGCCAGGGAAGATGGGGAATTCGGTTTGCTCCAGCTCCTCAACTCCAAACGAGACTGCAGGTAAGGAATTGAAGAAAGTCCTTCAAGACTCTGGTGCAGTAGGAGGGCATGGAAAGGGGCTCCACTGTGTGTGAACGCATCAGTCCGAACCAGCACAGCTGCTTCCCCGGGGTCTTCTGTCCTCACCCTGCACATGAATAACATGAGCCACGACTGCTGCTTAGGGGCAGGGAGCCTAATTCTGCTCTACCCCAATCAAAAGAGGGGAAGTCAGCCTGCCTCAAGAATAGAAAGGCCAAAACTAACAGAGGGATGGATGTTTCATTTACTATGGTGTCATGCCAGAACACAGAGTAAGAGAAATGACAGTAAGAACCAAAGATGAGGTAATGTTAATTCCATATAAAGTAAGCTGCATTTTTCAGCTTGATTTTCATTCTTACTGCTGGATACACTCTTCCAAGAAAGTTCACATAATCCAAGCATACCTACTAGACAAGAAATAGAACCTTTAAATAATGTCATTGTAATTTCCTGTGAAAAGCAAATACCAGAGGAGCATCTTATAATTCTTAATCCTACAACATTTCTTTAATGCAGAAAAATAACTAAATAAGCTTGCTTTTCTTGGCTTCAGTTTCACATACTAAATTGTCCTGCTTTCAGTCCTAGCAATATTTTTAATCCATGCAATCTGACCTGAAAGCTGTGACAGAAAAAGAAAAAAGATACTCTAGAAAGTATTTATGAGATTTATTTACTTGATTTTTCTTTTCAGTTATATGGGGAAACACTTTTCTAAAGTACCCTAGTTTTGCTTCTGTAAGTTCTCATTAAACTTGATGTCTACAGCAATTCTAACTTTGTCTGAACTGTCACACAAGATAATGATTACCAACTTTCTGTCGTTGTAGGAAAATTGTTTTTAAAAAGTTTTTGATTGTTTTGTGTGACAGTGGTAGACCTGGGAGAACACTGAGATCTTGTTGGTAATTTCCATGCCTTTTCCACCATCACAATACTCTTTAAGCCTGTCAGGGAGAATGCAAGATGAAGCTCCAGGTTCTCACTTTGAAATCTTTCTTCTCTCTCTCCCTTACTCCTCTCCCCAGCTTTCTATACATTACTTTTTCTTCCATCAGTCATAGCAAAATTGCTTTTGTGTGCCATAATTTCCCAACCTTATTTCCCCATCTCATCAGGGAGAGTACAGCACGGACCTCAAGTTTGCACACCTGGTAAAATGATGTACTAGACCTCAAGACACCTTTCTATTATTCAAGTACTTTCCTGGTCTTGCAGAGGAAATCACCATTACTTTAGCTTTAAAAAAATGCCCTCAAGAATTTTATCTTGAATAGCCATTGGAATTCTGGAATCTCTCTTGTATTGTGTTGTCTTTTTTTTTTCTCCTTCCTTTCTCCCCAAACAGTAACTTATTTCCAAAGACCAACCATTTATATAAAGCATATATTTGATTTTATCATATTATTATTTCACTTCAGTCCAAAATGTATGCCTGCCTTTCAGTGTTTTTCCCTAAATAGTGTCTTAAACCTTGAAGGAGTAGTTGGACCTGGAACTGTTTAAGTATATAAGAGAGACAAGATTAATAGGGAGGAGTGATGTTTCAGTAGGAAACTGAAACAACTCCTTCCAGTCCCGTGACCCACACCTTTGCCTAGCAAGACACTCATTTTCTCAACGACTTTCTTCCTTAAAAGCCTTTTTGGAAAATGTATTCTGGGTCTCCCAAGAGCCTGCAGCCTGCTGTCTCCAGCATATGCTCAGCCCTTGTTTGTCTGTCAATGATCCACAATGCCTAATCTTGAGAGCAAACTACTGTGAGGTCAGTAGACCTTACCAGACTTCAGTTTAAAAGACATTTTTAGATATATTCTGAAAATGAACAAGTATATCAATCTTCAAAGAATACCTCATACCTCACCAAGTAGTGAGACAAGCATTTCTATCTGTAGATCTAGCCTAGGACTGCAGCATCATCCATAGCAGTAAGAAGGTGGGTCTTTGACTCCTCAGTAGTAGCTCCCTTTTAAGAATTATGAGGAAGAGATATTATCTAGTCCAATCACACATCCTCAGGGAAATAGTCTGAGACTGCAGATTCATTTCCTGTAATCCAGCTGTTGCTGACCAGACCTTTCCCTCTACAGTACACTTGTTGGACCTGTCATGTTCAGTTGAGAAAGCTTAAATGTCTTGCTGTGCTCCTGCAGACACTGTTTGTTTACCAGAACAGAGATTACTAAACATGGTGAAATATAATTTCTGTCACAAGGAATTTACTTTCTTCTGTTGCCTCTGTCTACTACGTAGACAACAGAAGTGTGAGTGCGCAATCAGGATTTGTTTTGTTGCAGACGCTGCCGTATTCTACTCCTAGAGAAATTTAATCTCCTGATCTTGGATTTTTTTTCATACCTGACTTTTTTTTTTCACAAGAACCGCTGCTGTTGAGCTTAGTGTGGGTAAATTTAAAGTTGCAGCTGAAATAGCGCTTTCCAATCTGCTGACAACTTCTGCAATGTAGGACAGCAGTTCAGACATTGAGCATGATTTTCCAGAATCTTTCGAGACAGATTATGAAAGTTCGGCATATGCCTCGGGAGGAAGCTGTCTTTTCACTGGTTTCAGCACAGAGCTTTGGGCAAGTGATCTGACTTTCTTGGAACGCAATGAATCTGTCAGGAAAAGCGAGTGAAAAGAAGGCACTTGATGAAAACGAGCTGCTGGAAGTCTGCTGCGTTTCCCTTAGGAATGAGCTTTCTGAAAGAGAATTCCTGCTGGCGCCGCGGTGCAGCCCTGCCTGCCAGCGTCCCTGTCTAATGCAGCAGCAGAAATCCCATGTTTACCTTCAGTCCTAGGAAAAACTAAGATAGGAAAATGTAAACAGAGGGATGCAGTTACTTTCGCAGCAACATTCTGTTTAATCTTTACCCGCGTTGGGGTTTTTTTCGCCCTGCGGCCACAGCAGTGTGGGACGGACCGCACGGAGCCGCAGGGCGCCGACAGCCCATACCCGGGCACGGGTCAGAGAGGGCCACGCTCCCCGGGCTGCCCCTGGGGCGAGCCCGCGGCGCTGGGAGGGCGGCCCTGGCAGGAGAGGCGCGCTCACACCTCCGCCGGACCGCAGGTTTCCCGGCGCGAAGGCGCGGCTCCACAGCCCCACTCTACGAGATGGCGGCGGGCAGCCGCCATTTCCCGCCCCTCAGANCCGGAGGGCCGCCGCGCAGCCGCTATTTCCCGCCCCTCAGAGCACCGCGCCCCGCCCCGCCCGGGCCGCTCGGGGGCGGTGCCGCCGCCGCCGCGCTGTTCCTGCTTCCCAGGGAGCGCCCGGCGCCCGCAAGTCCCTCCTCCGCCCCGGCAGTGCGGGCCGCCTCCCTCCCTCCCCCGGCCGTAGCCTCCTCCGACGGCAGCTGCGGTGCCCGCTGGCCCCATGGCGGCGGAGCCCCAGCCCAAGGCGCTGACTCGCAAGCCCCTCCTGCTCAACAAAGTGGAGGGCTCGCAGGAGGTGGTGAACATGGCAGCGATAGTGCCCAAGGAGGACGGGGTCATCAGCGTCTCCGAAGACAGGTACCGGCGAGCGGGTGTTGAGCGGGGCCGCGGCGGTGGTCTGTCACCTCCCACCACTGCTGCCGGTGATGGTGACAGTGCTGGGCCTGCGGCGCGGGGTCCTGGCTGGTGTTCCCTCATCGCCAGCATCACCGGCGGGAGGTGGTGGGTCCCGCCGGCGAGGGATGGTGGAGGCAGACCGTCAGCATCCCTGTGCGACTGTAGACTCCACCGCCCGGAGCCCGGGCAAGCGGTGGTCCAGCATGGGGACATCGCTTTCGGCAGACACATCACGTCCTACTGTAGGGGAAGGAACCTGGAGCAGGGGTCTCCGGCTTAGTGTCGCGCTCCTCCTCCTTCGCTGTGTGGGTCAGGACAGTGACCGGGCTGGGGCGCCGCTGAAACTTGCAGGACTTGAGTGACTTTTCTTAGCGTGGGTAAAATGGGATTTGAGGTCCCCTTCATCACGAGGATTGCCGGGGAGTCTGTGGAGATCTTTGACCTTGCCTAAAGATTGTGGTGGCATTGGCTGAAACAGTAGTTTTGGTTCCCATTTCCCCTCTCCAAACGTATCGCGGTAATTGTTTAAAAATACCATGTATCAGTGATAAGATCTTGGAGTTAAATCCCGTGTTGAAAAGCAGCCAAAGAGGAGAATGCTTTCAGGCCCTTTAGCAGGGCTTCTCAGGGACTGAAGCTGCCCAGAGGCAACTCTGTCTCTTCTGAAAGAGCTCAAACTTAATTCAGCCTTGCAGCTGGAACTTCAAAATTCTATCTTGAAAATACTTTATTTCAAAATAAGTGTTTTCTTGTAGTGTCCGTAAATAGTTATTTTAAGCAGGGTTTCTTTGCAGCTCAGGTGTACTGTGTAACCTGTGCCCTAAGACTGAAATACACATGTTGTTGACCAGCTTGTCAATACGTTTTGATACTCATGGGTATTTGGATGGACTGTTGTTCATGGATGCCTGTTCTGTTGAGTGTCTGCTTTTAGACAGATTTCTGAAAAACTGACAGTATTTTCTTTCATCTTTGTCCTCACTGTGACTTAGTTTTCAGCTGTCAAATATGTGCAAATTTAGGATCATTTAAGTTCACCTAAGCTGAGGTCTCCAAGTGAACTCTCATATGTCTGGTAGCAAGTGGAGCTGAGCTGCTTAAAACAAGTATACGGTCAAAGGAACTTTAAGTAGAGTTTTACTTGAAGCATTGAGCATTGTTATATGCTCACAATTTTATCGTCTTCACATTTTTTATGTATGTAAAGTGACGTTGAATAAAGCTTGAGCTTGTTTTGGTTCATTGTAGCTTGTTAGGCTTACTTAGCCAATTCTTTTTACCTGTACGAAGGTATTCCTGAAATTTATTTCCTCTCATATAGATGTCTCTCTCAATCTCTGCATCTTCCCTCACCTTAGCAAAAATAAGTAGCTTTAGTTGTTGATGACAGGTTGATGCTCCAGGTTGATATTTCCGTGTAGGGAAACAGATTGATGAGACATCTTTATTTTCACTAGTAACTGAGATGTCAGCTTCAAGAAACAAGCAGTGAAGAAGAAGCCAGGAGTTTCACTCTAGGAAAGTCTGGAGGTTCCCAGGCTATTTTCAGTTTAAAGGAATTAACCAGGTAACATGCCTGCTTGCAGGGCTTGTTTGCAGCATCCTTGACATGCTACAAGCTATGATCCTGCCTTTTATTTCTTTAGGCGTGAAGATGTTGGCTGATGGGTCTTTCTTTCATTTTCTGCTTGCATTAGCATTTTTATTGTAATTAAAAGGTTAAGAGCCTAAAATTGACTTGGATGGAATAGCAGGTTGGGAATCTAACTTGCAGGTTTTAGGCTACCTGGGGTGAAAGCATAATTTGCCAGAAGTTCAATACCTGTGTATTATGATTAAGCTTGTGCATATGCTTATGGCACCTTTTCTTGTTTGGACCTGCCTTCTCCTGTCAGTGTTGACATGGTTGTTTAATGGCCTTGGAATGTGGGGGGCTTTTAGAGCTTCCTGGAAACTGTTAAGGATCGTTATGGAGATGTTATCTGTCCCTTTACTTGTTAACCAAATAAGTGAGTTTTGTCCATATTTCCCAGCCTGTGGTATGCACTGCTCATATGAGGAAAATGTTCTGAAACCTCTGCAGAGAACTTCAGCTGGAATGACATGCCATCTCCAGCAATTGCTTCAGGCTGGGACATCTTGTGTAGGTGAAGGAGGAATTGTTTTGCTGGTGAATGGTTGAACACATCATTAGTGAAGTTGCTGGAAGTCTTTGCATGCGCAACAGCTACGTACCATTTTAAAGGTTTCCTCTGCTGCTTGATGTGGCCCTGTACACCTAAATCTTTAAAAGCAGGAGCTAGCTTGGTCTCTGGTCTCAAATTTGTATGGCACCAGTGGTGTTATCTGGTTTTCAAAGACACAAAAGTGGATTTAGCTATAGCTTGCAGACATAGTCATGGATTATATAGCCCTGCATGTTTCTAGCGCATACATGCATATATTTTAAGAAATAAAATTAAAACTATGTAATAATAGAGAGTGTGGTTATTCCTCATAAAGAAAGACAAATGGGCGGGGGGGGGGGGGGGGGGAAAGAAGGAATGTGGGGTAGAGGGGAAGCGGGTTTACATATTTAACTAGATTCTCAAAACTTTGTATACCCAACAAGGTTGGAGTTCCTTTTTAGCGTGTGTCATTTGTACACAGATTTTCTCTTCTGAATCCTGGTCACTTGAGATAATTGAGTGATGTTCAAAGTGTCCTAATCTTAGTGGGTTTTCTGATTCTGTATCTGGGCAAAATAGACTGAGCCTGTATCTACAGTACAGCTGGCATGCATTGGAGGGATAAGATATTTTGTGTTTTTCTTCTAAGGAAAAGGATGCGCCTGTCTAGACAGGTGAGAATTAAAGTAGTGGCAAAATTTGTTATCCAGGAGTGTATAAATCTAATGCAGGATGACTCTAAGAAGTTACTAGCTTTGCTCTTCCCTGACAGCAAACACATGGAATCAACAGACACATATAGCCAAATATGTAGAGTCTTGAGTGATCCATAGCATTGTATGCTCATGTGAAGCTAGAGTGGGATTTTCCTGATGTTCACAGCTGATCCTAAGTTGTCATCAGCTTCCTCAGTATTAAAAGTATGCGCTACCGTTTCAAAATTGCGGAGCATCCTTGTCTTTTGTTGCCTTCAGAGGGAGACGTGGGTGTTGGGCATGTCTGCAAAGTAGGTCACTGGCATGTCAAGTTCAGACATATCTAACTCCGTGCTCCAGAGAAGATTTAGTGTCATTAATCTTACCTGAGGATGGGATATGGTGGGACAAGTGCACTGACTCGCCCAGCTCCCAGTGCAAGCAGTTCTGCTCGGTGCTGGCACACTTGTGTGTTTCTCAAGAGCCTGCCAGTGCTGAGTGCCAATTCCCTGGGCCTCCGATGTGCTGATCGTGTGTCACTGCGCGAGACTGGCAGGAGGGGCTGGGTGTCATCGTGGTGAACCTGCACTTTGCCAATAGCCCTCTTTTTACCCCAGCTGGATTCTAAGTGAGGAAAACTTTCACAAAGGCTGGTATAAACAGCTTTCCTGGTCGTTTTGAACTCTGGTCTGTGCCCTCTTGTGGGTGGGAGTTCTATGCTCACTTCCATGCTATAGACCTTCTAAATGTAGGTGCTGCAGTCAAGAACTGTTCTCCTTGAAGTATTCACAAGAAACAGAAGTTTTCACAGTCAACTGAAAATTGTCAAAATCCTTTTATTTAAAAAAATGGGCATTCTAGTCTCTTAGAAGGTGACAAGATCTAGGAGAAAAATATTTATCCCCTAATCCCATAGCTTTTTTATTTTATTTATTTTTTTTTTATTAAGGGAGTAGAGACCTTTGTCTTCTCCATTACCTTGTATTATCTTCAGTTCTTTTTGAACTCAGATTTCTTAGCTTCTTCATATGGATCGCTGTGTAAACAGTGAGCCCAGACTGCTTATCTTATTAGTGTCTTCATCTCACATAGAGAAAACTGTGCAGAGCTTATAATGCTAGGTTTGGTTTACAGTTTGAGGGTTTTAAATACAGATGCTCACTTCAGCTGTTGTCCAAGGCTTGTGTTCTGGGTGTGCTAACTAGCAGGTTTTTTAGGGGGCACAACAACTTAATGTCCATCTTGTGTAAATGAAAATCTCTTTGCTAGACTAACAGTGGACTAGGAAAGGGAATATGCATATGTGACAAGACATGTGGGAATTGTCTTTGGCTTTGTGCTGACATGACTTCTAACATGGAGAACTGTGGACTTCCCACCCTTAAGGATATCAAAAGCAATCTTTTTCTCCTTGTGGTTTTCCTGTCCAGATCCAGAACATTGAGCATACAGTGTCACAGTTCGTGCCTTTGAAACAGCTCTAATGGAAAGGTGGGATTCTTCACACAGTGCTGCATTCAGGCAGGGTGCAAGGAACCTCAGACCCTTGGTAAACTGAATTTCCTTTCTCCTGTGGTGGAGTGGTAGAAAGTGATTGCTTTGCCCAGCAGTGTGGTTGCAGTACAGGTCTGTAATTCTTAGCTAAGTACAGGGTTGCATCACTGATGTCCGCTCTGCCTTGCGTGTGGCTGTTGGTTCATAGCAGAAGTGCAGGTGCGGTGAGAACTGATTTTGATGCTGTCTGTGTATGTTTATCAGTCTAAGCCTGTAGGTTTCACACCCAGATGATTGCAGCATGAGCAGTAGCTCAAGCAGTGCAGAAGGTGCGGGTGCTCTTCACAAGTGTAAAACAACTTCTTCCTGCCTGGAGGTTCTTTGAATTTTGATAAAAACATCAGTCACCAAATGAAATTGTTGATAGGAATCGAAGAGACCTAGTGCTGTAGATGCAATTTGGTTGCTTTTTTTTCTTTTTTTTTTTTTTTAAACTAAATTTTTTGGATATGTCATAATTGAATGAGTGTGTTTTTGGAATAAAGGTCAGGGTGGAGGTTAGTGCTGGTTGTTTGCGAGGGAGAAGCGGATGCTGGCAAGAGGCTTAAGAGAGAAGACAGGAGGTCCAAAAGCACTTGGAATGAGACATTGTTGCAGATGTTGAAAAGTAATTGTTCCTGATCTGACTAACATGTATCCTGTTGAGATGCCAAAATCTGAGACTAAGGCATAGAATGTCTTGCTGAGTGCTTGTTGGGAGTGATAAACTCCACTTAGTAACTTGCGGGAGACCTTGCAATGTTGTGCTTTTTTAACCCTCTGTGCCACTTTCTGCCACCACTTGTTGAAGTTTGTCCGAGCTTGTGGATCCATTGCCTTAAGATGCTCTCCTCCTGTGTGTCAGTTAAAGATTTAAAGAACAAGCATTTAGTCTCATCTCTCTGATTTGAGCTATCCTGAAACTACTAGCTCACGTAGGTCAGTGCACAGATCGATGAAACTCCTGCAGTAGCATCGCCTGTCGTACTGAGCTAAGGGCCCGTGCGACAAAGTTCATGTCTTAACTGCAAGAAGACAGCTGCAAAAATGTGCTCTGATGTGACTTGGACCACAGCTTGTACAGACTCAGCTTCAGCAGCACAGTTGGGCAGCATAATAGAGAGGAACCTTAGGTGCTTGAGCCTTTTGAGTTAGGGGTGCAATGGCTTTTACTCTCCTCTCTGTTTCAGAGATTATTCCTTCTATAAAAGATGTGGGTGAATATATCTTATCTTACAAGCTTTATTTGGTATAAGAAGAGCTACTTAATCCACCTTCTGTTTGCCTCCTGGTAGCCTCTTTTTGTGCCTGTTGCTGAACAGTGTTCTTGAGTTGCAGCAAGTTTCAGGATGATGCATCTGCTTCCCGTATTAACCAGTTCTCATTTTTCTGCTTGTCTTCCCTGACCCCATCTTAATTTCCCTGGCGTCTGTTTACACAGAGACTGGATCTCTCATCAGTGTGTCTCATGTCTGTCAGACTTGGTGACCTTCCCCTGCAATCTCTCCAGTTCTGCAGCTGAACAGTGCTTCTTGCCAAGAGGGGACTGCACAATGCCACCTCTGTGTGTGGACCCTGGAAGAAAAACAAATGCCAGTTATGGAGTCCATGCAGTACAGAGATGGCATATAACTAAAAATGCACTGTTGCAGGAAACTTGTTGGTTTTTCTCCTCAAGGTAAAGATGTCTAGAGGAGGCAGTGATGCTGCAATACCTTAAACTAAAGGAACTGCAACAGTTTTGAAGCTACTAAGCTATTTAAGTAAGGCTGACCTTTCATTGTGGGTCACTTAGCAGACTGAAGGTCTCAAATAGCATGTGACCATTGTAGCACAATAGAAATATGTCAGTAGCTTGTTTGAGCTACTTTACAGTATTTTGTTTACTGAGACAGACTCTTTTCTTTCCCTCTCTCCAGCTGCGCTGGTGCCTGTATGGTATCTGCCAACACTGATCTGTGCATAGGTTTCCCAGCAACATCTTTTAGCTGTGTGATACTACATGGAAGAGAATTGCTCAAAAGTGGCACAAGTTTTGTAAAATGGTGTTTGTAACAGCCTTGAGAGAAATCAGAAAATACTTGGCAGCTCAGAGATCAAATGAAAAGGAGAGTAGGAGGGCATAATGCAGGCACTGCATTGGTGCTGCTGTGGTCAGGAGCTCTAAAAGCTTCTTAAATGATGAGGAATACCCTAAGGGGAGCAACTGGCTTTTGTTTAAGTGTCTTCTGTGCATCACTGTGTTCTGTGCACTGTAACCTCTCAGACACTGAAAGTTTATTCATATAAAAACACTGCTATGCTCTTTTTGCTTCATCACATGCTGCCCAAATATGCATGAGTTTGTATAAAACTTCTGGTATCTGCATGTATTTGCCGAGGGATTTGATAAGAATTACAGTAGTCCATAATGCAGTCTGTTGCAAGACTAGAAGCAAGAGAAAACACAGCTGTCTCCCTTCTGCATACAGTGTGAGGAGTGATGGATGCAGCCATGCACTGCTGGATGTGGCAGGATGGGATGGGGCACCATAGGAGGGAATAGGAGCAGCAGCCATGGAGTATTGAGAATAGCCACACACAGCAGGACGCATCCTGTTCAGCAGAGCCTTGTCCTGCATGGGGTAAGGAAAGAGAAAATGAAGCTTCCTGCTTTATGCTTTCGTGAGGTAAAGAAATGATGTAAATGGGAAAACTGTAAAATAAGCATCCACACAGGAATTGAAGGTACCCTTGCAAGCATTTTGGGTGAGTGGATGGAGCAAGCCTGAAAAGGAAAGGGACAGTTTTGTGAAAGAAGAAGCAAGTTTACCAGGCAACCCTCCAGGCAGGGACCTTTATGTAATCACAAAGCCATATGCATCTCTTGGGATTCTTCATATGTCACAGTCTGCATGCCTGATGGCTTGAAACTGCACATAAATAATGGCCAAAATTGATATTGGCCTATCAGAAAACAAATACTAAATTTTACCAATTAGACTGTGCCAAAATTTGACATGGACAAAATACTGCCTTCATCCTCACGAGAGGGAGAACAGTTGTGGAGCCTGGGCTAAAAAATGTGTTTTAATTTTCTCTTAGTCAGGCTGCAGGAAATAGCGTTGTGTAACTAACCTTGGCCAGACTTCGAACATATGGGCTTTGCTTGTCACATCATGTGTATTCTCCACTTAATTTAAGTTTTTCAGGGAACTCTTAAGGTTTTGAGCACTGAATCGAAGGCGATGCCAAAGCACAGTTCTGAGTAGAAAGCACTGCTGTTCTGCTGCCAAGTTTACTGCCAAGTTTTGTCTAATGTTGTCTTTTATTCTCTAAGTCCTGTACCATTCCCTCCTACTGTGAGGTGAAAGATCAATGTACTTAGCAGGTTTTTGCAATAATAGTAGTGATCGATCAGCCCCAGAAAGCAATGCTTTTGACCTTTACAGGAATGTAATCATGTTTTCCTTAGGAGCTGAGTCCCGTGGAGAGAAATATGAGAAAAGGCTGTCCTAATGTGAAGTGGCCTATTTTGCCATCAGATTGAATTATCTGGGTTCAGGTGATAGAACAAGTATAGTGCTTTGTCTTGAAGGGATATGGAGAGAAGATCCTTGCCCGTGTTGAGAACATGAGAGATAATGAGATTTTGCACCTCCAGCAGTGAGTGCAAATGTGGTAAATTTACCTTAGGCTTCAAATTCACTTATAATAGCAAATAAAACCTTAATTGTATTCTTAAGCAGGAGGTGCATCTGCTTTGTAGAATACTTGGGGCCTTAAAGTTTGCATTCATTTTGCTTATTATCCTTACTTTATAATTTTCTTCTTGATCCTAAGTGTTATTAAGCTGTATCTTCTCATTCCCGTAACCCATTCCTTTTTCCCATCCAATGCAGAGAAACTCGGCCCCTCTTCTCAGCTCTGTGTTTTGCTAGAGCAGATGTGGGCCGTGGAGTCATCCAATGAGCAGTTCAAATTGACATTTCAAAGGCTTTGTGTTTTGCAGCACCATGTGCATTCCGTCAGAATGAAAGTAGGCTTTCCAAGGAGATGCTTTCAGCTTTGATGGCAAGGGCATAGCCTGTGGTCCAGCCTAGCTTTCGCTGCGTACAGGCTTGGCTAAAGGCAGCTGCAGCATTTTGATGGCAGTGGAGGTCCTCTACCCATGCCTTGCCTGGATTTAGGAATCATGCCTTGGCTTCTCTTGCTCTTTCAGCAGCTCCACCAACAATAAGCAGTTGTCAAAGGATAACTGCCCTTCTGCAGTTACTGGAAGTCCACCAGGAAAGGTCATGCCTGTGCTGTTCTCCAACATCAGGCATACAGCCCTTGTGCCTGTTCTTGTCGTGTTGGTCCCATTGCTTCAGACTCCTGTGGCACAGGAGTCCTTGATCAGGCCTCAGCATAGCCTGCTTTCTCCTGGCCAGGAGCTTAATGGGAGGTGAAAGGGTCTTTGCTGAATAGTCCCATGTTTGTCTTCTAGAGATAAATGTTCT
Source organism: Promerops cafer (assembly GCA_013398275.1). Taxonomy (NCBI): domain Eukaryota; kingdom Metazoa; phylum Chordata; class Aves; order Passeriformes; family Nectariniidae; genus Promerops; species Promerops cafer. Next base: position 688,468 of record VZSE01011883.1, read on the forward strand.
CTATGCTTTTAATCTGCCATGGGAACAATTTACTTTAGCATAGGCAGAAGCAAATACTGATAAAAACTAGAGATATAAGTAGGGCAGTGTGGTAGTACTAACACAGGAAAAAAAGGACTAAAGTGGTCTCAACGTTAATTGTGCTGAGGGCAGAGGGTGAGGAGATAATGTATCTGTCAAATCAAAATTGACACCTTTGACTTTATTGGCCCCTGATATTATTTAATTACTGACATTAAGCAGTTAATACTTTTTGCGGTAGTCAAATGACGTGTTTTATTCTGTTCCAGTGAGACCTATGTCCTATTCAGTCAGAACAACTATAATTCAGCCCAAAACCAGTATTTTGGGTCTACCAAAGCCTTGCCTGGGCTGTTGTGTGTGCTGCCTTAGCAGCTGAGACTTTTAGTGCTGTCTGATATTACCTCAAGTTTTCTAAGTTCTGTTACATCTGAAGTTTTTGAGACTGCATGAGCTGGCATTGGCAGCTAAGAAAGGACCTATGCCAGATTCCCTCAGGCAGGAGCAAGCAGGGAAGGCAGCTCGTGTAAGGGTATCAGCTGCAGTGGGTGGTAGACCACTACACTTGGCACTGTGTGTTACATACAGGGTTTGGTTACACAATGTATAGGCACTAATCCATTTCCATAGAAGAATTCAGTCTCTTCCCTTCAGGAAATGAATCAAACTTCATAAACTAATTTCTTCTTGGTAACTTCTGTAACTGCCAGTAAATGAGTAGGAATAAATTAATCTATCGTCATGCTTTGAAAATATCAACTGATAAATGATCCTGCCAGGTTTCCGGCAGGGACAGACCCATACAAACGCTGAACTTCCAGCTTCACACTCTGATCCGAGTTGTTGCCAAGTTTATATGTAGCCAAAAGGCCAGAGCACATAAAATTTCAGAGAGCTTGCTGTGGTGCTTGGAGTACCATGGCAGTCTGAGCTATGAAGCACCAGCAGATGAGAAGCCATGTTGGGATGGGCTGTTGCAGAGATCTTCTCTCAGCTGTTCTGCAGGCAGGATTTCTACAGGCTGCTCGGCTGCAGGCTTTGCTCTGGGGGAATATTTGAGACCTCTGTTGTTTGGCATTTCATCTTCCCTTTTGCACACTCTTTATGGTTGCTAGTATGGTTGGGGAGCACAAGACCAGGGGGAAGGGAGGAAATCCTTCGGTAGCTTGTATCAATAATTCAGGTTCCAAACTGTTTATTTTGGAGTGGAAGATGAAAAGTAAGGGTAGGGGGTTTTTTGTTAAACAAGAAATGCTGTGAATGCTGTTGGTCACAGTCCTTCGGTTTCCAGCAATAAGCTTTTCCACAAATACTATCGCTAACCCGTATTATATACCAGAGAAAGCATTAGGGAAAGGGAGCTATGAATGTACTGATTGTTTAAAAAAATTACATTCTGTAGTGGCTGAAAAATGCATGACTTTCATCTGAATTCTGAAAGCTCCTCTGTGATTTCAGATGCTTTTGCTCCTTCTTTCCCTCCTTCCTTCATTCTTTACCAGATGAGAGAGAAGCCTGGTGAGGATTTCCTTAATAAGTTATTGTGACCAGGAAACCAAGCCAAGAAGTCGTCATCTCCAACTAGTTTCATCCACAGCACCCTTTTGATCACAGCTTATATTCATTCTTCTAAAAACCTGATGACCTAAAACCTCTTCTTCAAGAAAGCAGGCATGAACATTGTTGTCTGGTTTTTGTGAGGTGTGAACACACCTGAATGGATGGCCCAAGGATTGCAATTATTTAGGTCACCAGCAGTAAGCATGGCTAAACCTAACCAATGGCTTGGTCTGCCTCAGTCGTTGTTTCCCATGGTCTTTCCTGTGCTCTAAAACCGAACTTGTGTTCGCATGCCCTTTTTGACATGAACAGACATTTTTAGATGGTTTTAAGAATCAAATTCTTTTAGAAACAAGTGTAACTGTTACACAGCTCTTAAGCACAAAAGCTATATTAAATGTGTAGGCAAGTGTTTTGTATACAAAATGATACGGGAGAAGTAGATAAACAACCACTTTGACAAAAATTCTGGAGACAGGAAAAGCAAATGACATGGGTAATTGCTCAGTGATCTGTGTTCGTGTTTAGCATGTGGATTAGAAAGTGCAGTGTTTTGAAACAGTGATTTCAAAAAGTGGTGTGTGCATGTATTGACACCTCAGACTCAATGGTAATTTTCCACAAATAAATTATACTGCCTGTGTTTGAAGCAAGCTCCTAATTTGCAAGCTGGTTGTTGTGATATTCTGAAGCATTATCCTGGCAATGGTCATCTTTTTGTTTTGAGTTTCATTTCCCTTTATTGCTGTGTATGATAACTTCAAGCCAAAAAGTTGTGTTTATTCAATTATTGACCAATGCCCTTATACTGACCTCAGGCTAATAAAAACGAAGGAGGGAAAGTGGGAAAATATAACCTTGAGATATTATTGTGGTGTACAGTGTAAGAAGAAAGAAGAGCTCTTGTGAGGGTAAGTGGCAAACCCCTTCTTGTTCTCACTTTCCCGTTCTTTTAGACAAGCCCAGTATTGCACAAGATGGTTGGTGAATACAGGAATCAATACTGTTTCCTTTTTTTAATGGCTCCATGAACCATTAAAGCTGAGGGAAATGGGTTCCTGAACCCATGGCCAGCAGCTCTAGTGACTGTATTTCTAATAAATTAAATAGTGCAAGAGTGTATTTCAAGCACAGGGATCTGGCTGGCTGTGGTGTCTTGTTGTTGGTAGCAGGCACTTGCCATGAGCCAATTTGCACAGCATCAAACAGTGCCCACGCAGGGTTTGGAAGTCAGCTTGTACCAGGGACCGTTCCCAGTACATAGCTTGGATGCAGCTGCTGTTTCCCTGCCAGGTGGCCTCACTGCTGGAGGCTGGTCCCAGGCCTGTGTCACTTATTAATGTAGGTGTGTTTCACATCTCTGGAGCACCCAGGTCATGTGGCTGTTCCTCCTGGTGGGGTATCAGATTGCCTACAGGAAATCAGTTCTGTGATTAAAAAAAAAACCCAAACCATCTAAGCCACTGGTTTAAACAAGATACAGCCCTTGAAACTGTCATGCCTGTAAACATTTCTGGTGGTTGGAGATCTGTAACAGTAAGTTTAAAAAACCTGAATTTGAGACCAAAGTAGCTTGATATCCTTAAGGTTACTTCAACCTGACGTCCAGAGAAGGACAGGTCTCCCAGGGCCTCTGTGCTGAGCAGAAGTGCATGTGCTTGCCATATTCCTCTGTGTGACATTGACCAGTGACTTGCAGGACTGCAGCCAGGGTTGGAACCCAGCTGGAGCACTGAAGTTGCAGTCATGGCCTATGTGGCTGAGTTCTCCAGTCAGACATCTGTGCTCGCTTCCTGCACCACAGGATGCCCAAGCATTGGACCTGTAACCATTGTGAGGCCATATGGAAGCTTTGGTTCTGAATTTTTTAAGTTATAGAACAGTGCTAAGCTGTAGTAATGACCAGTTTTGAAATATCAGTCACCAATCTGCATCTGAAATACAGACAGTTGGACGTTAGGTGCTGAAGAGAGAATTCTTCATTAGAGACATCCAAATCTAGAGCACAGCTTGCAGAAGATCAAGGAAGTCCAGAGACCCTCTGCTGTGAAGTTTTACCTAAGCATTACATCTTCAAAAAGACCTTCAGTCATACAAATGACATTTGTGCTCCTTTCAATTAAAATACTTGAAATAAGATGGATGTACAGTGGTCACAGGCCTTACCCCAAGCAGTTTTCTGCCCATACATTTGGTATTGCTGCCAAATGATTATAGAAAACTAATAGGTTTTGTAGGTTGTATTAAAACTTCAAGGAGGACAGAAAATAAGAAACTTCCATTTCCTAGTAAAACTGGTGAAGCCACAAAGAAACTATGAAGAGGAAATGGTCTGCCTCAATAGCTTGTGAGCTCCCCTACCTAAGAAAAGCAAGGAAACTTCAGACACAATAATTAAATTAGTCTTCAAAGCACATGTTCAATAGAAAGTACTTTATAGCTAGAGATGCTTGTTCTATAACTATCACATACGTCTTTCTGCCTTGTCCAGTTTACCTGACACTGATAATGTAACAGAAGTTAAAGGTGTTGTTGGGGCAAAGTCTTGTGAAGACTCTTTTCCATAATCTTACAGTTTGTACAAGCTGTTTCCATTTGAGTATCTGGTAGATGATTCACACAGTATTTCAGTCCTTCTCTTTTTTCTTCTCCTTTACCCACTGTTTTGGGGACAGTGATATATCTCCTATTAGGAAGAAATAGTAATTTCCTTTTGCTTCAATATGCAAACAAACACCAAAATTGTCATGAGTGGTTTCATCCTGCTCCAGTGTCACTTGAGAGTTCTGCTGCTGACCTTGGGAGTGGGATCAGCTGAGTGTTTCAAAAGGACAGGTGATACTTGGGTTACTGGAGGAGTGAGTGCATGTACAGCTGCACAAGGATGATAGATTTCCCATAGTTGTCACTGCCACAGTAACTGGGATGGGGCAGCAACAGAGTCAGAAAATACGTGTTGGATGTAGCATCATTGTTCTGACTCTATTTGACATGGTGCTGCCCTGTGGCAGTTGTGTTCTCCTCCTCTTCCCGAGCTTGGCCCAAGTTGCTAAGCTGGGTTTTGTGTCTCGGAGCCAGGCTTTCCAGTGGCAAGGATTGCTGGACTTGCCTTGTCTTCCACAGTATGTTGCTGTTCCCTCTGGGATTGTGAAGGAATTTATATATTCTAGTTTTTTTCTTGTGTGGAGTGTCTTGTTGTAGGAGTCTTCTGTGTTTTCCATTAAAAGTTTCTAATTAATTTTTAATATTACTTTAACTGTTCTCAAGATTATTGATCTGAAATTCTCTGGTACAGGTCCTCTGATACTGAGGAAATGGTGTCAGAGTATTTTAGCCCAGCCCTGAGTTGTTATAAGATTATGACTGCTTTTTTAAGGCATCAGAGGATCAAGAAAGCAACAAGATTTCCTTCAAATCATGTATACCTGGAATACCTGGAATATAAGAGTTGTACAATAACCTTTATGGTATTTTTCTACAAACTCCGCTGCTTTTACTGTACCACAACATTGCACTGTCTTACTTTGGACACAAATAGAAATTCTACTTGGCCTCCATTGCATAAAATCTTGTAGAAACAACAATTTTAACCATAGACTAAGAGAGACAAGTGTATTTTGAGTCAAAATTAAATTACAAATAGCTATCAATTAGGTAGAAGTAACAAAAAGTAGAACAAGATATCTAACTTAGCTCTCTCCTTCCTGTGAAACTAAGTTGATATTCTTTTCTGAAATCAAATCAGATTGACACTGGTGTTGCTATTTGGCAACATGATATGGTTATGTATTATCTGAAAAAATTAGGAAAAATCATCTGCTAAAGCTGAAAGTTGAAATGGAAAGGCTTCCTTGTAGAGATAAAGAAGGGGATGAATGTGTGATTATCCATCATGCCTTGCAGAGAGGTTTACTTCTTGCTCAGTCAGTGTATATTCAGTCTTAATGCTATGAAAAAATGTAACTGCTACATCTCTGATAAGCTTGTATAGTTTGGATTGGCTTGCACTGTGGTGTTTTGTGAGAACCCCATTTTTCACTACCTACCTCTGTAGTGGAAGCAGAACTCCCATACCTGTGCTCTTACCTTAGACCTGTTGGTTTTTGGTATCATCTTAAGTTCTGTTGTGGAACTGGTTTGTGGCGCTGCTTTCTCTGTATGTCTAGGACTGATTTAGAAGCATCTCAAACATATGGTTTATATCTTTCACTAATAGTAATTTTTGTAAATATTTCCTAAACAGGACAAAGTTTGATTCTGTGTTTTTGTTTATTCAAAAGCTAAGCTGCTTTGAACAGAAAAATATTTCATTCCAGACTCAGTAATAACTTGTCTCAAGTTGGGGAAGAAAAGAGAGTAGGAATGTAAGAGCCAGGGCTGAGACTTGAAACTTTCCTTTAATACTGCAGAGGAGGACAATAGAAGTGGAGCTTTTTCTCTTCCTTAAAATATGTACACATTTTGCAGTATACAGTTGGGGAAAAAAAACACTTGACGTTGAATTCAGATAGCCTGCGATGGTCATAACTTCCTTTTTCAAACTGTTGTTTATTTTTCTCTATGCTTATTTCACAGCAATAGATAAGGAACCTTTGTTTGTCTTAAATGCAAAACCCAATTCCTGTCTGTTAAAAGTAAATGGAGCCTATAGGATTTAGTGTCCCAAGTAACAAAGCAAGAACTTTGTATTTGTGAGGTATCCGGGTAAGTGCAACTGCACTTCGGGGAAAAGCCTTAATGTGAGAAATACTTTCCAGTTTACAAATTTGGAGGGTAGCTGTTGAGGGCAGCTGTAAGGTTTTCATTGCCCTGTATGTCACCAGGCTGCTTCGTAAATGCACAGTATGGAGCTGGACTTCTCCCCTTTCTTCTGGTGAGAGACAATAGACATGCACAAAGCTGACCTGATACCACAGTAACTGGGGTAGTGGGAGAGTCCTGGGGTTTGAAAGGTTTGTCTCCAGCCTGTTACCTCCATTTGGATAGACCTGTTATTACTAAAACACTGTGCTCTTTCAGTATCCTTGTCTGAGTGTTACTGAACCAGACATTTGCTGCCATCCTTACTGCAGGCTTTATATCGTTTGTACTTTATATCCTGTTCCCTACTGCTGTTCTTCTCATTTGTGTTCTATCTCTAACTCCTCTCAACTCACATTCTCATTTCCTCACCTTCCTGCGTATTAATTCTCTCAGTGACCCTCCTCTTATCAATTTAGAATTCAAAAAAGGCAGGCTGTCTCCTTCCTGCATGAACTTGGAGCAGCTGCACATCCTTGCTAATGCTGTTAAATATCAATATCCAAATCAGCTGATATGAGAGTGAAATGGGGCAGCTTGGATCAGGAAAATCGTTGACACCAGAAATTGATAAAAACCACCTTGTGCATTGGTGATGTGAAAAGGCATTTAGTGTGTTTAGCTGGTTTTGTCTGCTGAGTGTTGCCTTTTGAAAACCTGAAGTACCTCCTCTATGCTTCTGTGGTCCAGCAGCAGTCCACAGTAATTCTCAGTTTATTGCTAGGTATTTTAAACCTGTTTGGATGTTATTAAAATGCATTGAATTGTTATGAGTAATTGAGAGATGGTGGATGTGTGATGCCTCCCAGGCATGAGGGAGGGGGATGGGATGCTAAAGCAGTAGAGAAATGGAAATCAAATGGGAAGAGGTTCTTTCATTTGCAGTGGGTGGGGGGAATGGCAATATTTATCTTTGCCTTGCTGCTTCAAAGCTGACTTGGTGAGGAAGGGAACATCAGCTGCTTGAGGAGGAATGTGGGCTACCTCTGTAGTTGCTTGTGGGGATGCAAATGCTGAAGGCTTGCTACTGCCAAGGAGAGGTGACCTTGGCAGCCTCATACCTGCTGGTTAATGGGTGCTCCTGAAAACAGAAAAACAGGGATGCAAAGGGAGTATCTGCACCTTTCCCACAAACACATACATATCTGAAGCTTAAATTCTTGCCAATAGGATGTGTAATTTTAAAAGGCTAAGTCTATCAGGACTTGTAAATCGCTGTCAGCTCTTGTTGAACCAGATGCTGGAGGCAAAACTCTGGGGAGAGAAATAGCATGGTTGAAATGTGTGTAAAAATAAAGGGTGCCAGAGGGAGAGACAGTGTGGGAAAACCGATGGGAGTACAGAAAAATATCTCTAAGCTTTTACGTGCATGGCTTGGAAGTAGGCTACTGGACTGTCTTCTTTGGTTCCCATGTTCCAAATAGAGTTAATGGTTGACCACTGGAAAAGGTAGGACATAGACCCTCAGCTTTCGCTGGCTTTTTAATTAGCATGTAGCTGCCATACCATGAACCTTTGTTTCCTTCTACAGAATTATTTTCTTTTCAAAAATTGATCAAACAAAACCCTTAAATGCTCTGAAAAAAAAAAGAAAAAGTGGGTAGGAAAAGCAAAGACAAACCTTGACCTTTCAGACTTAAGAGTGTGAAGCAAATATTTTAAAGGCACAGTGCCAGGGCAAAAGATGCATTTGTGGAATGATATGGTTGTGCATTTCTAACAGCCTTTGTTAACTTGTATTTATTTCTGTTGTGCAGTGTTGATGATGAATATGTGTGTACTTCCAAAGCAATCCATTTGTTCACTGCAGTGTTCGAGGTCATGTTATTTAGAACAAACCACCTGATCTGTTTTAGGGGCCAGATCCTGTCCACAGAAGAAGCTCTGTCTAATATTTTCTGCCTTCTCCCCTCCAACTGGAATGAAAATTGATTCTAAATACTGGCCTCCATGTGCACTGCCTCCCTCTGATGCTCAGGAGTTGGGACATCTCTCAATGAAGTAAACTGCTTAACCTGCTACAGATTGTTAATAATTTACGTTTCCTGATAACTGCACACAAATTGCAAACATCCCTCCAAAGCTCACCGTGTGTGTCTGATAAGAAGACACAATTTACTTCTATTAGATATGACGTGGTAGAGACTTACTGGACTGTCAGGTCATTCCTGGGTGTTTTCAGCATGTCTCAGATACCAGCACAGGAGAGTGGGAGGAGGAACTGCTTGACACAGCAGAACATGCATGGATTTTGAAACTAACAGAGTGAGTTTTAGTCTGTGGGACATGTATCTTGTGGCTTGAGGTAACTGGACATTTCTCTTTGCATGGTAATTTAGCTGTCTGTAAGGAAAGCTGTTCCTCCTCTCCTTGCCCTCTGTGTAAGAAGCAATCCTGTCTGACCTGCAAAAAAGTCGAGCCAGAATTACAAACATGATTTAGTTTTTCAGACAGTGCTGAGCCTGCAAGGCCACAGGATCAAAAATGATCCTTCTCTTATTTACTGCCTTTAGCCCATCTCAGCTCATCTTTTTTCCCAGCAGATGCTGTGAGCTGATTTTATGCTTTACCTAATAGCACAAGGATTTACTAGCCCAGTGGGTTGTCTCTAGCTGTCTTCTACCTTGTATTACCATCTAAAATCTGGTGTCCTCTGCCAAGGTCAGCAATAGATCTGGTCTGCTTCAATCTGCTACCATTCTCTGCTTCCAATGGCCCTTGAGTAGGCCACATCATTACTTCAGACACCTTTCTTTACACTGCCCATGCTTATACTAACTAGTAGCCTTCCGCTGGAAGGCAACATCCATAGATGCAAATGCCTCATCCTTGAAAGTGTTCTAGACCAAGGTAGATGGGACCCTGAGCAGCCTGATCTAGTGGAAAATGTTCCTGCCCATGGCAGGGGCATTGGAAGTAGGTGGTCTTCAGCTCTCTGGTAAGGAACTTCATCTTTATTCAGGATGGGGAAAGTTGGACAGGTTTTTCCAGTGATCATGTAGAGTTGCCCACTATTTTAATCAGCAATGACTTTGAAAATCCTTGCTTTGAAATTATTCTCTCTTGGATCCCTGATTCCTGTAAATATATCAGTATTGACACCTTTATTGTAATTGCCATGTCCAGTAGCACGACCTAGTAGGTACTTACTACTTTTGAACCTGAGGATGTTAAATTTTGTATTAGCTTGAAATAAGATTTAAAAGTGAGAGGCTGTCAAGCAGAGAAGCAGGTCTTTGGAGATGACTTTCTCTCACAACCTCGGATCTATTTCTTCCAAGAGAGTACTGATATTTCCCCTATGAATGGCAGCAGTAAAAATTCTGGAGGATGCAAGCTGAGACAGCATCTGGACAGGAATTTCAAAGGACTCTTCTTATAGCCCTCTAAAGAAAAATGCCAGTAAAGTAAGGTAGTAATAAGTTGCCAGCAAAGAGGATTTTATGATATTTGATGCTTTTACCATGAACCAGAATCTGTCCCTTATAGCAAAGAGGAAGTTACCTGTGAGACAATGACCAGGTAATTGAACTAAAGTTGCTACAGGCTTTATTGATTTGATTAGTCACCTAAGCAGTGGCCTCCTATCAGGACACAGTTCCACCAGGCCTCTTTACAAGACTGCACTGCAATGTGTTGCACCATTTCACATATTTGAGGAATGTATTTTTTTTGTACCTGAGGAGACATGGTTTTATGTCTTCCCGACACTGCTGCAATAGACATGACTTTCCTGTCCTGTTTTCACAAGGAGGAAGTTTGATGCAAAGGGTCAAGGTTTTTCTTGGTATTTGATAGTATCTGGCTATTGCTCTTCTTTATTTTCTTTCCACCTCTCTTGCCAGAAGCATGTGGTTCTGGGATTGCCCTTGGGAGCTGTGGCTGATGAATCCTCTGTTCCCTTCCCTAACAGTCTGGACTAGTTGTCTAACCCAAATTAGCAGATAAGCTGATTGGGTCTGGAGGGATGTGAATTGCAGGAGAACTTACTAAGTGGGTGGCAGTGTATTGCAGAGAGAGTCTAATATTGATAAATATATATTTTCTCTTTCATCCATAGTCTGTAAGTTTCTAAATCCTGCCAATTTTTACACAAATAAAAACCGTGTACAACTGCTGCAAATAAACACTGCTAGGGTACACATGGGAAGAGGATGCATAAAGAAAGAAAAGAATGATAATGCTCTTATAATTTAGCATGTTTGTCTGTGTCTGGATTGCTGCATTTAGTACAAAAGATGACAGTTCAGACAGGATATTATCTCATTAGAGGGATTGGAAAGCAGGTAAGGGGAACAGAACACAAGAACAGCTTTTCCAAGAGACTGGAAAGATTGATTACCTTAAAGAGGAGGCATGTAAGAAATGATACAAGTATACACAGCAACGAACTAGTGGAGAAGGTAGAGACAACAGAACTTCTAGTCTCGGAGGAGGAGAGCAAGAGGATGTTCGTGGAAATTTGCTGTTTAAAAATTGAAATTTACTATTTTAAACATGATAGAAAAAAATTACTGCAGTATGAAGTTGAATGCTGAAGAATGGAAAAGCTGCAGCTAGGCCATATGAAAGAAGTATCTGGATGCAAAGAGGCCCTGCATGTTTGAGAGAGATTTTTTAAATAATAAAACCTAAAGTTTAGGATGGAATATTCAGTCTCACAATACAGGTTAGAAGGTGGTTTCTGTTCAACTCTGTTGATTTCCATCTCCCGATGCAACCCCGCCAGGAATGCAGAGATGACAAACTGAGTGGCTTTTAAGCCCTTGAAATGCCAGATCACCTCTAAATTACAGAGTCAGAAGTTTGGGTTTTGCTGGGCATTGCTGGCACCTCTCAACACACTGCAGTGTGTATGATAAGAAGAAATCTGAGAGCCCTTGGTAAAGCACTTCTGGGCTACAGTTCCTTTGCAGCTATTATACAAACCTTTGAGGACAGGGTTTGGTTTGCATAGCTTTGCCCTGCTTTCTTGATCCCTTTTTGCTGGTGCTAATTCTGTTGACCTTGCTGGTTTTGTTCCCAGAGTACTGAGACTCCCCAGCCAAAGTTGTCTTGCTCCTCTGGAAGAGCAAAGCCGGTAGGAGTTGAGGACAGTGGAAATATCTCTGAGTTAGGCTGCCCGGAAAGGAAAACAGCAATGAGCAGAAAAGCTGAGGGAACATTTTATCACCCATGAATCATTGTTCAAGTTCAGTTGGAAGAACTGGAAATGTGATTCCTCTGCAGAAAGTCCTTGATGCACCAAGCAGAGCATTTGCAGAGGCACCTTGGTGTGGCACAGAGCACACAAATACATTCCAAGTAGATATGTTTGTTACCTCTGAAAAAACAGTGCTGTAATTGTTCAGCAGTATTTAAAAACCAAAAGCCTATCTCTTCTTATAGAGGGTGTTTCCATAAGCTTTCAGCATCTTCAGCTGCATATGACAAGCTGATTGTCCTATTTATTGGCTAAGGAATTTGCCTTTACAGTGCGGGTATGGGGGTTGGGTTTTGGTTTGGGTTTTTGTTGTGGTTTAGCTTTAGGCAGCAACTAGGCTCCAGACAGCTGCTCACTCAGTCCCCCCATGGTGGGATGGAGGAGAGAACTGGGAGAGTAAAAGTGAGAAAACTCATGGCTAAAGACAGTTTAATAGGCAAAGCGAAAGACAGGCACGCAAGCAAACATAACCATGGAATTCAGTCACTACTTCCCATCAGCAGGCAGGTGTTCAGCCATCTCCAGGAAGGCAGAGCTCCATCATATGTAACCATTATTTGGAAGGACAGAATGTCATCACTCCAAACATCCCCCACTTCCTTCTTCCTTCCCCAGCTCAATATGCTGAGCATGAGACCATATAATATGGAATATCGCTTTGGTAGGCTGGGGTCAGCTGTCCCAGCTGTGTCCCCTCCCGTCTTCTTGTTGACTCCCAGCCCACTCACTGATGGGCTGGAATGAGAGGCAGAAGAGGCCTTGGCTCAGGGTAAGCCCTGCTCAGCATTAACAAAAACATCTCAGTATTATCAGCACTGTTTTCAGCACAAATCAAGTCACAATCCCATGCTAGCTACTGTGAATAAAATTAACTCTGTCCAGCAAAACCCAGCACAGTTGTTTTGGTTTGGGTTCTGTTTTTTCCACAAAGAACAAAATCAGAGAAACAGTCAATTAAAGATAGTTCATATAGTAACAAAAATAAGTGTGCACATTGAGAGTTAATGACTTTATGGGAAATGTGTGGATGTTGAGACTTAATAGCTGCTTGCTTCAAAAAGTGTTTATTTGCATTGGGATGTGATGCTTTTCTCAAAATCCAAGAAACATAGGATTTCCCTTACAACTTTGTTACATTAATTAAATGCTGAGTGCTTTCTGATGGAATGTGGTAAATACACTGTCAAGACAAAATAACACTTTTAGAGCTTGTGCATGATCTTCCATCTTTGCATCTGGGAGCCTATTTTCCTTTCACCAGGATTCTGAAATAACTTCAATGAATGGTTATACTCTGCTTAATATGTCAGATATCTTGCAAGAAGCAGTGAAGTAGTTAATGATTTAGTTTCTTGCAATGAATGATGCAGATGACTTAGGTCCAGAAATTAAAATGCTGAGAGAAGGCATCATCCTATATATGTGGAAATGTGGCTTCCTTCCTCTGCAGTAAAGGCATAATTTATTAGATGTTACACTGGATAGTTAACCAAACCTTTATATGAAAAATAAGTTGAGGCCTAATTTATGAGGCCTAATGACTTAATTTAGTGCTTGGGATCAACTATCAATCTTTTCCTGTAAATTAACCTTTATGTGATTGTAATTTATTAGAAAATGCCATACTGGTGGTATGTATATCGAAAACTAGTATGTTCAGCTTTCACTTCACAGATCCACTTTTTTATCAGTTGAATAATGCATTCATTTTTTTGTAGAGTGAAGCATGCATAACTTAAAAATTATCATAAAGTTGATAGTCAATAGAAGTTTTGAAGAAAAAAAAAAGTGCTGTGTTTTGCTGGAAAGAGGTTCCAACCAGGCAGCTGGAAGCAGGACAGTGACCTGGTGGGTTCTAGTTCTTTCTTCACCTTTGCTACATGGCCAATTTAGAGGCGTGTGGGAGAGTTTCTTTCTTGCAAATTCTGGATACCACTGGGTATTTTTAGCACGGCTCCACTGAGTCACTTACTGCATAGCAGGTCTGTATTTTAATCTAATGAGGATCTTTCTAATAAGTTCCATTACTGAAACATTTGAATGTGGGAAGAGTTGAAAGTAATTGGATTGCAATAATTAAATCATCCAGTGCAATTACCTTCAAAAGGTTGTCTGTTTATGCTTCCTGAATGCAAACAGGAATTGATCAGTATAGGCAGCTCCAAAGCTGCATCTGTTCTGGAAGGGAAGTCATTTGGTGGGGTATGGGTGAAGGAGGTCTGTGGGGAAGAGGGAGATGAAGATCATTTTGTTACCCCAAAGATCTGTAAGGAAGACTGGTGCACAGTTTTTAATGAGGGAGGTAATTTTGAAACTTTGCTTGAAAAAAGTCCAAATGTGATGTAACGCTTGTTGTTTAATTCTTTCCAAAGCTATAGGTTGATGCTCACTGGGAACTCCAGCCCTGCATATATCTGCATTTGCAGAAAAGGTTAGCTTCCCTACAGCTGGAATGTGGTGTAGTCACTACACTGCTTCTTATGACACATGATGAGAACTGATTTTGTGGAGCTGCTGAAGACCTGAGGCAGCTTGGCTCTCTGAACCTTGTTCTAGTAACCTCAGCGTAACAGAGTATTTTTCTGTGGTCGTGACTTACGGTTCATTTTTTGGGTCTCTACTTGACCAAAGTTTCTGAAGTGGAAACTGGTCAGAATCTGGTTTTTGTCCCATGCTTGAAGAGCAGAGCTTGCACTGCTCGCAGGCATGTGTACTCAGGTAACTGGAAAAATCACTGAACTGCATTGCTCATTGTCCAGAAAACTGAAAAATGGGTGGAAACTGTTTCACAGCTGACTAGTAAAGCTGTCATGTCAATATCTTTTTTTTTTTTAAGTCATAAAAATTCATTTCTCCTGATATTGTCTCCTAAGAATCTTTGTTTTTTAGTCACTTCCCACGAAATAGCCAAACAGCCTTCTATTTAAATCAAAACTGTGTTAAATAAAATGGTGTCACTTTCTCTGAGGTCTAAGAACAACTGATGGGTATAACACCCTGAGAAACCCATGCAATCCTCTAGCTGCAAATAACCTACCAAAACTTTGACATTTTCCCTGTTATGCAATGTGCATCTGCATTTAGTTAAAGCAGCATGAATTTAAATGGGGAAACATCTTATTAAGCATGGATTGACTGCTTAGTACGCTTTGTGTGAAAAAAGCCTGCCTTTCAGTCCATCTGCCTGCTTGCTTGGCACTGTTTTGTGCAATGTTTTTTTTATATCACTGGGTGGGACTGACAGTGCACTTGAATGTTCAAGTGCTCATGAGACTCCTTCCTTCCTCACAGCTGGTGCCTGAGCTACTGCTATGAGATCCAGCTGCCTCCACGCGCGTTTTGGTATGCTCCCGGTGCTGTTCACATCCAGGACTGTGTGAAGTCCTTGCTTGGTTCACCTCCCTTGCTGTGATCCTGTTTCTCTGGTGTTTCTGAGCTTTGTGCGTGAGGGCTTCGGGAGTGGTGACAATGGCAGCAGCGTTTTGGATACAACAGCAGGATGTCAAAGATGCTGGCTGTTGGCAGCTGGCCCAGGTTCTTCTCGAAGACAGATCTTACTTCTCCTATGGCTTTGTTGCAGGCCTTGAGATATACAGAATAGAAAGTGCTATCATTATTCAAAATACTTCCATTTTATAGGAAGCCCAATGATGAGTTACAGACCAAGGTTACCATGAGGATATTTTATCTTCTAGAAATTCCTTTATGTAATCACTGCTAAGAGAGAACCTCTCTAAAACAGCCCTGAAATAAAATCCATCCTTCAGAACTCTTTCATCTTTTCCCCACACATTTTCCCCCTTTCCTGAACTTGCAGCTCTTGCACTTTATTTCAGAAACTGAACCTGCCCTTTTGTAATATAAAAAAAACCCAGACCAGATCTACAGTGATCTGTAGAATCATAGGGTATCCTGGCTTGGAAGGGACCCACAAGGATCATCAAGTCCAACTGCTGGACCTGCACAGGATGCTCCAAGAATCACACAACATGCCCAAGAGCTTTGTCCAAATGCTTTTTGAACTTGAGGAAGCTTGGTGCTGTGACCAATTCCCTGGGGAGCTTATTACAGTGAAGAACCTTTTCCTAATATCCAGCCTAAACTTCCCCTCACTCAGCTTCATGTCATTCCCTCAGGTTCTATTGCTGGCCACCTGAGAGAAGAGATCAGTACTTGCCCTTCCACTTCCCCTCGACAGGAAGCTGTAGACTGCTATGGGGTCCCCACTCAGTCTCCTTCAGGCTGAACAGGTTAGGTGACCTCAGCCACTCCTTCAGCTTCCCCTCCAGACCCTCCACCGTCCTTACGGCCCTCCATTGCATGCTCTCTAAATAGCTTTATATCCTTCTTACACTGTGGCTGTATAGCTGTACATGGTCTTAATCTCAGAAAAAGTCCAGTGAGTTAATCTTTGACTAGTTCAGCTTAAATCACACATCTGTTCCTCAAAACTGGGGAAAACAAAGTAGCACCTGGAATGTGCCCCAACATTTCAGGGTATATGCAGAACCCTCCATCACAGTTGTGTGATAGGCTTTGTGGGAATTAGTATGGGTGAGTCTGAGTGAGAGACAGTCATGCACTTCCATGGGTCTTTGGTGTTGGGTTTGGTGGGGGTGGTGTGGGAGTACTGGGGTTTTGTCTTGATTTTCTTTTTGCTTTTCATTCAGGAGGACATAGAATAAGGACTGTTAGGTAAAGTCCTCCTGTTGCCTGAGGCTTTGGCACTCTGCTATTACATTTCTGTTTGTTTTCCCTCAAACACAAGCTGGCCAAGAAACTAGTTCTGCTTTTGATTTTTGCGTTCATATACTTTCTTTCAAAATTTATTGGAGAGATGAAACTCCTCATCACTGGTTCCAGTACACTGGCAGTGGTTCATGAGCTGCCACTAAGCATGAAAGATCCTTTATTCACAGTAGGGTTCCATGTCACTAAGCAGGGGAAGTCAGAATCTCTTCCCATCTCTTGCCTTCAAAAGTCTCTGGAGACATTGGTGGATTTATAGTACTGTATAATTCAGTTTAATGCAGTTGTTAAATATTTTTCCTTATCTTTCTTCTAATGATAGTGTGTCGCTGCTAAAGGCAATAAAGCCATCAGTGGTGTACTTGGACTTCAAAGGCTACTATTGTCACATTTGTTTAATGACATCAGGTAGAGCTTTTGCTGTCACAAATGCAGATACTTAGGTTCTAGAGAAACATGCCTTTTGAATACTTCTGAATTGTCTGTTATTGGATATTTAGGAATAGGTGGAGTTTCTTTTCAGCACTAAAGAAGTCTTCCATGTATTGATGGTAAGAATATGTGCTAATACTCCATTAGGTATGCCTGAAACCTCACAAATTGCACTAACACTTATATAATATTATCCTAATATCTTTTTGTTTCTTCTGTCAATGAATAGCTGGAGGAGTGCTTTAAAGGACTTTCCAGAATAGTTCAGTGTATTCCTTTTCCTTTTTCAAAACTGTTCTGAAACTGTGTTAAATCAGTTCTGTGGTTAGAACAGCGGACAGTAGGAAATGTTTTATTTTTAACCATGTCATTTGCACTGTTGACATATCCCCCTTTCCCAAGGAGGTATAACATGCAAAGGGTCTTTGAATAAGCCTGATGACTTTAGAAAGTGACAGATTAAAGTTTTTGTACCTCTGTAATTTGTGTCCTCACTACAAATAAGAATAAAACTATAAAATAATAAAAGCTTTAAAATAATTTCACATTTCATTTGACGCTTACTGGTTTTGGTCACTCAGCAAGACAAGAGATAAAGTAATCCTGCAGTACATGGTCCAAGGTACAAACAATAAGGAATACATTAAAATGCCATTTAAAACAATTTCCTCAAGCCCAAGGATACCTACAAAATAATGTAGTAAATTTTATGTGTTGAGGATTACCTCTGCTCTGTTAGACTCTGGTATATGTCTGGGGCATGAAAGTGATAGTATTACAGAAGTGCATCTCAGCAAAGAGAAACTTTTAAAAAGACAGGAGTGAGAAAGGAAAAAAAATGAACAGGAGAGGAAGGATCTGTTATGGGAAATGGATAGATTTTCTCACTCAAACTGTGAAACTAGAACTGGTGGGTTTATGGATATTCTGGAGAAGTGGAGTGTTACAGGGATCTTGTTTCTTGAGGTAACAGATCTCCCCCATTATTGCAACATACAAGCATCTTGGGCCAGTGCTTTGACACATCAGCATGTCTATACTGTGTGCAACACCAGCGTTTGTCTTTTGCCTTAATTTCATGCAAGGCACAAAGGAGAAAAGACAGGAGCCCTGCTGTGAGTCACTCACAGAAACTCAACTCCAACACTCCAAGCAACACTGAGTTTTCCAGCAGTGAGGTGATTGCTCAGGCCAGAGTAGAGGATAGAGTAGAGGGATAGAGTAGAGAATCTCACATCAAACCTGGCAGCACTGTGCAGATTTTCACAAGGCACACTGCAGCCTAGATGCACAAAGTTGGGTTTGTATGAACAAATTGTTTTTTATCAGAAATGAGATACCAGTGAGTGAATAAATTTCTGTAGATTGTGATGCACAGAGCTGCCATGCTGAGATGGACGTGCTGCTGTTCACATGGGCACATCCATGAGTAGTAGGTGCTCAAGTGAAGCCCACCTCCTGCACACCTGCACAGCCTGGCAGTGTGCTTGAGACCTGCTGGTACATCCACAGCCACCTGGACATGAGGCACATTCTCTTCATCATAACAGAGAGAAGCAATTTTTCTTTTAAAATAGTCAATTTTCACGTCCCCTTAATATATGACGACATGGCCTGTCTCTTGTATGGTAGAATTATTTCTGTATAGCCTGTCTCATTTAGAAATAAATCATCTCTCTTATGAAAAGACTAGAAGAATATCCATTGATTTGACAGCTTCTAAAAATCTTTCCAAGTCAATTCACTGGCAACAAAATGCAGGGACAACTCACTTCCATGGTGATGCTGACTGAATCACTCTAGAGCAGCTGAAGAATGAATCCTGACCCAGGTGGGTGCTATCTAAGTCCAATAACCATGCAAGCAGCAAGTACTCCTCGTGCTGGATATCAATAAAAAAAGCTTATTTTCATTCATGCTTGGGTTTTTTCCTTTGCATTCTTTAGAAGCTCCGAAAGCTCTAGGTTTCACATCTAGTGGGTAGTATTCTGTACAGAAGTATACAGAAATGTGGGGAACTTCAGCTGAAAAAGGATGTGCTCTTCCAAGAACCTTTGGCTTCTCCCAAATTGAGTAGTTGGTATGGTTTGTTCTTTAGCTCAAATCTACTTTGAGAAAAAGTTATCTAGAAAAGGTTGCTGAACTGTGGTTGCTATTCCTTCTTTCAATAAAATGCTTTATCTATGTAAGTGATCTTAAGAGAAGAAAATTCTGAATCGTCATTTCCTGACATAAGGAATAATTTTCATGCTTTTTACATGAGCTTATACATAATATTGGAATTCCATTTTAATGCCTAATATAAATTTTAAATGTTTGCTTTAAGGACATGCATAGTAATCATCCTTAATTTAAAGATCTTTTATTTTCTTTTATTTCAAATCATTTACTGGGGAGATAATTATTTCTATAAAGAGTTACATTAACTGACTTGCTGGTTATGTTTCTTTTCACACACCTTACAGTTAAATGACATCTTTTCATAGTATTTTTATTCTTAGAATGCATAGTTTCTCATTTAGTCATATGATTTAGTCCTTGAATGGAAATATATTTGTCTACACTAAGAAATGAGCATACTGTTTACCTATAGAAGAGGCCTATATTAGTAAAAGTAGTTTCACTCAACACAACCTCCAGCAGTTTTTTTTTGTTTTAAGCTTTACTAGAAAATATGTTTTGCTTCATTATCATTCATCTAAAAGTCTTAAAATTGACATCATTGTCAAATTGATTAGTAATTCTGCAGTGGGTACGGTTTAATAAACAATGATAAAACCAACCCAAAGCATTCAAATTATTGCCAATTTTGCACATAAAATCAATTTTTATTTCCTGCAGCTTTTGAAAGATCTGTTCTTTTACACAGTCCTTTCCTAGCAAGCTGAATTATTTGTAAGATACTGTACTGGATTTATGATTTGCCAGAGCCTCAGAGTGGAGAGGAAGGGCAATGTTGTTGAAGCCTGGGGATTTTGAAATATATAGCACTTGAATACATGGATTGGGATGGTAAAGAAAGACAAGTCTCTCACAGGTGCATTTCCTCAAGGTACTTTCATATTCGGTTATTTCAGCTCCCTGTGATTCATCCTATTATTTTTTTGTGCACGCTCATTCATTGCCACAACAACCTCACTTGTCAAGGGGAAAAAACATTTGTAAGAGCTCGTGCATTTGGGAAACAGAGTGGTTGATGTGCTTCTAGAGCTTCTGGTCAACAGCTGTGGTCAGCTACGGGGAGACATGACAGAAGGATTTGTCTGCCCCTCTCACGATCAAAGATGTGTCAGCGTTGTTATTGGCTGGTGAATTGTGCCTTATAGAAAGTTTTGGTGGCTTTGCTTCAGAGCTGCTGCTGTGTTCAACACAAGAAGGAATTTAAAAAGGCCATTATTCTTAGGAGATAATTATAATGAATGTTACATGTTTTGGGTAATTTGCGAGAGCTTTCTAACCTTGGGACTTGTTAACCCAGTGACGTGTTAGTTTTTAGAGCAACATACCCTGTCAAAGTGTGTGCTTGAGACATTTCTACAATTATTCAGTTTGTGTAGTGCCCAAATATACAAGGTCTCAGAATTATTTGCTGTAAAAGGAGTTTGAATGCAGGGTAAGATGAGCAGAAACCTGATTTTGAACATATGCAATACAGAAACACAGAGTGGTGCAGCCTTTAGTTTGAAGGATAGATTAGTAGTTCTTGAATTGCTTTATTATGCATGACATCTCAGTTCAGACTGTATTTGTGTATGTAATGCTTTAGATCAATTTATATTCTATTATGATATATTTCTTATATTTCTTGTATTTCTTATGATATTGCTCTGAACTTGTACTGACTAAAGAGGGCTGCAATCTTCTTTTTGAATAAAATGAGGTTAACAGTAGAAAAGATCATGCAGTCTTTTCCATAAGCTGTATTTCCATGTTTCATGTACTGGAAAGAGCCATTCTTGGTTGTTTCTTTTTCCTTAATAGTATCAAGTGCAAGTTATAGAAACAATAGTTTTTTAGATCCCTCCTGCATCTGCTGTTGCATAGTAATTTTGATGGAAAAGACTAAATAGAAGTGGGTAATGGGTCAAAATCTATTTGGCTATGCTAACATGGTGCTGTTGTTTTCTAGAGAAGATTAATACATTCAGTGTACATCAATAAAGCATGAATAAAGTACTATATGGAGAGTTTTCTAGTTAACATTAGATATAAGGATTAGAGGAACAGTAAGGGAGGTAACAGAGGGCTGTAAGTGAGGTGGCAGTGGGCTATGCAGAAAGAAGTAAGAGGTTAATGCTGCTTTAACTGTTGACACTCTTTGTTACTAGACATGTTTTGATGAAATTAACTGATGAAGTCAAGAGAGAGCTTCAATTACAAGGAGGCTTCAGAGACTGGACCAAAACAAGAAAATGACAATGAGGGCCTAAATGATAAATATTTAATGACCCAGATGGTGCATCAGTCCAGATCCTCTGCTGTGGAAACAAGCAACAAAATGTCTCAAATGTCTGAAAGGCATGGATTGAGTAACAGGGATCTGGTAGTGTAATATGATTATGAGAAAGCAAAAGTAATCCTCAGATACATTGGGAAGATCTTCTAGTAGAGAGGATGTGTTTGTAGGGAGCACTGTGTGGTTTTAAGTGCTTCAATTCAAAGACAAAAGCTCCAAACTGGTGAGGCAGAGGAGACCTGCAAGGCTGCTTGTCATCCTCTTGGTCATCCTCTTCAGGGAAGGATAAGAGTTTGGCTTCTTGGTGCTCGGTGGCTTCTTCTGATAGCACTCCGCGTGTTTGGAGGAGAGGAAAAGGTCCTGAAGCTGAAGAGGTCATTTTTGGCACAAATGGACATAATCTCTAGTAATAAGCAGCTGAAAATTTCAGAACTTCCTTCTTTTTCGTAGAGGTTTTCCTGAAGCAGAGCAATGAAACAACAGGCAGCAGATGGGCCAAGGCCTACCCTGAGAGCCAGGGAAGGCTTGTGCAGAGACTGGAAGCACTGATACAGGAATGCTCTCGTGGGCTACCTGTGGTGTCCCAAATTCTCACATGAAGCGTTGAATGAACAGTCATGTCCAAGTCTTTGTAAAGCAAAGAACTAAAAGCCATAGCAGTTTCCAAATACTGTTGAGATATGTTCTGCCAAGACGTTGACTACTACATGGAACCAAGGTGTGGTCTACCCTCATCACCTTACAGGGATTAATCTGAGGCTGATGTATCAGGCTGGTGTAGGAGTTCACAGGTTTACTTTCCCTCTCAGCAAAATAATATAATTCTGAAGAACATCTTGTATGTTCATCATGACCTCTTTGCTTTCATTCAGTCATGATTATGTTTTTTAATTCTTCCTCACATGTATGTTGTGTTTTTTCTTTTACAGAACGGTTCGTGTCTGGCTGAAGAGAGACAGTGGGCAGTACTGGCCCAGCATATACCATGCAATGCCATGTAAGTATAAGGAGATGTTCAATATCTACTGTGGATTTGCAAAGTGATTGTGATGAAGCTTCATTCTTATGACCATTTGCATGCTTACGTCTATGTATCAAATGTTATTCTTGAACAATCCTCTTGGTACCAGTGAAGCTTTATGAAGTTACATGCTAATGCTTCTGAGAGGCATCAGAGATTACAGCAGTAAAAGGATACAGACATGTTAGCAAGGGATGAGCATTTAATGCAGACACAGGTTTTTAAATGTGGGAACTCAAAATGTAGTCTTGCATTCTGCCCCTAATGGAGTCCATAAAGCTTTGTAAGTCTCCAGTATAAATCACTCTGCCCTTCCTACTGTGTGTGCTCAGTCCATTAGAGTGCAATGGTAAATGGTTTTGTTTGGTAAGAACTTAATATTCCATGGCAGCTAATATGATAGAGAGCATACTAGACAGGGAAGGCCGCCCTTCCAGTTTAGAAGCAGAAACATTTTACCTCTGCAATTAAATGTGGAAAACCAAATTTCCCTGATGGATCCCTCCATTATGTCTCCTCTCCCAAAGAGAGTGTTCATGCTTTGAGAAATTGCAGATCAATGTCCATTTTTCCAAGAGTTGAAGAAATGACAGCCCTTGCTGTCATCCCTGTGTTGAGTGCAGGAATATAATTTTGTATGTCATGGGAGGCAGGCATATGCTAATGCTCTTCAGTCAGCTTCAATCAGATGTGCTGGGTTAGCCTGTCTTTGGAAAGCTTGTAAAGCTGACCTTAAATCCAGATTGGGGAGCACATACAGGTCTCATGGAGGTATTCATACTGTCTGGAGAAAGGATTATTTTAAGCTAAGATAGGTAGATTTGGAAGAGACATCTGTCTCCATGATAGCTAAAATATTTAATAGGTATGAGTTTTAGTACAAAAACAACAGTTTGGGACTCTAGGGCAGGCATGGTGTTTGCCTGCTTGAAGAAAACAATTTGGTAGAGGGGAGGACCCCCCCATCTTCCTTTGGTGATGGACTAGCTCGTAAGAACGTGTCAATCCTCAAAGGTACTTTCTGCTCAAGATTTTGCCCAAGAAGGTATTGGGAACTAGCTGATGACGTGGCAGTCTGTGGAGCTCTGTCATGATCACTAGCAGTGGCCTGAGTTCCCTTGACCTGTCCTAAGAGGTTTGCTTTCCCCAGCCAAAGTGTTATGAAATGGCCTTTCTAGCTATTTGGCATTGATACTTCTCTTTTTCCACATGGTATTCTTGCATACATTTGCATTTTTGAATCTCCTTAGGTTCTCCTCTGGTCTTAGCAAAGTTGTGTTATTGCCAGTAATAACAGCTTCAGTGGAAATGATGGAGTAGATCCAATTCCACAGAAGGGGGACTATTTCAAAGCTCCTTCATAAATTTGAACTTTTGACAGTGATCCTTCACTTCATAGGCTGGTAAGCTTTTGAGGCATGAGATACTGAAATTATATTGTGTTATTCAACAATTTCAAGAATCATCAGGTATAATTAACAACTGAAGCAATTACAATCAGTCATGCCTTTAAGCTTGGAAGTCACAGAAAGGGCTCTGAGTCAGAATCTGCACAAGTCTGCACTTGACTGGGAATGATGGTTTTGTCTGTTTCTGTGTTGATCATCTTTTTGATGGTGCTCTGCTTTAGGTTCATCCTGGGTTTTGTTGTTTAAAGAACAATGACTGCTGCGAGTTTCTCTGTGTAAAAATGTAGTAGGCACAATGGTGCCTTTGTGCTGCTTAGCAAGCTGTGAGTGGCAGTCCTACTTATAGATACCCCATTAACATGAGTTGTGACTGACTGTGGTGATGTGTGACCCAATCTATTTCATTATTTGATATCAGGAAGCCTTAATAACTGAATTTGCAGTCTAGGTCCTCTGGGAAATGAGAAGCATGAGGAGTTGGGTTGACTCAGTGATGTGCTTTGATCAAGTCCTGCACCCAGACAGGGTCATCAATGCATTCTGAATGTGAAAATCATTAAATACCTAATGGTAAAAAAAAGTCAGGATTGTAGATCTCTTCTGAGTTTAGAGGTAGGATTTCTCCTAATTGGGAAAGTTTTATGTCCTGCCTGTGGGTGATGCTATGGTCAAAAAATTCTGGACAACACTGTGGCCATATTTTTGATCATCATCTCTAGCCCATAAGAAAGAAAAGAGCTTTAGCTGAAACCTTGCTAATCCATTTCCTTCACACCAGTGTTGTCTCAACAGCTGATTAGCAACAGACCTCTGTGAACATGTAACCCTGGTTAGATGTGTACTCTTGATTACACATGTAACCATGGTAAGATTTGTCACTTTGGGCACAGGATTAAAAAAACAGCTTACCAGACACAAAGTTATGAAAGGTAAAGAAATTGTAGTCAAGAGTCAAGTAAACTTTTCCAATAAACAAACCAACAAAACTAAAACACACAAAAAGATCTAAATGCAACCAAAAAAACCCTATTACAGATGTGGAATGGAGTAAAGCATTTATTGTACTGGTGAACAATGCAGTATCCAGTCTTTGAGGCAGATAATACACTGCTTGTCTTATGATGCTTTTCATAATTAACACTTTGCTTTGAACAGGAGGGTAAAAAAACTGCAATGCAAAACATGCTCCTTTGGTCTTAAACTGTGGCATGTTTAGGCACTTCAGAGGGGAGTCCCAGAAATTGCAGGGACAAAGTCTGTATTTCTCTTCTCATTCTGTCAGCCTCTAATAAAAGTGACACACTTTTGAGAGCATGAAATATATAATTGGGATTTTCCTCCATATTTCATTTTCTAAAGGCAAAAAATCAGTGTGTATTTGCCCTGTATTTCAGAAAAGACTGCAGCTGGACTTCTGCATCAGGAATGTCCTGCTTGTCCTCCACAGTAGTTCAGATCAATCTTTTTCCAGTCTGAAATCAAAATCATAGCTAGGTACTGAAGTAGAGAGTTTTCAGAGTGCTGTTATTTTTCCTGGATATGTTTTTTAAAGGGTCTTAAATATCTCAAAAGCTTAAGGTTTCAGGTTTTAGTTTTACGTTTTATTTTTTTTCTTCCCCTCTTTTTAATGTGCCTAAGTGCTAAAGTACCTGAATATTGTCTTAATTTTACCAGAGTAAGCTGCTGCAGTCTTGTTACAAGTGGCACGATTGACTACATCAGTGTAGCTGGCCTGGACATAATTTTAGTGCTGACATAATGATTTTTCTATGTGCACATGTTACTGAAGAGTTCCCTTGGGAAAATGATTATAGCAAAATAAGTATCTTTGCTTATATATGTATCTATGTATCTATGACTGTGTACACACAGGTCTGGAATTCAGAAGTTAGTTCTTTTGTAATCAGATCGTGCCAAGCAATTGCTTGCATCATTTGCTTCTGAGGTGTTTGGCAAAAGCATACTTCAAATAATTAATTTACCTGAGACAACTTCTCTGTGAGCTGCTCATTGCCTTCAGAGATACTGGTAGCTCTTTCAATGTATGCACAGTGCCCAGCATTTAAAAGCTGCTGTGTAATATTCTTGTTCTGGCATTAAGTACCTTTAAACTTATTTGATGTTTATTATACTTAGAATTGGAGAGTTTTCTGCCCATTTTTTTTTTCTACAACTCTTTTTCTGCTACAGGCATAGAAGCCTCAGTATAACAGTAATGCACCACCTTTGGAAGGGATGATTCCAGTTTGCCTTTTCTAAGGGAGAGGTACAGGAAGGAGCAATTTTGTCACTGTTACTAGGCCTGATTTAATTGTTTCCTTTCTGTCAGTTTCCTTGAACTGAAGCCTTTTCATTGATTCAATTCAGCCAAGACTTCCAGGAAACAAATAAACTGAGGTGCCTGCTTGGATGTGGATCTGATGGGCTTTCTGTTTATGGTTACTTGTCCTTCAGGAAACATTTCAAGAGGGAGTCAATACTGAAGGTGGAACAAGTTTTATTACACAGTCAACATTGACTCTTCTTCATATAGCTTTGCTGCCAATTAAACTATCAAGGAAGATTTGCTAAGCTATGGGCTGTTTAGTCCTAAGAGAGACATTACATTAAACAAATTGAGAAGATACTGGATTACAGTACTGCAAAAGAGAGGACTCCAAGCTTGTTAGTAACACAAACATGAGAGCAATCACAATGGACAGTCGAAACCCAAGAGGGGGGAAAAAGCAGAACTAAAAGTGCATCTGACTGTACTCTATATTTATCATAAGAATATGGTTTATAAAGCACTCTTTACTGTTATCCTAGCTGCAGTTGGCAATTGCTCCTGAAAAATAATTCCTGAGGGTTTCTGTTGGGACAGTAGGATTCCCAGCTGCATGGTGCTGTGTTGGGCAGAAAAAGCAATTCCTGCTTTCTGAATGTAACTTCAAAATTTTTCAATTAAACTAAGCACAGCTCTTGAATTCTTGCAAGGAAACCTGGTTTTACCCTTGATACAAACCCTGCCAGATCCTTGAGGGAGCATACTGTGACCATCTTGTGTGCAATTTCAGGATAAATCCTGATATTTATTACAGTAATATCAATGTAATCAAGCAATGGCTAGTTTTAGATAAAAACTTTTATTTTGACCATAGTGTGTGATTCTGTTGTAGTGCTGTCTGTGATGGAATTGGAGTAGGGGACAGTTGAACTCAGTCCTTAATATTAGCTGATATGTTGATTCCTACTGGGGAATTTTCTTACTGCAGGTATGGGATGCAAGCCTCTGATATAATGTGGTGTTTTGCTTTTTTGTCAGCACATTTCAGGCAAATGTAAAATACTAAATTATTCAGCTAAGTAATCTCTGATTTATACTGAAATGTCAAGTGCCTCATATCAAAGCAGCACCATTGCTCTTATATGAAAGGCTTATTTACAGATAACTAGTAAGAGAAAAAATGAAGGAACTGAAGCAAGAAATAGCTATTTTTCTATGTCCTAATAGGATAGGGTTGAATGAATTGCAAGAACACTTTTATTTTAATGCTTGTCTATTGGTAAGCTCAAAATGCTGTGCAGCATCATAAAGCATGTTAGCTAATTTTAGGCTTTCCAGAACTTCAAGAAAATGAGAATCACAGTTTTGTTAACTTCATCAACATGTTCATTTTTTTCAGCTCCATGTTCATGCATGTCTTTTAACCCGGAAACCAGAAGGCTGTCCATAGGTCTAGACAATGGTACAATCTCAGTAAGTACATCCAAAGATTTCTAGTTGAAATGCTTCCTTTTTGAGGAGTATGTGTGTGATGATGTGGGGAGAATATTTTTGCTAGTGTTTGGGAGACAGACTTTTTAATGACAGTGGAACTAAATCTGTAGTGCAGAAAATGTTAGATTATTAAACATTTTATTCCAGCTGCCACAAAGAGATTGAGTGGGGTTTACAGTATTTATTAGGCAAGTCAACAAACTGTCTTAATTTGCATATCTCTTAAAAAATAACACAGAAAAACAGCTGTGGTTTTATTACATTTAAGTGACTTGTTAATTACACGATACCAAAGTTTTCTGAAAGCAGCAATTAAGAGGAGGAAAAATCATCCTCTTAGAAGCAGAAGGTGGATTTCTGCTCCATGTCTATCTGCTTTTCCAAACTTTAGAGTTCAGATTTTGTTTTCCTCTCCCTTCAGAGGAGTTGCTTCTCATTGGCAGTGAGGTTGCTGAGAGATTTGGTTCATTAACATCTGAGATAGAGATGTGTGGAAAGGAAGTAGGATATTAAAAGAGGAGTGTGTCTGTTAGATCTATGATAGAGGGTAGCAGTTGACCTTATTAATTGGATTTTTCTTCTGGGATGATGAATAAAAAGCTGTATCACTTTGGAAGAATGGAAGAGTCATGGGTTAAAGGTATTTTTCACCTATGCCTCATCAATAGATTCCTCTTCCAGTTTAAGATCAATTTATCATCACTTCAGATTTTTCTGCTGTTATCTCTGCCTTATGTACCTTATAACTGAATGGGCTAAAGTTTTCAGGCTGATACAAGGGCAGCTGTCTGTACTAAAGCCAGTGTGGTGTTTGGGAAAGGGGATGTGACCCTTTTAGCTGTTGCCTGTAAGCTCCATCAAAGATGTGAAGGTTTTGACCTATAAAGCTATTAATGCCTAGTAGCAGAGATTTTTTGGTGTGCCTGTAGGAGATTTTTCCTTTTGTGTCTAGGAGATGGGACAGATTCCAGAGAATTCTATGCACCTCTGAAATTCTCTCCCTCCCACTCTGAAATAGCTGAAATTTGCCAGTCCTACTAGGCACTTTTGTTTTCACCAGGCCTTTGAGGAATGTGAAGGCAAGTGTAAATAAGGTATTTAAATACTCTGGTATGATGGGAGATGTGCCCTTTGTCTTGGGGGCATTTTGTTTTGAAAAGTCAGAGGATGCTTCAGAGTGAATAGGGTCAAATATTTTCCATTCTGAAGCTAAAAATGGTAAATGAGATATGCAGGTGATAAACCTACACGTGACTTTGGATATTTATAGGTTTATATTGCCACATCTAAGGCAGATTCTATTTGTTGCTAAGCTGGGTTTTTCTTTTCCCAGTCTTCTGGATACAAGTATATAGAAAGGGGGAAGTGCTTGTCTGTGTTGCTTGATTTAGTCTTCTGTAGCTGCAAGCACTTGTGTGGTACCGGAGAATGCACTCCACAAATTTGTGCAAAGGATAAAATGTTTTCATCTGTAGCAAACTTACAACTTACTTGTAAGAGTAGTCACAACTGTAATGTGCTGCAAGAAGTGGAGGAGGTGGGAATTGAAGAGCAAGGGGAGCCCCATTTTCAAATCCCAGAAATACTGGAGTTTAGAGAACATCCCCAGATACTTGAACATGAGTTTCAGCCACCCTCTTGAGGAAAGGATAAATTTTCTTTCCTGGGCCCAGCTATGATGATTAGTTTAGCACAGGAATACATAAGCAGGGCACATTGACCACAAAATAACAGAACTTACTGCAGCAAGGTGACCTTAGTGCCCTTATTTTAATTTCCTCAAAGGGAAAGCACAGGCAATTTGCTTGAGCAGCTTGAAATATTTGGGAATTAGCCAGCTGCTCCACATTAGCACTTCTGTAATGCCTAGCACACTTGCATATGCTGGGTGCAGAGCTAAAAAAACCCCAAACAAAAAACCATCCAACCATACCAATAAAACCCTGACAATTATTCTGCACCTACCTTTTGGGTAGAAAGAAAGGATTCCTGGTAAGGGCTGTGAGCTAATAGTCATGAGAGTGACACATAATCTCAAATGATTTTTTTTTTTACAGTGCAAGGAAGTACTTTCATGTGTAAATGGAGATAAGAAAGTGGAACTGCCTTTTTTTATTCTATGTGAAATTTTTGTAAGCTGTATGGATTTTGGTTATAAGCATGGCACCTCAGTAATGCATATTCTGCATTGAGAAGGACGGGTAGCAACACTATTGGCACAGAAAGAAGTTCCAGCAAAGCCACCTGAGGTGAGCTTGTATGGCCACCTCTTTTGTGAAACAAGGCAGCAACTTTTGTTTCTACAGAGAGGAAGAGATTGTTTTTAACCTTTTGTTGCTTCTCAGCATGAGGGCTGCATAAACATTTATGCAGTACAGCACACCATTATCTTGAGTGAAGATTGTCTAGCATCTTGCTTCAAGAGTGGTGGCACCTAATGTAAAAAACCCAAACTTTCTATGATCTGCTTTTTTTACACTTTGCAAACCTTTTTTTGAGAAGAAATGGCATCTTAGGGACTGCTTGAAATCCATTTTGGAAACCAAAAGACTTTATCCTGGACATAAATTCCTTGCTCAGAAGTGGAAAAAACCATACTATAATGGCTGCAAGGCTCTAAAGATACCACAAGAAACAGAAGGTCTTCCACTTGCAATAAATGGGTGACTTCCACTGCCAAGATGAGACTTCTCACCTCACTTCATCCATACGAAAACTTATTCCCTAGATAAAGTTAAGCATTAGGTTCTGCAAGTAAAGGAGAGATGAATTGTCATTGGATGCACCCAGATTACATTTTCTAGAAACCATTATGAAATGGCATAAATTCCTCACTTCAGTTTTGGGGAGATTGAAATGAGGGATTTAGTTTTTAGGTAGCTGAAGATGAATTAAATTTATCTTGTTTTTGCTGACCATGTCTAAGTCTGTATGAAACTGTTACATACTTTGAGCAGAGCCACAAGGACAACAGGGTACCAGAATAACCCCTTCAGAATTCTTCCTTGGGGGTGGTACTTATTAAGATAAATTCATCTTCCACCTCATCTGATCTTGCAGCCGCCTACAAGTTTGACCATTAACAGTATTTTGAATACCTGAGACTGAGTCAGGCTCTACCTGCTGATGTACAACCTTCCCCTCTGCTGTTGTGGGGAGTTTAGTATTTTTACCTCAAGAAATGAAATGAAAGTATAAAATAAATAAAGTGAAAATGCTGTCATTATTTATAGAGGTTTGGGTTTTTTTCCCAACAGATACAAATGTAGTGACTGACAGAAGGTTTAAGAGTTTTCATTCTCTTCCATTTCTGATGCAGGTTTGTTGTTCTCTGGAAGACCTGAGAGTACAGTCAGTCTCTTGTGTTAACAGGATGAAGTCAAGCCTATAAGGAGATTCAGAGTGTGTTCTCAAAATGGCATCATCTGTCAAAGAGCAGACTGTAAATTTCCCGGGGTGGGAACTGGCCTGTGCATGGGTAACACATAACTTTATATATAAAGATTATTAACTCAGAGATGGATTCAGTTGCTTAAGGAGAGTTCTCCATTTTGCTATACATCAGTTGGCATGTACTTGAAGCTCTGGGAAGGCATGGATCTTCCTTAGTTCCTGTACCATGTCACCCAGCCCCATGGCCAAGGACTCTGAATTATTTAAACAAGATGCTGATACTCTTTCTAGGATGAGGTTTTACAGAAGTCTTTTACTGAAAAGAAGTTTGTGGTGGGTGTATGTGTTTCAGCATGAAGGAGGCATGCTACACAGAGGAATAGATGGGAGTCTTTGTACATCAGTGTACAGCTAGATTTTGACAGTCTTCAAGAATTCTCCTTTGTGCTTAGTGAAGATTTTCATGGTACCAAGTCACTGTTGTAATAATAAGCTCACCTGAAACGGGCAAGATTGAGCATTAATGTTTTAAGTATGACAAAAAGGTGGTAAAGTAGCTCCAAAACCACCTCTGAAAGATAAAGAGTGATCTTGGCCAGAAAAACTGTTTTTAATCCCTGCAAGGAGGGTGTTTGGTTTTACCATGCTGGCTGCTCTGATGTATCCCAGCCCCTCCTGTGCAAAAGGGTTACACTGGGCTCAGAAGTCTTTCTCTCTTCTGTTAACAAGCACTGACTGAGCTGTGTAGGTGACCCCAGGTTTCCAGCTCATTAAGAAGAGCCAGAAGCTGCCTAATGAGAACTGAGCATCAGCAGCTCTGAGAGGAGCAAAATATTTACGTAGGCAAGGATGAAAAACCAGCTTCTGCTGGTACATTGTTAAAGAGATGTAGTTGGTGTTTTTGTAGTGCAGATGACACATTGTATGTGCAATAGGGCGTGAATTTCTTGAGCAAGCTGCCCCGTGCTAAAATACCCGTCTAGTGACGCAACTAATGCATTTGGCCTGAAGAGGGAGAGGGCAATACGTGCAATGGAAGAACACAGAGATTGTAAAGGGGAGCAGGGAGACCTGCAGAAAGATTAGAAAATGCATCACGAATTATCATATGCTTTCAAAGAAGAAAATGTTTTTCAAGAAGTCTTCAGGGGAAAAAAATTATATCCAGTATTTAGGTTAACTAAAACTGTGTTTATCTTGTATTCTATTTGTTTTTATTTTGGATGGAGCAGTGTATTAATAGTACATAGCTGTGGTTTATATTAAAGAATACAGTGGTAATCAATACTTGAATACACCTTACAAACCGCACATGTTTGATTTATTGTATTATAATGGAGATATTCAAAAGCCTTTTCAGTCTTCCACTGAAACTGTGGGGCTCTTTGGATCACAAAACAGAATGGCCACATCAATTTTGTTAAGAGAAAAATGCAAATAAAAGTGAGAATGCAATCCACCCTACATCCCACCTGAAGTCACCAGCATCTGTGTGCCACTGCAATCAGAGACAAGGACTGCCAAACTGGTGGGAAAGGCAGACATATCTTCCCATCACGAGTTGCAGCAATTAGAGCAATTTCTCTTTAGGTAACAATAGCAGAAAGTTACTATTCTAGCAAAGGGTCCTGCTTCAAATAGGCTTTGTAGTGAAGCATTTCATGTGGTGATACACTATTCTGCAGGCCGTGGTTAACGAAAACAAGTTCCCCTGTTAGTAGCTGGAAAGGTATAGAAGATTTTAAGCTTTCTGTGGTTTGTAGAGCTAAGGTGACCCTTGGTATAGAAATCCAGCTGACTTGATTTATTTGTTACTGCTGTTTAAGTAACACTCCCTACTGTAGTCCTCAGCTGCCAGGGAAGCCTACTGGGAGCTGGAGCAGATTAAGGAAAGGAAGCTGAAGTAGAGCAGTTAAAGAGAATGTATTTATAACAAATTTATGAACAGAAATATAGAGACAGCAGAATACATAGCGGCCTCAAATCACTCACGGTTGTTTTTCTGGAAGCTGGGATCTGTAGATGTTCCACAGATGAGTACTGTAACCTCTCCACCTTGGTGCCAAACAGTAGATGTGATGTGTTTGAGTAATTCTGGTGCTGAAGGCCAGGCAGATTGCCTGCAGTGATCCAAAAGAAAATGCAGAGTGACTTCTTTTTAAATTGTGCTTTGGGCACTGGGGGGAAATACTGGCTTGAATGTCTTTTGCTCTTTTGCATTAAATGTTTGCTTTGCCTTAAACACAGTCTGTAGGCTTCTGAAGTCCAGTCTTCAGTGCTTTTGGCATGTGCACAAGAACATTTCACAACTATATATTTATCAAATTTGCTTATCTTGTGTTTGTAATGTTTATTTTAGTTTTCCATCCTATTTCAGGTTAAATGAGTTAGGTTTTACTTCTTCTGTCCTCTAGGCAGATTAGCACAGGGAGTTTCTGTGTAGTTTGCTATAAATTATTAAAATGATGTGTTTTTACACTCCTTCATTTTTTACTTTGTGTTTCTCTGAGTATGTGATGTATGTACATAGATACCTGACAGCTCTCTGAAAGGTACTTCAT
The DNA here is from genome assembly GCA_013398275.1 of Promerops cafer. NCBI lineage: Eukaryota > Metazoa > Chordata > Aves > Passeriformes > Nectariniidae > Promerops > Promerops cafer. The sequence goes on from VZSE01011883.1 coordinate 721,833, forward strand.
GCGGTGCTGCCACAAAGCCTACCCTTTGCTTGGGTGTTTCCTCCAGGGAGATGTTGCAGCAGTTTGGTAGCGGCCATTCTGTTTCCCCAGTTTTGAGTAACTCTCCTCTTCAAAACAATCTGCAGGAGCACCCAGGTGGTCAGTGAGTTTAACCACCTGGGACTTTTCCAGGAGCCGAGGCTGCCATGCAGGCTCTTAGCTGCCATGCTCAACATTTCCCTATGCAAAACCCATATTGGAAATTGAACAGGAGCACCAAGACAATGGAGCCCCTTCCTATAGGTGTGCTGTTGCTTGGACACAGAAAAGTTTAGGTTTCTGTTTGTATGAAGCACTGAGAAGCCTTTTAACAGAAACCTGAAATGCATTCCATTCCCGTCATGTATTGTTGGTACCTAGTCTGGACTGAGCAATTTGGAGAGTCTCCTACATATTTATATTGCATTTCCTGAGTGTTCAGGTTGGGGACACACATGGATACATGTGTATACACAAATGTACGTATGGGCACACATAGCTGTGCACACATGCAGGTTTCTTCCCAGGCAGTCCTGAGCACCAGGTGTTCACCCGGTCTCAGGTTCCTTATGTTGTGGCACCTCAGCTCACAGACAGTCATTTTTATCAGCTTTTTTGACTTATTTTTTAATGGCTCCTCTTTTATCCATTCCATTCAGAAGCACTCATAATATTGTCTTAGGCAGCTTTAAAAAGTGAAATAATTTAGATTTTTAGGTACCCAAAATTATTAAAAGTATAGATAGGGCTGTGGTTGTGAAGAAGGGAGAGCTTACCTAGGTAAAGTATTCAAATGTAAACAGTCTCAAACACTTTACATCTCTAAGCCCTGTTTCTTTTGTTTTTTCTTTCCTTCCCTCAGGAATTCATTTTATCAGAAGATTACAACAAGATGACACTAGTGAAAAGTTACCAGGGTAAGAACCATGATCCATGTTAATTGGTTTGTATTGTCATTAATTTTTGTTAATGTTTTCTTAAGGAGTATGAATGGAAAAATTTACCTTACAATGATAAATTTTTTTTACCTAATGTAAATGCTGGTTTTATCAATAGATCTACAATGTGCTTGGTTCTGAGATTACAAGATTTTTAAAAGAGCTTTTTCATGTTCTGTTTTTCCTTTTAAATGTTTCCTTTTAAATGTTCCTTTGGAATATCACAGTAGACAGCAAACTGTCCACATTTGGGGAATAGGAGTTTTAATTTTCAATCTTCAGTAATCTAGTGTACCTACTGAAACAACTTAGGAAACTAACCCATCTTTTAATGCTGAAGCTTTTGGGGTTAGTCTGGTTATATTTCAGTAACTGTCAGTTCCAATAACCACAAGATTATCACTGAATACCTCTCCTAGTAAAAGGTCAAGAAATGCCAGTCCATACCTTTTCTAATTAGAGTCTGTGTTCACTAATGTGATGTTTTCAGACACGTAGCTATTTATCCTTTTCAAACCTCTAAAGGATACTGTTTTGGATAGGTATTCTTATAGAAGTAACAAATACATGTGACAATTTGTTCTTATATATTTTTTTGCTGTTAGACTAAGAAGTGGTATAATATTATATGTATCATATATACTAAGCATTATGTTTCTGTATAGAAGCCTCCGGCATGTTAGCTTGACATTTCTCACATACATTTTATAATATGTTCTCACTCATATATTTTGAGTTTTATACCTTGAAAGATTGAGAGGGTAATTTAAATCTCTAAATGGAGGCTCTGGGGATCACTTTGTAACATTTAAATTCTAAGATATGAAGAGAATCTTGATTTTTGCAGAGCATGGCTAACATGTGAGTGTTTCATGAATGTCTGGTGTGTTGTAAAAGTAAGCTAGAATGCCTGCATTTTTTCTTAGCTTGTAAAAACTGAAGAAAAATATGCAATTATGATAAAATATATATATATGTGAATCTTAAATAGGATTGCTGCAGTCTGACTGTACAAGTGTTAAGTATCCAACTTTGTGGTTGCTCTGCAGTCACCACAGTTTAATACAGCTAAGTTTCATATTTAAATGTTGTGGCACTAAAGAGGGTGAGCTGAGGTCTTTTCTTCTGTGTATGCAGAACAACATATGCATGAGAACAACTTTCTTGATGAATTCTTCAGGGAAAACGCTGAAAATTTCGGAAGAGGGGAATGGATTTCTTGGCAGTATTTCAGAAAAGCCTGTTGGCTGTGACAGCCCACTGAAGGTCTGGGCAAAAACTCTCATAAAATTAAAAAAGAAAAGAAGGAAAATGAAAGCTGTTCTTGTGGCTTTCTGCAATGTGCCAGATGTGTTGCAAACATTAGAGGAGGCCTTTGGATAGGAAGATGTCATGGAGAACCTCCATGGGTTGTCCTGGGGTGAAGCCCAAGAGCTCAGATTCCCCAAATACTGGAGAGCAAAGGATTCTAGTGTGTGTCCACTAACATCAATGGTGGTGCAGCTGACCACACTCCTAACTAGAGTCACCTTCTTCCTAGCTGTCCTGTGTCACCGTGGGAAGGTTCTTCATAGGATCATAGAAATGTTTGGGTTGAGAGGGGCCATAAAGATCAGTAAGTTCCAACCCCCCTTCCATGGGCAGGGACACCTTCCACTAAACCAGGTTCTCAAAGCCCCATCCAATCTGGCCTTGAACACTTCCAGAAATGGGGCATCCACAGCTTCTCTGGACAACTTGTGCCAGTGTCTCACTGCACACACCTGCACAATTGCAGTGAACAGTTTTCTGGCAGTGCAAGACTGGAAAAAGAAAAAACCACAAAGAGATTCCCCACTGTTTTCAGAGCACCAGTGACCTGGGGCTGCCAGCTGCTCCACAGTACAGTGCCTCCCACCACCCCTTCCAAAAAGACATGCTCCTGGATTCTCCACTCTTCACACCAGGTGTTGGTGAAGGAGTATAGCACCCCGTCTGCCTGGTCCCTGGACCCATGCTGGAGGTGTGGAGTGCTGGGGAAACATTACAAAAGTGAGGTGCTCTGTGAGCTGCTGTCAGTCACAGGATCCTGTAGTTCCATTGGTCCACACAGTGTTAGGCACTTTCATGCTCCTCTTGCTACATTTGCCTCCAACCAGAACACTGGATCTGGGCTTACCAGTGCCCTCACTGGGTCCAAAGTCCAGCTGGGACACAGCAAGGAGGAAAGAGCCATGTTTTCAACATGTTGTCTGGGACAATATGCAGGGAAGAGCATTGTAGTCTTTTGGGTAGGTATATCAAGATCCAACAGAGATGGACCATCCTCACAGGGTCCAGTAGGACTCCCTCCACAATCCTATCCCGGCAGTGCACCTTCGTCACGTGGCCATACTGAGTTTTAGAGGTGGCATAAGCATCTTGGTAAAACCCTGGGCAAGAAAAAATTAAAATTAAAAAGAAACAGGTGGTTTTGTTGGGTATGGTGGCCTACTAGTGGTTCATTTGCTAAAAGTCTTACTTTTAAAAAGTTTTGCTTAAAGTTTTCAAGTAAGACCTTTATGGTCTTCAAAAGTATTTTAGAGGGAGTAAGTAATTTTATTTAGCCTAATAAGTGGCTTTAGCTGAATCATGCCGGCTGGTTTTGTGTTTGCTAGCTTTGTAAATGGTCAGCAGTGCTCTTGCCCAGTGACTAGTGGGCTATTGATCATCTCCCACAACACAGCATTATTATAAATAGCTGAGGCTGCTGTAGTGATTAAACAACATTTATTGTGTCTTGAAAGGCCATGAATATGTTGGTCAAATGATCTTCTGGTGACAGAGAATGACAGCACGTGGATAGGCTGTGCCTTGGTCTTGGTAAGGGGTGTGCAGCCAGGTCTGGTGGCTTATGGAGCCTGGCCTTGGTGGTGTACATGGCTGGACATGCTCTGTGGAGGTTTTGCTGCAACACTGTGTCTGGAATTGTGAAATCTTATTTCTTGAAAGGGATCTGAATGCAGAGATGGGGGATGCTACGCAGGATTAGTCAGGACTCCAGGGTGCGTCTTGTGGCATTGGTCTCCTGCAGGCACTGACTCATTCCCTTGCATAAGGAGGAGTAGCGCAAGCATTTGATCAGTGCCATTTGGGATGCTCTGGGAAATTAATTTTTTTATTGTGTCTGTCCCTCATATCATCATCCCCTCTCCTTCAGTCACAGCACCAGCTGAAAGTGTAGACAACATCTGCTCTCTCCCTGGGCAACTCCTCCCACATTCCTCCAAGAAACCTTTCCCTCCCCTCAGCAGCCTTGGATTCCAGCCCCCTCCAGCCCCTCACAGGCTGATCCATATGGCTGTTGCTGCTTCCCATTCTTTATGGCCTTCTCTACCCTGCTTTTTTGCAACTGGACCACCTTGCCTGGCTCCCTCTGGATGATATAACAGCTCCTGGTTTAGTGTTTTGTTTTATTTATTTGTTTGTTTGTTTATTTATTTGACACACACTTTTTCTGCCTATCCAGATTAGGAGACCTGCTTCTGCCCCATGCTTTGTGCAGCCTGCCTGTTTCAAGGGTGTCCTCCTCGCCCTCTAATTTCAGGCCAGCTCATGTCATGCCCTTACTTCTGCTTTCCCCTAAGCACAGCCTCTTCACTTGTGCTTTTCTTGCTCATGCTAAGCTTTTTTTTGTTCCTGGAAATTTCCACCTCTGTTTTGGTGTTTGCTCATACTTTTTACTGTTGTAACCCCTCAGAACAGCTTCTTGCCCAGCACGTGGCTGTGCACTGGCCATGCTTCTCAGACTTTTGCCTTTATGCACAGCACTGACCCTCCATTTCCTTGGCTGACATCTTGCTGTGCACCTCCTGGCTGCAGCTTCTTTTCTCTGGGCACAGCCTTTCCATCCTCTATACAACCTGCTCTTTGCATAGTGCTTGCTGCTGCTTTCTCGTAGAGGAGAGCAGCCACCCTGCTCCCTCCACCCTCCAGCAGCACATGGACTTGGGCCCTTCTCCTCTCTGCTGCTTCTCTCCCTTCTGTACAGCATAATTTTTCCCCACAAATGGCTTTCTTTTCATTCTGGCTTACACAGATCTGCTCTTGCCTGGTGCCTGTTGAGAGTTTTCCTGTGCTGTGACCACATTCACACTCCATCCCCCCCATCTTCATCCTGCTGTTGTTACAAATGAGCAGCTTTGGAATTGTTAGCTCCACATTTTGTCTGCATACAAATGGTGATCAAAACTTCAATAGATGAAGGACTGGCTTTTTGTTTGCTGCTTCAAGACCTGTGTTAATCCTAGGGCCCAGACTCCTTGCTTGCTCTTCTATCAGCTTCCAATCTTTTGATATTTTGTTTCTTTAAGTCTTACATGAGTCAAATTCCCTCTTAAGGACAAGTGACTTTCTATTTGCATTTGCCTTTTCTTTGCTCCTTTACTTAGATGATCTACACTGTGCACTTTCACTTGTTTCAGATATATCTGCCATCAGCATGTGTGTGGTGACACCAGCTAATATGTGCAGGTGGACAACAGAGTGCTGAATTGAAAGCTCTTTTTGGGGAGGGAGGATAAGCAAAGCTGTCATGTACATCCCATCCACCTCTTGGCAAGTACCATTTTTAAAATCTACTCCTTACTTGCCAGAAAGAGCTGCCTCAGCATCCACAGGCTTTTTTTTCTATCAAAGATTACAAGCCCGATCTTTTAGAAGTTTTAGGAGGTAGAAGGAGATATAGGAGAGTCGGGTGGTGCCAGCTATCCTCACTGCCGATTCAAACCATAAGAAGCTGTCACTAGCAGTAGCATTTGCCACATGCTGAGAAAACATTCCTGGATGGGCCTTGAGCAGTGTGATCTCAGCCAGCTTTGCACATCCCGTGGAAATGCATGGGGTGTCTGTGACATTGATGGTTCCCACAAGCTCCTGGAACATGTTTGTGAGCCCATGAGGTGCTTGTGGCAGCAGTCATGTCCCTCTCTAAGTGCAGCACTCCACTGGCTGGTGCGGGTGTTCCCAGAGAGACCAGCAGATGAATAAAGATAAGCATGAGCCACCCAGGGGGCCACTGAATTTCTTCCCAGGGAAAGCAAGGGTAGAGAGGAGATGGGATCTATTTCAAATAGTTCAAGTGACTCCTGGATAGTCCCAATCCTTTTATCCGGAATGTAAAAGTGTGTGGAAATTACAGCCAAAATCTGAGCTCCTCTAATGGGCAAGGGTGAAAGCATCTGGGCACAGTTCATGCCTGACACTTTGGTTTAGCTGCCAATCACCATTATGGGAAGTTTTGTCTGTATCTCTACAGACTTTTCTGCTCAGGGAATCTCAGTCTAAAAAAGCAGTGTGGATCAGGGCTGGTGTTGGCTCTTGGGAGCCTCCTCTTCCTTCCTACGGGTAGTTCTTCCTTGTGGGGTTTGAATACAGCTCTCATATATGCTGAATATTTGTATGGGGCAGACAGCAATCTTCCTGTACTGTTCTGAGGAGATTCTCTGCTTTTCAGATGGAGCCTTGGGGCTGGTTTTTAAGCTTCTAAGCATATTCAATCTTTTTTTTTTATGTCAGCTTTTACACAAACAAATGCAAGCAGTCTGTTTTGTGCTACACGTGTTGCTACATCTTAGAACAGTAATAAACCTGTAGAAGGTCTGTAGATTGAGGAGTGTGGCATTCACCATTAAGTAACAGCTGGGAATAGTTCTGTATGTCTTTCCAGCCACTTGTTTTATTAGAATATCAGCTCAATCAGCACTTCATGACCAAGCCCACTGGTCATTCACACAAAAAACAAGCATGCATTCCCTCATTTTAATGAAAACCTTTTGATGGCTTTATTTTGGTAGCAGTACAAATTTATTTCTTCAGCTGTTTTATGCATCTACCACAGCTGTGATATTTACTTTTATTTAAATTTTATTCCAGTAGCCTTTTAATGCTGAAACTTACCTTTGGTGCAGCGTTGTGCCTGTGCTGTAACTCATTGTTCTGCTGGGGTACCACAGCCCAGATCCACCAAAACTTCACACCAAGAGGAGCAGCAGTGTAGGCATTTTCACTGCTGTCAAAAAAGTAGCTCAAAGGAGGTTTAAAAGGAACCCCAAGTCCATTCCACAGTGGCAGCTTTGTTAGTGATGATACAATGATGGAGGGAAGACTTGTGCTGCTGTAGAAGACAAATGACTGCAATAGGCATGGAAGGAATTAAGTCTTGCTTCCACTCTTTCTCATGCAAACGCTGAACATGCAGAGCAGGGACCTTACAAGCTTCCATGGAAGCTGATGTCAACAGGATTATTAAACACCAGCTGCTTCTGTAGGGAAGTGTGAGTGGAGGAAGTGGGTGCAGCTGGTATTTGCAATGGTTGTCTGCCCCCATGTTCTTCTCTGCAATGTGATTATATGTCTGTCTGCTTAACTTTCAGCTCATCAAAGCAGGGTCATCATGATTCTGTTTGTCCTGGAGATGGAGTGGGTGTTGAGCACCGGACAAGACAAACACTTCACGTGGCACTGTTCAGAAAGTGGCCAGCGGCTGGGCGGGTACCGCACCAGCGCAGGCGCCTGTGGCCTGCAGTATCCTTTGCTGAGCTCTCAGTTGTATTTCTGCTCTTTGGCACTCAAACAGCCCTTTTAGTTGATTTGTCTAGTTGTCCTCCATATTTTGTGCCCTGTATGGATTCAGTGCTTTGTGAGAGAAACTGTTATTTAAAGCCAATTTTAAAAACTGTCAGTTCTCCTTGCTTTGTCTCCTTAATGCGTTGTGGCATATTTAGGTCTAAGCATTTTTGAGCGCCACAATGGGTGATCTGCAACCTATTGTGGTCTGCTATTGTAATAAATATGGATAGGGCCTTCATTTAAACATGCAGTGCATGCTCTCTTCAGAGAATTAATGGTAGAAAAAGTAGGTTGGTGATCAGGTCAGAGTGCCTGTGTGTATGCATGGTAAAAATTAAATTACTTTAATATAAAATAATGAGCACTTGTCCTTCACTCTGGAACTGCTCACTATGTATTGGGAATTTGGGTTAACTAAAGAGTAAATGACTCCAGAAATGGCACTCAGGTGGCTTATTCACATAGAGCTGCCCCAGCTGCCTGACAATAAAAGAAATATTGATTCAGCTTTATTGCAAATGAAAAGGGAAATGGAAAAGTATGAGCTCTTAGGCTGAAAACAGGGGTTAGCATAAACAGACTTTTTAATGCCCCAGAGTGTATGTGGTATAGATGATGCGATGCGTGTTTTGCTAGTTCATGACAAGTGACACTGACTCAAAATTATTGTTTCAAGATGGACTTGCTTTATATTATCTGGTAATTCAGCCAATCTAAATGGCAGAAAGACTGAACTTACTTTTTAATTTATTGATAAATACTTTTGAAAGCATGATGCAAGAATTTGCCCTGTATTCCCTAAATCTCTGTAGAGAACAGCCAACTTTGACTGATTAAAACTTTTGGAGGACAATTTAATTTGAGTCATCTGATTATGATGGTGGAGGGCAGTGGAAGCAGTAGAAGGGAGAATCACTGGCAAATACTGCAAAAATATTTGGCATAACCAGGAACAGGTTTGGATTTTTTTATTCTGCAGTGTCTTGTGTGCTTAAAATCAATACTCCTTTGTATTTTGTATAATTTTGGGAAGGGAGAGAGTGGATACCATCCAACTCTAGCACTTAAGTTACAAAGCCTGAGGAGACAACTCTTATGTTCATGGTGAAGGGCTACTTCAATGGTGTTTCGTAACAAAACCACGAATTGTGTCTGGGAATAGTCTTGTTTTTTCTCACCCAGGGATACTGCACATACTGAACAGGTATGAGCATTATTAAGATGAACAGGTGCCTGAAAGTACACTCTGAATACCTCCTTGAGACTGGAGCACTATTCACAAGATTACAGTATACTCAATGTCAAAAGAATTAGCAAGTCATGAAAGGAATGCAAAGCTTGTGTAAATAATATGTTTTCCTCAGCATCTATCCTTCAGATTTGATGTGGAAACACGACATGTGTTTGTTGGTGACCATTCTGGGCAAGTGACCATCCTCAAACTAGAGCAAGAGTCCTGCAGCCTTGTTACCACATTTAAGGGACACACAGGTAAGGCCTCAGGAGGAGACCCAGAAAGGTACTCAGGAGAGTCTTCATCTGTGCTCAGCATCACAATGGTTTGACTGTTCTGTGATACACTAGGATGGCTTGTGTCAGTGCTTAGCATGGGAGGAACATATCTCTTAAACTGTCCCAGCAGTTCAGGGAAGCTGTATTGGTAAAAACAAGAGTGATCAGAGCTCTGAGCAGAACACATCTATGGCAGAAAATGCCACAAAGCTGTTAATTAAAGCAGAGTGAGACTTGAACAAGTTGTGGTAGTTCTGGGAGGGAGAAAGGATGCTGTGAAGGCAAGATCTGTATTGGTAGACACTTCATCCCAAGCGAAGTAGGCACAGCTTGGAGGCATTAAATGCTTGTTTCAGTGCTGGGACTTGTGCACCATCACCATTTGAAAAAAGCAGCCCTGGATATGAACCTAGCATCTAACAGAAGAAATGCTGTCATTCCTCAGCATTTTTTCTTCATATCCCTCCTCTCTAACTTAAAGTGCTAATAGCTCAAGATAGCACAATGTAGTTCAGTCCTTGTGCTAGGATACTGAGAAGATGCCCATAGCATTCCACACTTGATTATTTTTTAATCTTCTGGAAATTATGGAGATGGAAAGTTGTGTAGCTCCCACTGTGACCATTCTTCTTCCACACTTTACTGCTCAGTGGATTCACCCATGCAAACAACAGTGAAGCCCACAGAAGAGCAGGTTGGGGTTTCAGTAGTTTTTCTAGACTGTTATTTTTCCACTGGAAGGCACATGGTTGCATAGTCTTTGCCAAAGAGATATGCATTTTAATCACTCCATATTTTTTGTTGTATCTTTATATTTAGCTACCTTCCAATCTTCCACTTTCTGCAATAAAATGACTATTCTGTGTGCTCCTATTGCAGGTGGTGTCACTGCTCTCTGCTGGGACCCAATACAGCGTGTTTTATTCTCAGGCAGTTCTGATCATTCCATTATAATGTGGGATATTGGAGGAAGAAAAGGAACAGCCATCGAGCTGCAAGGACATAAGTATGTTCAAAGCCCTTCCTCCTGCTTTTATAGGAGAAAAGCTAAATGCAGAAGCCACATCTGGAAACAAACAGCCCAAAGGTTACAGTCTTCACAAGCCTCAAGCTTGTATGTGTGACTCCCTGTGGTCTGTATACAACAGGAATAATTTGCTTATAGTAAGTTTTCCAGTGTTGGGCCCACAGGCTGTTTTAAGAGTCTGCAGAGGGTGGTGAAGGAAAGCACAACATCTGTAGTCCTGAACGTGTTATGGCAGAGCCTGTGCCTTTGTTGGAAAGAGGAGGCTCCTCAAATGAGAACAGCTGCAGGGAAATTCTTGGGTTTTAGGTGTCAATGTCTTTCCTTCCCCTAGAGGGAGCATCGGGCTTGGACAATTAATCCCTTTTTCCTCCGTGCTCTTTCACCTTCAGCCTGAAATCGAAGTGATATGCTTTTACCTTTAACCATAGCAGCCTTCACATCTCCTCAGTGCAAAGAGGCATCATCTTTGCAAGTACATTTGCATAGCCATAGATGTCTTTGAAGACAGGTAAGCCTGTGCTGGGTACTGATTATACATCAGAATGGCTCTAGTGGCAACGACTCCTCACCTTTTAGTGCTGGCAATGCAACAAGTTGGTTTCAGAGTGTTGGGACTGCATACATGCGGGACTTGCATGCCAGGCGCAGGTCTGGAGAGACAAAATCCCATGGTGGTTTTGAGCTAACAGTTTCTTACATATTCATGCATTTCTTTTGAGTGATGCTGCACTCTGCTGAGTGATTGGGATGCCTCTGGGATTTCAGAGAACTGCAGAGCTCTAGCTGAAATTACCAGATCACCCTCATACCCTACCAGTGATGCTTGCTAATGCATCACCGCTTGATTTATTGCTGTGGAAATTAGTTCTAATATGAAATTAGCTTCTGGACCTTAATCTGTTTGATGGCTGTCAGCTGGAACTGTACAACACAGCGTCCTACACATCCTGATGGTGCCTCTGGTGTCAGCAGGCAGGCACTGTGAATGGTGGCAGTGTTGTCCCAAACTCCCCTGTGAATGCATTCCCCTCTTCAGGTTCAGCCATAGGCACAAATAAATGTGTTACCATGCAAGTCCTTTTGGCAGACAAGACCAGTGGTGGTAGCAAAGGAAACCAAATGTTGTGGATGATTTCCAGTCACAGTATGTCCAGTTCCTGTGTCTTCACAACCTTGTTTTTTCCATAACAGTGTTGTACAGTCTTTGTTTCCCAGGTTGTAAATAGCCTGAGATGAGTCCTGAATTTCTTTCTTTTATAAACGACTGAGCCCATCTTTGGGGGTTTAAGCTGAATTGTTCCTCCCATGTTGTTTTTTCATTAAAAGAAGAAACAGGAGCACCTACATTTTCCACCTTACTGTGAGAAGGCTTAGGAACAATTTAGCGATTCCTACATTATTTTTGAAACTCCTTATGCTTGTTAGTGTCAAAAGAAAATCTTCAGTAGTTTCCCAGTGATTCATTTCTAGATGTTGCAGAGATTTACAAAACAAGGTTGTTCCTGACATTCTGCCAAGAAGGTATCTTACCAGGGCTGCATTGATACATCCAGATGTGCCTTCAGAAGCTGCAACCCTGGTGAGGCTGCCCAGTGCAGCTGGGACCTCCTATCCCAGGAGTAGCAAAAACAGTTATCAGAACAGGTCTTTGCTTTTGCGGATGCTGCCCAGATGAGCAACACTCTCATTCTGGTCCCAGTCTGACAGCAAAGACTGATTTGCATCTGGTGGGTGCCATGTGCAACAAGTGGTGGAGGGAAACATATGGGCAAACAAATGGTTTGTACTGCTTTATTGATATTCTGTGCTCACTTGTGCAGTAGCCACAGGTGGTTGATTGCTAACTGTCTTGTTTCTTTTTCAGTGATAAAGTTCAGTCTCTCTCCTATGCTCACCACACTCGGCAGCTCATCTCCTGTGGTGCAGATGGGGGAATCGTCGTCTGGAACATGGATGTTGAGAGGCAGGAGGTAGATGCTTAGTTCTTGTCAGTTTGGTCTGAAGCAGTCCTGGGAAGAAGGGGCCTTTATAAAATGTGCAGCTTTCAACCTAAACAAGATCATTCCAAGCTTTCAAAATGTTTCTGGACATGCTCCAGTTGTTATACAGCAATTATGCTGTGCCTTTGATAATACGGTACAGGGGAAATCGCTTGGCAGAAATTTGTATTAAATAGGCTGCTAAATGGCTCTTGCTCATTACATTACTGCTCTGAAAGATATTCTGTAAGGAGAGTATTGAGATGCTCTGCTGTGTTTTTCAGCACTTCATGAGAAATATCAGTTCAGATGTAAATGGATGGACTGATTGATTCATTTTGATTTTAAAAAAGTAAAACAAGAAGGCTCTTGGTCATCTCCGGAAAAATGCAACCCAGCATTCTTTTTCCTTGTTAAGAAGTCATTTAACTAAGGCTTCAGTCTCACCTGCTACTTGGTCTTGCTTCCCTCTGGTGTAACCACATAGAAATGGGTAAATGATGGCTTTGCTGATCCAGACAGTAAGATTTCACCCACACATTCCTAATTGCTTTTGTGCTTCACGGCCAACGAATGTGAGCGGGTGTGAAAACGCTCCCCAGGTCTTTGGCACTGTGGGCGCAGCTCTCACTTGGCAATTTCTGAGTCCTGACTCAGAGAGGGGGGAGTGAGCTCTGTGCTGGCTGAGTCAGGCACCAGCCCTGCTCAGGAGCTTGGCAAATCCTGGTGCCATGAGTCACAGCAATCCTGTGCCCTCTACCTGCAGGGGGTAGGTCAGAGGAAGGCTTTTGGCAGCATGGGCTTTCACCAGCTTTGCTGGCTCTCAAGAGTTGTGTCCTGCATGGATTGAGTGTGTCTCCCTTGAGGAAGGAGGAACGCTAAGTGGAAAACTTGATTTTAAAAAACTACTGAAGTAGGCATAGGCAGAAACTGAGCTCCCTTTTTAACATGAATTAGCATTCCAGTTGACTCTTTTTAATTGCTAATCCAGGGGCCAAGTATGTCATCACCTCCTAAATTGAAACGAAAGCAGAGCAGTTTCCTCCTTCCCAACAGATGTTTCCTTTTTTGCTGCAACTCGAATATCCAGAAATGAAAACCTTTATTTATTTGCTGCCTTCAAAAGGCTACAGTAAGGGTTAAGATTGGCTTGTCACCAAATAGGCAGGAATGCTGAGAGAAGGCTGGTTTAAAAAATAGAGGAGAAATATTATTAGCTAAATAAAGGCCAAGCAGCAGGTGCTAATGGTGCACAGCTTTCCCAGACTATGGCTATGTGGGCTTGTTCTTGTTATCAGCAGCACAACAGGGTGTTCTTGGTTCTAAACCACCCCCAGAACATGAATCTTTGAGATTTTAATATCAAACCTTGGTTTTGGGTCCTAGATCACTTTCTTTTGGATTTTGGCTTTCGTATCTTTGCCCTTATTTAAGGATTTTCTCCATGTGATACGTGCTCAGTACTCATTTTGTTACTATCAGACTTTCCCAAATCACTTAAGCCATTTTAGCCCTTGATTCTTTATTTTCAACTCAATTTTTAAAAAGCTGTAAGAAGACATTTGAAAGATGCTATAAGCTTTCTTTCTGTTTGACTACAAAGTGGTTACTTGTCACAAACAAAATGTTATCTTCATCTATAGTGTTCAAATGCCCAAGAGATGTAAATTTAGAGATGTAAATCTGTAGGCATTAAAAAGAAAGACTGTTGTGGGTAGCAAAGGCAAGGATTTTCCCCAGCAGAATGAACTGCCTTTAGAATAACTGGCAGAAGAATATGAAACAGGTGATTGCTTTATTGCTGGGAGTCAAAGCTATCCTGGGAGCTGAGGGTCTATTCACCCTTCACTTACCTTTGCCTGGCTTTTCTATTGTTTTTAGTTCTTTATCTTGGCTGTGTTTCTTGCCATTTTAATTTGCAGCATGTGAGAAACCAGTGGCTCTGACAAGACAACTGCAGTTTGCTAATAGCTCTTCCTCACGAAGTATTAAACAATATTTAATGTTTATTTAACCTCATGGGTTGATGAAGGAAAAGAGCTTGGGTTTGGTTTGGGTCTTGGGCTTGTTCAGGTGAATCACATCTTTCCCATCCCTGTGTGTGATTTGTAGCACGGGCACCTCTGACACTCCTCTTAGGGTGTTAAAGAAAGAAAGAATACGAAAACGCCCAACTACATCAGCATTTCCCATAACTTCCCTTTCCCTTCAGATGAGTTGCTTGGCTATTGGCAATACTAATTGACCCCAGATTCCACCAGAGGCAATAGCAGATGGTAAATGCTGTCCAGACAGGACAGAACAAAATAATTTTATAGGTTTAATTCCAGAATTGGGTTGTTTCTGTGGTCTTATTATCAAACTCTTCTTCCTGATTTGGGTGAGAACTGTTCCTCACATGTCCTTCAAAGCTGAAAGCTAAGCCAAAAAAGACATCCCACGGAACAAATATCATCTTGTCATCATCAACAACAGTCAAAATGGCATCTTGTGGAAATGAAGATACTAAATCAAGCTTAGCTGGCCATATTGCCACACCACAACACATCTTTTTTGTCCTGCCTCTAGGCTCCATTGGAAATTCTGCTTGTTGCTCACTTACTTCCACTTCATGTTTGTGTGTGTGTGTGTTGCAGACCCCAGAGTGGCTGGATAGTGACTCCTGTCAAAAATGTGATCAGCCTTTCTTTTGGAACTTCAAGCAAATGTGGGACAGTAAGAAAATAGGCCTCAGGCAGGTTTGTATGTGCCCTTTGGTGTATTAACATGGTGCCATTAGGCTTTTCTCTCATAATGGATTCTGGTAACCTTTTTTTCCCTAAAGCTTTGAGAATTTGTACTTTGTTCTTCCACTAAGCGCTCAGGGGTGGGACAGTGGGTTCCTCTCTGTGGCTTGATTTTGTGGTTGAAGGGAACACACTGGTCTTTTTCCAATCAATCCCAATAGCAAATGCATGTACTAGGCCTTGGGCTGAGTAGATTTGGGGCCTTCCATGACTTTAGCCATGGGGGACTTCGCTCATTGTTAGTCAAATAAGTTACAGAAATAAATTCACAGCTGATTTTTGGAAATTGTGCTGGAACCAAAGCTGTTTTCAATGAGATTGGATAAACATCTGTAACTGCTCAGGCTATACTGGGAAAGGCTTACTGGTCTGCTTGAAACATGCTGCTGTGTTTTCCTGCCTAGCAGCAGAGGGCTGCGGATTGCAGACTTCTACTAAAGAGTGTAGAAGTGCTGCATGTGCTCATGGAACTTGAGAAATGAGGTGTCTGGGGCAGAGCTGAGCTGTGTTGTGCCTTGCTGGAGTGAGATGGAAGAGCCAGTGGACCTGAGCAATGACCTGGTCTGGGTTTGTGGCCTGAGATGTCTTTCTGCACATTGTCTCCTGCAGCATCACTGCCGGAAGTGTGGGAAAGCCGTGTGTGGGAAATGCAGCTCCAAGCGCTCCTCCATCCCGCTGATGGGGTTCGAGTTCGAAGTGAGGGTCTGCGACAGCTGCCACGAGTCCATAACAGATGAGGAGTAAGTGTGGACACTGCACTGCAATGGGGGAAAACTCCTGCATCTGCAAGGGCCTGGGTGGGTGCAAGGCTCCAGGAGGGAGCAGCCTGGCACAGTGGTCCCTGGGCTTTCTCAGCAGGATAAGGAGAAGATCAAGCCAGGAGGGATAGAGAGCCCCCACCCCTGGTCGCTTTGTGCCAGAAAGGTCTCAAAGTGCAGTTTGCAGAGTGGTTGCTGAACTAATGGCTTACAGCAGCAATCAAATACTTTTCCTCAATAGAGAACATTCTGGGGAGAAATCCTGCAGTAACAGTTCTTGCTGATTTTTGGATTTCCTTCTTCAGACGGGCGCCTACAGCTACTTTCCATGACAGTAAGCACAACATTGTTCATGTACACTTCGATGCCACCAGGGGATGGCTGCTGACCTCAGGGACAGACAAGGTTATTAAGGTAGGAGCGAGGAATGTGCTCTGGCTCTTGTACTTCATTTCCCTTCCCTCTCCCATGTGGCTGCAGGATGTCATACCTGCCTTCTTCCACCCAGAGACTTCTCACTTGGGATTGGGATTTCTGTCCAATAAGGACCAAGGAGGTCTTGGTCTATGAAGTTATTGCCTGAAGGGGCTGAGACAAGTGCTCACTGTAGCTTTCCCTTGAGGAAGACCAACTGTTTTTCAACATGCCAAATCTCAGTGTGGCTAGATAAAGAAATAGCTAAAATAATGACTAAGTTATAACAGCTTGAGTAATTTAAAAAAACAAAACCCTCACAATGTGTTATGGCTGTTCTGATCATTGAAGCTAGTAATGTAGTGGGAGTTCTTTTGCTTTATTTTAAGGCCAGCTATGAACCTGGCTCATACAGGTGAAAGCTGGTGACATACAGAATGTCATTTTGTCGACCTCCACCACTCTGACATAAGTGCTGGAAAATTAAATCAAACTTCTTCAGACTTGTTGCATCCACCTCTAACCATGTAGCCCCTCTTAATTAAAGAAAAAATGTGTAAATTATTTAAAGATTCTGTTTTTACTGTATTTTATTGTCTTTTACCATTATTCATTATGTTGTTTTATTTTATTGTATTTAACAGTTGTGGGATATGACACCAGTAGTATCTTGATGTTACATCAGTGGAACTTGAAAGGTGATATTTACAGAAGAAACTGATTTCCTAACCCTAATTATACTGCAGAAGATAGATAACACTGCGCGCATACAGCAGATGAGAAAGGAACTAATGTGTTTACAACTTTATGTCCTCTGCTTGATCCAGGCCGAACATTTGCACGAAGACTCTTTCCACTTCTTCTCAAATTATACAAGAAGGTATTTTTTTAACTAACGGTTTGTACGATCTGACTTTGGTTGTCTTGCGTTTGTTTGGAAAAATCTGTGTGCAGTGCAAGTTTTAGTTTTTATATTTCACTATGTCAAGATACTTGCTGCTCTGTACAGAGGGTTCTTGGTTTGTGTCTTCCTCTGTGAGTTTTCGGTGTCAACAGACTGTGTAAGGCAATCAGCTCTCCCTGCAGCCAGTACCTGTTGGTTTGGGATATTTCTGCTGACCATGCTCTCTCCAGAGGAGGAAATCCAGGCACAGTCTCTGGGTGCATCACCGAGGAGCTGATGGACTACTGCAATTCCTAAAAGGGCTCTACCATCTACTTGTCCTAGTGGGCATCATCCAGAGAGCATTCATTGGTCTTTATAATCTTCCTGCCTCTTCCTTTGCTGCCCAAGTTGCAGAACCAGGGGTCAGGTTATTCAGCAACTGATTTCTACAGAAAACTGAAATAGTTTTCCAGCTCAGAGCATTACAAGGAGCACACAGACTTGTTTGAGTTTGATGATGCTGACAGTCTGATTCAAATGAAATAATTGGCAACAGGAACTTTTGGGAGTGTGTGCATGGAGGGGGGCAGATCTAAAACTGGTCTAGATCTGAAAAGTCTGGTTTATCTCTACCTCTACCTCTACCTTGCACAGCAACATTTCAGCATTTATACCTGTCTGTGTTGTTGAAGATGAATTTTGTTCTTCCTGTTTTCCATATGGTTAGTCATATTTATTTTTTAAAACGCTGATGGTTTTTATTAATTTCCTCTATAGACCCAGAAGTGATATTGCTGAATGATGTCCATTGTCCTGTTGTCATACTTTACAGTTTCTCTTAAAAATAAACAGTATTTAAAAACCTGAATTGACCAAAATTACCTTTTTTAGAGTGACATTGTCAAGGTGAATAAACTAAAAAAAGCCCTTTTTTCCAAGGGGACCATTGCATTAATCCATGTTACTTTTTAGCATGGTATTACTCACACACTTCAAAGAAACTGGTGGAGAGAATAGAACTGCAGACCCAGACCAAAGGCTTTCCTGCATCTGCTATTTCAGCAGGCTTTGTGGTTGTAGCTGCTGTGACACAGCACATTGGTGGTGCTCGGTCTTGCCCTGTTTTGGACTTACCTTCTCCCTTTGTAGTGGGGAGGCCATGACATTTGCCTCTACAGAGCACATTGCTACCTGGAGAAGTCTTGTGTTCCCTCTTGAGAGAAAATGCCAAAAGAAAATAAAGCTTCTCCTTTGTTTGCCCAGCAGCAATTCACTTTTGAGGAAAAAAAAAAATGGTTACCTCAATCCATGGCATTAATTCTGGTCCAGTGAGCTGCAGCAGTAAAGGGTGAGTGGACTTCTGTGTACACATCACAGGACTGCTCTGTATTTTCAGGGAAAATTATCTTTTTAAACATCTTTTAACCTGTGATGAAGCATTTTGCAGTCATGTTCTCTGAAGTAACACCACCTTGGGTTTCCTGGCCATACAGCCTCTTGTTGGTTCCCCTCTAGACAGCATATTTGAAAGCATATTTTCAAACATAATTCACATAGTACTATTATTTTTCCAACTTGAAAGTTGTTTTCTCAGTCTTCCCACTTTCTCCCCTGGAAACTAGATGCTTGTTTCCTCTTGGAATGCTTTTCATTACACCTTGTGCATGTTTTCTGATGACTGAAGTGTTCCTGGCTGTCAAAGCTATGCAAGATGAGCAAGTGGCCTGCCATATTTCATTCCATCTGGAGAATCTGTACAAAGCTTTGCTGGACTGTGGTGTTCCATGTTCCCTTGGGCTTTTGTTCCCAGGGCCTTTTGGCCAAAGACCTGACTCGTGCTGTGCAAGGAATGCATCTCATGGTGACAGAAGCACAGGCGCACCGAAGTGAATTTAAATTGCTGTTTAGTGCTCAGTTCCTGAGGAGACAGCAGTGGCACCAAGTCTGGGACTCCAGCATGAATTGTGCTCACACTGATGGAGCGATGGAGTTGGCAAGCTGAGGATCTGCCCCTGGGTCAGCGCCTACTCCTGAACATGTAATGTGCAAACAAAGGTGAAGAACTGATTCCAAAGGAGAACACATTTGAGAATGACCAGTTTGGACTGTTCTGCAATAAACTCATGGCCACTCCCCCCTTGTCTTCCAAGGAGTCATGGTTTCAATGTGCTTATGTGTGGGGTATGCAAAACTGTTTTGCAGAATTTTCCTGGCTGTTCTTTCTGACTGAATGACCTGCAGGGTTAACTGGATTTAAGCTAAACTTCTCCTTATCTTGCAGTCTCAGGACAAACTGCTCTGGGCTTAGAAAATTATATAAGCTGCATGTGAAGCTGAGGGGGGAAGGAAAATTTGTCCCTTTGCAATGCCCTCAAGAGCTGTAATGTAGAGATATGAAGGGAAAATAGATGTGTCTAATTCAATAATTCTTTTGCTTTCCAAATGAAACGAGAAGGATTTGACACTGGGAGAGTTAAAATGCCTGCGTTCCTCTTCTGCTGTTTTACAGTAGCAATCTCCATTTCTTCTGTCTGCTAGATCCATGTGAAAAGGGATCTCTGGTTGTTGCCTGGTCGGGTTGTTTTCCATTTTACTTCCTGAATAACAAATCTGAGCTATTTTTATGAATTGCATTATTGGAGGGTGGGAGGAGGATGTTTTTTGACACAGGTGTAAACTATGCAGTGCCACATACCTGCACACACTCTTAAATGAAGCCAAGCCCCCTTTCCCTGGGGCTGCTGAAGGGCAGTAGCTTTTAGTGATACCTCATGTTGTGACAAGGGGCACACAAACATTGCTGGCCTCCCTCTCCTCTATGTATCAGAAAAGGCAATTTTCATTTCTCCCTTAGCTGGTGCTTCCTTCTGGGAAGAGGCAATGTTCTCCAGAGCATCTGCCTGCTATTCTCAGTTTTAAAATGAGCAGTGTCTGTAGGGCTTAGGCAGGTGATGGGGCAGGCGCTGGTCACATACACAAAGTCTGAGCAGATTGCTAGAGTCACTTGTGTCCCAGGTGGGGCAATCTGAGCACCAAACTTCAGTCTTTTTAAGCTGAAAATATTTCAGTGAAGGGAAAAGAATGTGGGCATCTGCTTGCAATGTAGCATTGATGGTCCTCCCATCTATAAGAAGACTTAACATCATGGTTAGATGTTGAAACAGTAGTTATAGGGCTACAAGTCAGCCAGTCTGACAGAGGATGATCCTGAACAGTGACATTGGTGTGCTCAGCTGTGAGCACCCTTGTCTGCAGCTGCTTTTTGCAGCCAGGCCCAAGTGACTTCCCTGCTCTGTCCTCCTGAACTTGAGGCCATCACCCGAATGTCAGGGCTCTTAGTACCTCAGTAGTGGTTACTGCACTTTGCCTGAGAGGGTGGCATGAGCATCTCCAGTACTGGGAAAAGGAGGGATGTGTTCCCTCTGAGTGGGGTTGGTTGCTGATAAGAAGGTGGATGGCTGGATGTGCAAAAACAATGATCCAAAACAGTTGTAGGGGAGGAAGAATTTGCCTTATGCCTGCTGAGGAAATCATTGTTAGAAAGGAATATTCGCTGCCTTTTTTTTTTTTTTTCTGTGTCTGATTCTGTGCTTCCCAGTACAAGAGAGAAATGAAACTACTGTATGGAGTCCAGCAAAGGGCCACTGAGATGGTGAAAGCTACTGGAGCATATCTGGGAGAACTGGGACTGTTCATCTTGGAGAAAAGAAGGCTCAGAGGGATCTCATCAGTGTGTATAAATGCCTGAAGGGAGAGTGCAAAGAGAATGCACTGGTGTCCAGTGACAGGGCCAGAGGCAATGGGCACAAACTGAAACACAGATTTCCTCTGAACATCAGGAAACAATTTTTACTGCAAGGGTGACTGAGCATGGGCACAGACTGGCCAGGCAGGTAGTTTGTGGGTTCTCCATCCTTGGAGATATTCAAAACCCAATTGGACATGACCCTGGGAAACCACCTCTAGGCGACCCTGCTTGAGCAGGACCAGATGACCTTTGAAGGTTCTTTCCCACCTCAGCCATTCTGTGATTCAAAGTCCACTCAATGCCTGTGTCTACTCTATTGCTCAGAGAAGGAAAAAAAAAAGTACCTTTCCTTAAATCTAAGCTACTACCAAATTGGTTACTAACAAATTAGTAAATACTACTTATGTCTGGCCTGGCTGTTCCAAACAGATCTGCGTACCAGCAACCAAATTTCTGTTTTGGAGCACATAGGAAATAGGGCTACAATGTGTGGTTTTACACGCCATGTCCTTTCCAGAAGACCACACTGAGCACATGGGATGTTTTCAATTAGGACTTAGATGCAACAGTAACAACAAACTTGATCCTTTTTTCAGGATGCAGTGATGTGCTGAGTCCCTTCAGTGATGACCTCGTACGTAATATTGAGGAAGACAGAGATTTTTCTTTTCAAAATTGCATCTTGTTAATGTTGCCAGGAAATCTTTGCTCCTCAGAAGAAAAAAAAGTAGTCCCTAGTTTGCCAATAACCTGAAGTTCTGGGATTTGAGATTAACTTTGTGCAATCACATGTGACTTTTCATTGCATTTTCCCAGTTTGGGGATTTTCCCTTGTGACTAGTCTTTGGCCATCTCTGAAATTTTGTTTGCTGCAGGACACATTGTACTGCTCAGAAGAGAAAGAGATTGAGTTCAATTGAAACTGCTGCCAAGTAGGGACATTGAACTCAAACCAAAATGAAAACAAAAAAAAGTCCTGGCAAAGTCTGTGCAAAGGGGATACCGAGAAAGAATGTTGTCAGCATACAAACAAAACCTAAAAAAACCAAATCAAAACAAAAAGCACCCACAGTATAGAAATGAATATTCATCAGAACTGTATAAAGCCAAACCATCCCCCCATCCCAGGACTGTAAGCCAGCCAGCAGGCATGGTCCAGATCCAGAAGCCACAAGGAACACAGAGTTGTTTCAGTCTATGAAGATTTGACTTGTTCTTTGGTTCTGTTGCCAAATAATATTTATCTACCTCAAGTAGTTTTTTCAGGACTGCATTAAATGCATAAGCACTTCGATATTAAGAGGATGGGGAAGAGACACATTACTACTGAGATGGTACAGAAGAGCTGTCAGGCCTTATGAAGATAGTTTTGCCTCTCTCCAGTTATTTGTTCTTTAGACATTAAATAATCTGAACTTATTAAAGGGTTTATCACCTTTATACTTACACTTTGTCACAGGTCAGGGCTTCCTTCAGATGTGAAAGACCCATTGCTAACACCTGTATTTTGTCCCATCCCAAGAAAATTATGTGGGGTTGCCACCGCCAAGTAATTAAGACATTTTCACAATTAAACAAGTACACAAACTTCCTTGCTACATCTTTGTCATTAGCACTAGTTTTAGCTGTGGTTTAGCTTTCCAAAGGCTGAGCCTTGTTTCTGACTGTTTACTACATTAAGTTTGTTATACTGACCAATATCTTGTGGGCTTTGCAGTCTTTTTGATTAGAGGGATTTTATATGAAAAAAAGATCTTACAGGCCTTTGTTCAGGTCAGTGTTTTGCAGGAATGCTGCTCAGCAATTTGACCATCTTTTCTACCAACTACATTGTAACACTCCCCAGTACTGTTCCGTTATATAAATAAGTCTCCAATGTAGCTAAATAAATTGTGGTACCTTAACCCTACTAAATTAATTTCTATCAGCTTTTGGCTATTTATTTTCCTTCTCCATGTATGTAATGAGGGATTTGGTTTACTGAGTTTTGACTGGACTCATTCACCTGCCTGTTCTGTGAATTGTCATAAAACTGACAGCTGCTGTATGGACGTGTCTTTTGCCAGGACAAATTCTTGCCCTGCATGCCTGGCAGTGGGTGAGCAGCCCAAAGGAAATGGTGTCTGGGCAGCGGAGGAATTGCACGATTTTGTGCATCGCTCCAAGGCTCCAAGGCTGGGGATTGTGGATTCTGAACTGAAAATTAAAGGGAAGATGCTCAGGATTTTTAACCATCAAATAAAATGGCACTTCCTGGGACCTCTCTCCCTGAAGTTTGCACAAGTGCAGGTTTTACCACTCTTCCCCTGTTTGGACAGTATTTTTATCTGTGAAATGGTACTGGCACTGCCAGTACAGCAAAGGTTTAAGTAATTTCTCTTGGCAGCAGGGTAGAAACCTGTCCTGCTGAAGACCTTTGGCCAGGCTGACACTGTGTCCCTTCATAAAGATGAGCATTAGCTTTTGTTTTGAGAGAGAACAAATTTCCTTCACAGGAATACATCATTTATCTTTATCTGATGGCTCCCTCTAGAGAGAGGAACATAGATACTGACCTGCTTCACAAATTGAAATTCTTGGAATTGATCACTTTTAGTACCAGAAGTGTTTTTGTTGCACTTGCTCCCTATCAGATTCCGTGCCTTTTCAAAGCCTTCTTTCTCTCATTGTCTAGATCAGTGCTTTTTGGATGACTGCAGAAATACAGAGTTTTCAAGTCATCTTAGTTGCATTTCAAAATTATCTCCTGTAATCTGTTGCTGGCTCTGCCCGAATGTGCCCAGAATTACCTCTCCCAACAAAGCAAGAGATGGAAGCCTGAGACAAACAGGGAAATACTGTGAGCTGAACTAGGGAAGGGGCGAAGCTGTGCGCTGCCAGAGTGGAAACTGCCTACCTAAAATGACTGTGGGTGGATGTTGACCAGCAGTCGTTTTAGGTAACTATGATCCAGTGTCATGAGATGAGGTGCTTTATTTTTGCAGGGAGGGTGAGAGAGTAACAGAGAGAGGAACTTACAGATTAAACTGCTCATAGCTGCCCTCCTCCACTGTTCCATCAGGTTGTTCCCTGAAAGAGTAACTCCATGTTCACTCTCCACTCACCAAGTTCAGAACTGTTTAATGAAAACTAGTACTGCTTCAAGTGTCATGGCTTTTAGAAAGGCTTTGTCATTACAAAAATACAGATAAATTTATTTACATTGAGGTTTGCAGGACTGACTTATCAGGCTGTAATGAAGGATATAGCCCAGGCAGTGCATGTTCAACATCCCACCTGAGCCTTGTTTAACAGGAAGAGGTGGCCCTGCTCACACCTTGTTCCCACTGAATAGAACACAGAAGCTGGAGAGTGTGTTACTACAAATGCCAACAATTAGTACTTGCAGTTTACTCCAAAATTGAGAGGTATGTATGGGAGTGCCCCATTCAAAGGCAAACAACAAAAATTTTTTTACACCTTTAATCAATAGAAGGTTGATTTAGTTTATTGGTTTGTTTTTTTTTTAACAAGGAATAAAGATGACCCAGAAATGAAACTTAAGACAAAATACAGTTTACAAAATTATTTGATACCTGTTACATTGACCTCCTAAAATTTTCATCTAAGACAAAAGAGAAGTTGCAGTGGCCCCTGCATCACTGCAGTCAGTCCAGCTGCACTGATGATGGGCTGTGCCTTTCCATTAGGATGAAATTAGGGAAATGACCAACTCCACATGTGCTCTACATTCCTGTGCAAGATCCCTGAGAGCAAAAACTTCCCCACTAGGTGACTTCATGAAATGAAGAAAAATGTGAAGCCATCAGAGTGAGATCAGAGTCATAAAAGCCTCAAAGGTGCCACAAGAAGTGCTGGGCTGCGCATGGACAGGAAAGGGTGGCAAGAGCAGCTGCTGTGCTTCTCATTCCATTCCCATGAGCCAGGTGTGCTCCCAAACTCCCAGTGTGCACTGCTTAGCAAGGACCTCTGCCACCTTCATTTTCTGGTCATCTGTCACTGGATGCTATTTTTTTTTTGCTCATAAAGTTTTAAAAGTGGAAGAGAAGACTGAGGGGAGACCTAATCAGAGTCTACAACTTCCTTGTGAGGGGAAGAGGAGGGGCAGGCACTGATGTCTTCTCTGGGGTGACCAGTGACAGGACCCAAAGGAATGGCCTGAGGTTTCGTCAGTGGAGGTTTAGGTTGGATATTAAGAAAAAGGTTCTTTACCCAGAGAGTGGTTGGGCACTGGAACAGGCTCCCCAGGGCAGTGGTCACAGCACCAGCCTGAGAGAGTTCAAGAAGTGTTCAGACAATGCTCTCAGGCACAGGGTGTGACTCTTGGGGTGCAGGGCCAGGAGTGGGACTCCATGATCCTTGTGGGTTCCTTCTGACTTAGCATAATCTGTGAGTCTGTAAATGTATTCACTTACATGAAGATGCAAGTCATTCTGGATTGCATTAGCACAAATCCTCTCACTGGCTTGCAGCCACATGCCATGTTTGCTCTTGTGGAATTGGGCTGAAATAAAGCATCAACAGGACCATAATACCAAAGTGTATGACACTCTGGACTTTGCTTCTAGTTGCTGTTCCTGTGGTTTAGTTCTTTTTAAAACACAAGTGCTCTTAAACCATAGCATGTTGCTCTTTGACACTGTGACCAAACTTTGATTGAAGCAGTTTTCTTAACTTTGGCTTCATTTTTAAGCTGTCACTCAAAATGAAAAATATATGCTATTCAAATACAATAGTGCAGAATTTGGACTAAAATGTGTTAAATATATACATATATAATGCACAGTTTTTACTTTTATGAACTATTTAAATACCAGTCATTAAACTTTTCTTCTGTACTACAGAGCTGAGAGGCAAATTGACGTAAATACTAAATAATGCAAATGTTTTTATTAGCCTTGCAGCTATTGGGTTAAGAAATGTATTTACTATATATGCTTCCAGCCATGTTCTTGTTTTGGATAACTGTATTTAACAGCTGAAACCACAGAAAATGTTAATACCAGAATTGCAGGAAATAAACCTCTCTACAAGCCTTGCTGCTGTTTTCTTTCACTGTAGTGCAAGAAGGAGTTAAGTTTATAAATGAGGCAATAGCTTGAATGCTGACCCAGCCTCTTCAGGAGGAGCTGTAACAGCCTGACTTGTCTCAGCACTGCTTATCATGGGAAAATTTCTCTCAGGGCCTCTCTGACAGTAAAGTCTTTATTTCTAAGGAGATTGACAATAGGCTGAAAAAAAGCAGTTTTTTCTTAAACTGATACGTAATAGGAGATCTTTGAATAATCAGGAAATAACATCAGCCAGGAGGAAAATAAATTATGTAAAGCAGACATAAGGAGCTCTCCTCTGTCCATCAGCAATCTTTAGCTGCCAGTCACTGCAGAAAGCATAAGAACATCTGTGTTATGTTTGTGTTTAGGTCCTTCTCCTACCACACTGGTGTGAGTGAGCCAAATGTGAAACAGTGCAGCAACTTGGCTGGGTTCTGGAGGCAGTTGGTTAATAAACACACTCAGTTCAGGAGAAAAGGTGTTACCTTTGTTAATAATAGTCTTGGCTTTGCAGTAAATCCGAAATAATTAAGACAAAATGAGTCCCACCAGAATGTCTTAGTCTGAGCTGATTGTCTTCAGCACTATTAGAAAGATGCAGCACTGTAAGTGGTGTTTCTTAAACTAGATCCAGTAAATCCCTGTGAAAAAGCCCATTTTTTCCCTCTACCAATTTACAGTGAGAAACGCAGTGAGTAGTTCAAATGTCCACAGCTCAGGTTAAGAGGAATCCTGTCCTCTGTGTCTGGAAATAAAGAGATCCAGACAAAATACAAGCCTCTCATCAGGAGGTAGATACTCTTCTAAAACACGTGCCTTGCCAGTGTTCCCTTCCCCTCTTAATCCATTCACAATGATAAAACCATTCTCTTTAATCTCTCACAGAAATGGCAAGCAGGTACAGCTTAGCATGTTGTTTCCTTTCATGCCTACAGTCATGCAGCCATTTCTCTGCTGGATCCAGCCATGTCTGGGTGTGTTGTGTTGAAACCTCCTACTTCATGATATTTTGACATAAATGGGATAATATTTAGCCCTGGCTCCATAAAGTAATGTGGAAGGCATTTGGCAGTGTTCCTAAATTCTTGCTGTTTAAACATGAGGAAGCAGATCACTTCTGCATACCAGCACTAATTTATAGAAACTGAAGGCTGTGAGGAATCCTTCCCTTTAAACTAAGCAAGCTCTGCAAGAGAGTTTCTGCATTCCCAGTTACATGTTTGAGCCCCATCACCCTCATGCAGTGAAGGAAACCTCCAACCTGTCAACTACAGCAGTTAAAAGTTGTTTAAAACATTCCCACTTTTATTCTGAAGTCCTTCCTGAAGGCTACTGAAAGCACACTCCTCTGCCTTTCTCTGTGCTGAGTGTTTTAAATTATTCTAGGTAATTTTACAAAGTCTCAGGGTTTATTTTAATGCCTCTCAATTTTTCTTCCAATCCAAAGAACACAACCTTAGTGTGTCTTGAGGCAGCAGCTGCATATTCACAATGGGAGAGACTTGGCAGCAGAAAAAAATGACACAGGTGCCACTCTACTGCCTATTATGAGAACACCTGAACCTAATTCATTTTTAACAGGCCTATGGCATCCTACCTCCCCTCAACAGCAGGCTACTCTGTAATTAGAAGATTTGTGGTGACACTGTGTCAGCAGAGACACTAAATTCCTGGAGAAACAGATTTAAACTTCTGGGAGAACTCCTCCAGCATCTCCATTAGTTTCTCTTCATCCTCTGGTGGACTGTGGGTGTATGCTAGGGGTAAGTGTGTAGGGACTGGTTGCCTGTCTGGAAGAAAAGAAGAATAAAAAAAACCTTATGGGTACATTTAACTCTCTTATAGCAGAAAGGAGGTTTTTCTGATGGACTCTGTACTGCCCAAACATAACTCATGGTCTTGAAGCCAGGAAACTTAACCTTCTATGTATCTGTAAATAATGCTAGTTAAGCATATCTTCTAAACCAAAAATTAAACCAATTCAATTTCTGTTTTGGAGCTTGAGTGATTTTTCTGTAGCACAATATGATCTGGACTGTGGAACAAGCCCCCATTTGCAGCTGGGGACAGTTTAGGAAAAGGAAGGCTTCTTTGTGGGGTTATGCCTGTCACTAGTGCAACAACCTGCAGGCAAAGAGCAATAGCTGGAGTTTGTTGCTGCAGGCAGAGGATGCTTTTGCACTTGAAACAACATTTTTCCTTGCCTCCTGGATAACATTTCTAGTACTGTACAAATCCCCAGCTGGGACTTTGTAGTTAGGATTATTTTCAATCTTAAAATGCTTACTTTCATCCTTAGAAACAATGGTTAAATTCTTAAGGCAAAGGAACTTGGGCTTATTGCTCAATCGCCATAAGTGACACACATCTAACCAAGTTTGCTCAGCTTGATGCTTTGCTTGGTTTTCCAAATCTCATGCCCGTCACTCACTCTGTAAATACAGATGTTACAACTCGCACTCGAAGGGATTTTCCCCTCCAAAAACATGGTACCTAGAGCCCGGGAGCCTTATGACAATGCTGTGAGGTGTCAGAGCACTGGTGCACCACTGTTAAGTCTGTTCAGCGAGCCCAACTTCTGCAGCAGCTAGCTGAGACAAAAAGAACAAGCTGTTGCAAGCCTGGGCAGCAGATTTCCCTGAAAACCTATCAGGCTGCCACTGGGCTTTCCAGGAGAGCAGAGATATTTGCTCTCTTAAGAGCAAATGTTTACCTGACTGCACACACCACATCACTTCTGCTCATGGAAACTTCTCATGAGGAGAGAGAAACATGCAGAGGAACGTTCCCTTCTCCATCACTGATTATGAACGGCTTCCCACCTAGCCATAGTTCTTCCAGTGCTAAAGCCTGTGCTAAAGTTTGGGAACTAGATATGAAAGCCAAGTTCAGCATCACAGAGAAGATGCTTCTAGTCTTTGGAAAGCAGGTCTCTGTTAAACATTTTTTATATATTTTAGCAGATGTAGAGAGTTCTGGTAGTACTAGTCATTTTCTCACTTACCTTTATTATTTTCTCAGGAAAAAGACAAGAAAAAGCTGGCTCTGGTTTGCCCTCAGAGGGAACAGTAAAGGAGAATGCAGAAAATGGAGGGAAACTGACTGATTTGGAAAATGGCTGCCTAGGACCAGCAGCATGGGGTTTGTGGCAAAGTGCTCCTGCACCCCAAACCCTTCACTGAAAGGACCTGAAGAGTGCCCATGCTAAGCTGTGGTTTCCAAAAGACCAGAGGAGCAAGAAATAACTGACTTCACCACTGTTTGATAACACAAGACACAGACTCAGAACTTCTCTTGCAGCTTTAAAAGCAGTCATGTCAGGACCAAAGCTCTCAAAAGTCAGTAGCTTTAGCTGAAGAGACAAGGCATGTTCCCTGTTTACCAAAGCTGGGGGTAGACAAAGGCCAAAAGGAAGAGCCTGGTGGAATTATGGCAGAAACAGAAAGAACAACTTGAGCAGAAGCATTATGACCAGGAGAAAGTGATCAGAGTAAGAGAAAGGCAAAGCCTGGCTCTGCAAAGAAGGCTGACCATGGGGTTTCCACATGCACCACATGCTGACATGAAAAATGTCCATTTAAGTATCTGTCAGCCAACCCTGTGTGACTGTCTGTGGGACAGACAGGACAAAGTCAACCCAAATGCTGAACTCTGAGCTTCCTGCATTCTCCCTATAGAAATTCAGTGAATCAGGATTTGAGTGCCACATCCAACAGAAGCACCAAGCTTCTGTAAGAAATTACCCTGAGCTTTCTCTTTCTGGACTGACCTGCATCACCATTGAGGAATCCCTGCTTCCAGCTGCTCCTACAAAGATGCCTGTCATTTGCCTGGGAGAAAAGAAAGGCTCTGCCCTACTTTTCCATTCCCTAAGCTCACAGTGCCAAAAATGCCACCGTGCTCAAGTCTTTGCCCAGTGTTAGAAAAAGGGGGAATTGGCAGTTTTAGCTAGCATGGAACAGTAGGAAGAAGAACCTGTCAAAGCGGAGCCAACTCCCAGTGTTCTGTGAGAAAGATGCTCGTTTCCTAGCATCATAAAAGATGCTGTTTGACTGCTGTGATTCACCTTCCCTTGGCACAGTCCTACATGCAGCCATTTTCATTACACAAATCCCCAACCCTCCCTAAAGAAATGCTTTGAAGTCTCTATCAGCTACTTTAGAGGACAAAAGCAGGAATGTAACAATTTAACACGATGTTCACTCGAACATTTAGACTTGAAACAACTTTGAGGAATGCTTTATCCTTTGCACAAGCTGCCTGGTGCAGCATTCATCCCTTTCCAGGCCAGACAGGGATCCTAAGGTCAGGCAGGCTGGGGATGTCCAGTCTGTGCACTGTGACACACTGCTCCTTACCTTGGAAGAACAAGCCGCTGGGTAGCTTTGTTGCTTCAGCTGACACGGCCAACCACAGGACAGTGTCAGCTCCCTGGGCCTCTGTGCGCAGAGAGTTCTTCATCCTCTCGTAGAAATCAGGCATGGATGATCTCACAGCTGGAAAGGATAACAATGGAATGGTTGCCTGCCATGCAAGGCCTTTTTGATACCAAAAAACAAAAAGAGAACAGCTTCAAACTGCCATTTTGTGTGTAGGAAGGAGAGGAGGCATCTCTGGAGCTTATGGAAGAAAATAAGTATTTCCCCCTATCTGGGAGTAGGATAGCTTGTGGGAAAATAGCACTAAGCTGCCAGATCATCCACCACTTGTTTGTTTGGGTCAAATTACAGAGACAAAACTGACAACAGGATCTGCAAGAGGTTCCTCTGCCAATTCCATTCTAAACCGTAAAGATGACAAACACGGGGGAAACAGAAATTCCAAAAAGCAGTATTCTAATGGGATTTTTAGCTCTTATTTTCTCACCAGTTTTAGGAAACCAGTTGCAGCACAGTATTTAAAAACTGCTTACTTCCTGTCTAAACTCTGGTTTCATTTTATTTTGTCCAACAGATGATGACTGTGGGCCCATCCACTGTAGGTGTTTATTTTTGGGGGTTGGAGAGTCTTTGAACTTTAAGGTGGGATAACTTTATGATTCATTAAGTTTGAAATCTGCAAAGGAAGTGCAAATATACATGTATTTTAAAGAAAAAGAAATACCAGGATATTAAGTTGGAAAGGGCTATTTTCAAGCATGAAGTAGACAGGGTAAATGCTTCCGTTGTCAGAAGCAAATTTTGGAAACTGCATCCCTGTAAAAGACCTAGAGATGTAACTGCTATTCTGCATCCCAAGCTTGGGCACTGGGGGCTGGAAACATTGGGGAATGAAACATGCATAGTGCATGACTGATGCTGGCACACCTGCTCAGGCACAGTCACTGAAGAACAGCTGCAGCTCAGACAAAGGGCTGAATGGCCAAACTGCTTCTCAACAGCAGTAAATGTTTAGTGGAGGAGTAGAGGGCTTGCACAGTGGTGCGTTCTCCTACATGCCCTCACAAATTCCCAGTGTCTGCATATTGTTACTTACAGAGGCAGAAGGTCCATCTGTGTGTTTAACAGTTCCAACTATAAATGTAACTTAAAGGTTACCTTAAAGAACTGTGTCTCTGCTGTGCATTTGTGCAGGGCTGGAAGCATTCACTGCCCATTATTATTCTCTAGATATACACAGCTAGCAGTCATTATGCAGAATAGAGCCACCAAGGGGATATAAAACTTCAAGCACCAGTTTGGAGAAAAGAAATTACTGCACCTGTTGGAAAACTATACTAAGAAGTTTTATTTCTCTTTGCTTTCAAACTAATCCTGAAGAGAAAAAAATATTGTCAGAGTGTGAAGCAGATGTTACCTGGAGTGTCTGCCCAGCCAGGGTGCATCACAGAGAAATGGATGTTTCTGTGAGCCTTTGCCCACTGTTCTGTCAGGACAACTTGCTGTCTCTAGGATAGAGCAGTAAGAGCCACGCTAGCACCGAGTTCAACAGCCTGTCCACCAAATTAGTTCCCAGGGAAATAAACTACATCAAATGTGCCATAAATACCAGAGCATTTATGTACAGCAGAAATGTACCCTTGCTCATCCTGACTGGATTTATTGGATAATTTCATCAGAGACTTCCACAGTCATTGCCATCCATAGCCTGGCCACAAATTTACTTTTAAAGCAGCTGCACTACTTTTACTGACCACGTCTATTTGCTGCAGACTGTGGGCAAGAACTAAGCAGGCAGACAGGGTTCATCAGCTAAAGACAGTATCTCCCCTTGGGACTTCTCTCATATCAAATCAAAGTCTAGCCATGCTCTCCTCCATGCAAGATGTATGCACTCCTAAGGGCATGCCATCATTCTCCTGAAGATTATTTCCTGTGCATCTGGATATGGGTTGGATGCAATGGGAAAGCAACAGTGACCAACAGGCTTTTTGCAAAGCAGATGGTATGAGCTGCCTAGCAAAGAAGGGCTGGGCTTTGTTTTCAATCCCATGGGCTGTACCTTGTTCTGTGCATACACCATAGTTCCATCAAATGGCCCATTTCCCGACTGCAAGTCAGATATGTTTAATTTTTGAACTAGCATGCCCCCAGAAGAGACAGTTATCTGTAATGAAATGAATGAAAAACAAATGAATGAAAAGCAAAACCAGGAACTCCCCACAGATGCACTCATGCATGCAATGTAGTCTTCAGGCCATAGCTGGAAGTCCCTACGGAGCAGGATTCCTCTGCATGCTCTTGGCATTATGCTTATGCTCATGAGTAGAGCATACCTGGAGATGAGGTGGAAGATATGTACGGTTTTTAAGAAGTGATTTTCATTCAAAGTGATGTTGATTCATTTCAGGAATTTTGTGCTTCTTCCTTTTGAAAAGTAATGGGGAGAAAGAAAATAGCAGAATAGCACTATTTGCAGTTGGTATGTTTAGCGTTTACTGAAGCTAATTAGAAGCCATACAAAACTTGGGAAATTTCCTTTTTTAAAATGTACCTGCTGTCTTATTTTACACCAAGATCTGTAAAGTTCTTTTAAGCCTATACTCCTGTTGTATGTATTTTGCACTCTGCTGCAGGAGCTAACTTGCCCTAGGGAATCTAAGAGGGTAAGTTCCCAAATGAAGTGTTTTACTCTCACTTCCAATGAAGGGTTGAGAGCAGCAGGCAGGAGCTCTGCCTTAGAGGGGGAGGTTGTTAGCAAAATCCAAGAGGATTTTAGAGATCCTTACAGCATTTTAAGTAATACTGCATTGCTAACACAGTCAGAGAACTGCTGTCACAAGCCAGAAGGTAAAAATAGTAAACCACCCCTTTTAAACAGCATCACAGACTCACCACTCTGGCATCAACTGCTTTTTCCAGGAGGGGCACCAGGGCAGTTGTCATGATGTATGTACCTAAAAGACAGACAGGCACCAACATCAATTTTTCCTTTTAAAAAAAACCTTCTTCTGTCTCCACCCTCCTTAACAACCCAAAACCCAAAGTCGCTTTATCTCTGAAATCTGATCTGAATTTGACAATGATTTTTTGTTGCTGCTTCACCTGCAGTGTGACAACTCAACTTGTAGTGGTTCACATTGCCATATACTTAGCAAAAGGCATATATTATTTTACAGATTTTCATGTTTGTTTTACCTATAGAGAAAACAGCTCACTGCATTCACCTGTGAGAATCTGAAGGCAAAATGGCTCAGGTATGGAATTCCTTGGGTGGGGGAAGGTGATGCCAGTGAAGAAACAGGGGATGCATTTCCCCTGCAAGTCTGGCATATACACACAGACCTAAGCTGGGTCATGAATGAACAAGAGAAGGAAACTACGCTTCATACTTACAGTTCTTAGGGCACTGCATATGCACTTAAGATTTGTCCATTTTTCCCTTCTCACTATGAAATCACTCAGAGTACACTGACACTTTTTGTGTTGCACACAAAACCCACCCCTTAAATCCCTAGCATGACCATTATGGAAGATAAGGAATCCTTGGGGGAAAAAATATTCATGTTGCCTGCCCAAGGCTGAGCCAAGATTACTTGGGGAAACTTAACTGTGTCCTTCACTGCTTTTAATCGTGTTCAATTAGCAAGGATTTTTACACACCACACAAATATATTCCATTACCATGACCAACAAAGTTTGTTATTACAAACACTGTTCAACTGTCAGTGTATTTGACTCAGACGCAGAGACACACCTAGTGATGTTTCATGCAACCGAGTGCAACACAGATTTTTTTCCATTTAAAATGTGTTTTTAAAAAACTTCATTTAATTAAAAGTGAATCTAGCCCCATTTAGTCTAGTGTTTCTGCATCTACTTCCCTCTCATGTCTTTACAAATGGCTCTAGTTCAACAATTCTACCAGTGATAAATGCATTTTTTTCCTTGAGCTACTGAGGCCATGTTTTTCACTAGGCATGAAGACTCTTCAGCCTGTCTTTATAACCTCTCTTCCACAAAGGCAATGAGATCACCCAGTTAAAATACAGCATGTTTATAAATATGGTACCAAAATCAAACATGTTACATGCTCGGTGAACAAACTGTTCAGTTCCCCCATCAGTCACAGCAGCCTTCACTTTCTCTATATAATCAGAGGTATGTCCATACACACACAATATATTCAAAACCCTGGCAAATCAAACAAAGCAAATGCACCGCAGATGAGTAAACGCAGCCTGTCTGCAGCAGAAAATGCGAGCAAAGGCAGTTGCCAGTGAATTACGAAAGCCCGGTCGTGTCCCCTGGTAGCGGCGGGGAGACTGAGCGATGACATCATCGGTACAAGAACTCCCGCTGACTGTCAGGGGAGGCTGCCGCTACGTGGGGGGAAAAAATATCCAAAAAAAATCACTTCAGTACAAGCTGAGAGCCTGGTTTTAATGTTTGGCTGTGGATTCTTAAAAAAAGTAACATCGTATCTTGGTTAAATAAGCTGCATCTCCTAAAGGCAGAGCTGCAATGCACCAGCTCTGAGGATGCTCCATTTTACTGTCCTGCAGATTAATTTACACTTTTAAGGGGTTTCATGTTGATTTGTTAATTCTAAAGAGCTGCAAAGATGAATGCACTAATGTTGCCTCATTAACAACCGAGTTTTGTTTTGTTTTCTAGCCGAATAAGAGAAATGTTCCATGCCAAAAATCCTGCTCGGAGCAACTACAGCTTGTCAGAAGTTTATGCTCATTTAGAGCCACAAACTAACTGCAAAGCCCACATCTCATGTCTTCCCCAAGTTTATTAAGAATTCAGTAAATCCTACAAAGCCAGAGCATACCATCTTTTTGCCCCACAAAACCACTTGCTCAATTGCTTTGAGACAGAGCACAGAGCAGTTTGGATCACAGCTTCCTATGGTAAGCAACAGTATCTGAAAACACACACAGACACAATGCATCACGCATTAAGGCTGCAGCATTTAATTTCTCCCACTGCTAAATATTTCACCAACTACTGTCCCCATTTTAAGTGTTCGAACACAAACTCCTCATTCCTTTGACAAAAATCCTTGGATATCATACATTATTATTATTTGCCTGGGCTGGTCTGTCAGGCAAAAACAGTCTGGAAAAGAAATTTAGAACAGTAATAGTAGAACAGATATACT
The DNA here is from genome assembly GCA_013398275.1 of Promerops cafer. NCBI lineage: Eukaryota > Metazoa > Chordata > Aves > Passeriformes > Nectariniidae > Promerops > Promerops cafer. The sequence goes on from VZSE01011883.1 coordinate 757,090, forward strand.
TTATTAACAAGGTTTATTGCTGGTTAGAACATATCATCATCAGCTGAAACCTCCCCATTTCTATCAGTGCAAAAGCTGGCCTGTTGTTTGATAGAGACATTCAAACAGCTTGGGAGAATGCTCAGCATGGTCACTGCAGGGCCTGGCACAGCCATGTACCTCACGGCAGGTACTTTGTCCAGCACAGCTGTACCACAGCAGGCACTAACACAGAAATTAATTTCTGAGTAAAAGGGGAAGCGGCAAATGAAGGCATTGCCTGCCACCGTCCCTATGAAAAAAAAAAAAAGAAGGAAATTTTTCTTGTTAAAAAAACCTCTGCAAGGAAAACCAAGACTGATTTGGTAGAAGAAACTACATTCATCTCTGCCCCTACGTAAGGAAATCAAGGCAACATCCAAACTGTATGTCCTTTTGCCAATACTTGATTATTAATACTAATGTACTGGATATCAGCCTTTCCAAAAAGAGCGCTTGAGCATTCTAACACATTTACTCGATGGAAAAAAAGTTTTGTCTGTTAAAGGAGAAACTTCCTCCCATAGAGCTTAGTTGAAAAAGGTAAAGCATACCAAATGTGGTTAATGCTTAATTATCACTGTGTTCAAACTGTACAGATTGAGTTGTTTTGTTGGGGTTTTTTTTTAATGGTTTAACACAAAAGTACATGACAGGAAAGGCAACGTTCTACAGTGCTGTGCCTTGTACTGAAAGCAGGAATTATTTGGTATCTGCTGAACATAGAGCTGGTACTACCTGCATTTAGGAATGTGTGACAGGGGCCAGATTTGTGCATCACCATTTCCTGCCACTGGAAGGTACACTGTCCACATGGCCTGAAAGCTTGTCTCTGACTGGTGTAATGGGAAAAAAGAATCAGTAAAAATAAATGGTATACAACATTGCCCTGTGATGAGAAGGATTTGCTGTGACACAAAGGAGTCCAGCAAGATGAATTTGGGAGTTTGCTCAGAAGCAGCAGGAATGCAGAAGGTGAGCCCAATCTATCACACCCGAATAAAGGATTTCATCTTGCCCTCACTGAACTCTGCCAAGGTGAAGAGTTGACTTGCAAAACCTACTAGACAAGCTACAGCTCTGTTCTGTGTAATGAGGTCTGACACAGTACTGGCTGGCCATGTTTTCTCTAGTTAAGAAGGCTCCTGGGATAGATGTACAATTTATTTTAAAGATAAACAGTCTCTTAACATCAGCTTTCTTTGGAAAAACTTCTGTAGGCTTTATGCCTTGGAGCTGATCTCCCATAATAGGAAATCACGTATAATACAGAGTAATTAAAACTTTTCTATAGAGTAACACCATTATACACCATAAACCAACTTTATCACATGGTAAAGTAGACAGGGTAGATTGCCAATCTATGCATTAAACATGCTCATTCCAGCAAAAGTAATAAGCATGGCATTTAATGAGAACATACTTTGTTCATGCACATTAATATTTAAGCTTCATGTTTACTTGAAAAATATAAAAACAAAACCCACTAAAAATATCGAATCACCATGCATTCCCTTGTGGCCTGTCTGGTAATTGCTTCACGTGGTTTGAGATCTTCTCAATTCAGTCGAGTAATCTGATATTGTGCTCTAACTAACAACTCAAATTTTTGACTCTATACAGTGAACTCCTCTGTCAACTTGGATAAGCATTAATTCAGTGGTTTCACAATCACAGAGTGAAATACTAATGACGTATGTGTAGAAAATGAGGCAACATTATAAACATTTGATTCATATAGTAAGTTTTTTTTTTTTAATAAAAGCCCAAAAACTATATTAATCAGCCTGACTGCCTCATAAACTCCTAAATAAAGTTATGCTACCTTTCCCATGACACAATGCAGAAGCTGAGGGGACTGTATGGAAAACACTATTATTAGGTCTTGTGGAAAGGTAGCTCTGCATGTTCTTGCAACAGTTATTCCACTGTGGGTCTCATGACATGAACAAAATGAAAGCTATCCTAGTGCACGGGACAGCAGCCTCCAGTGTACTAGACACTGGTCTTTCTCACAGAAAACTACAAGTCTTGCTGTACTAAAACATGAAAGTAATCAAAACACAGGATAGCCCCAATAGAAAATATAAACAAACACTGTGCATGCAGATTTGCAGCACCAAACTGCTGGTGGTTTAGATCACGTCTGCCAGAAACTGGAAGACTCCTTAGGATTCACATATTTCAGATTGAAAATTAACAGGATATCACATAAAATAAAAGTACACAAACACATACTCTGATTTGCTTTAAGATTTATTGCGACCCTAAAATCTGTACTTTATAAATCAATTTTGAAGAAAATTATGGTTTCAGCAGAAATAACATTGTAAATAACATTAAGCACTACCTGCTTATAACATCAAATTAATTGATGATGCAATTACTGTGGACCCAAGTGTCTTGGTAGATTACAGAGTGTTTTTTGCTTGATGTTCTGTCTGGCAATTAGTGGCACACTGCTGGTGAGGTTTTTGCCCTGCTAACATTCAGATAAGGGCATGCAGCCAGCACCATACTAAGTGAAGTGTTTCATCTGCCTGAGCTCTGCAGTATAATTAGGAACAGTGTTATTTTAACTGTGAAAAAAGTGGGAACAAAAAAACCTAAACAAACAAACAAAAAAAACCCCAACACCACCAAAAACTTTTATTGTACAGATTTCAATGGCTCATTCATCTGGTAGAAATCAGTTAAACTGGCTTGCTCTTCTTGAGTGCAAGTAAAAACAAACCACAGAAACAAACAAAACCACCCAACAAACAAAGTGACATTCTTCGTGACATTCAAAGTGACATTATCTTTTCAGGCCCACAGTTTATGCAGTTCCCAGTAAGAGACATCTCTGAGTCTCTTTTCCTGAGTAAGAGATCAGGAACGAAGAGTTTAGCGTGCTGTCTCTGAGGGCCAATGCCACTGCACTAGCAATAACTGAGAGTGTATGGGAAGAGCTAATGAACATGAAACACAAAATAAAGGTTTACACTTCCCTCAAATGACAAAGCTCATCTCAATAAGGGCTCCTCTGTCTCCTGGGAACCAGGCTTCAGTACAGTTACTCAATGTGCAATTATATTCAACCTTATCCTTTCACGTACCACCTCTGATCCATAAGTCTCAAAGCTCTTTAGAAAGAAAATTGGAACCACAGCCTCCTTTTCACAGATGAGGTTGTCTTGCCAAAGATCAGGCATTGAACTTACGGGAGATTGACAGCTGATATTCAAGTTGTTTGACTTCCAAGTAATTCAGAACACCAGGCTGCACTGGGTTCTGTTAACACCAGTTAGATACAGTTCACGGGTAGGGAAGAGACTGACAAACATGCACCCAGGTTAGGCAGTTTGCCATAGATGGGCTATAGTGTCACTATGACAGATAAATTTCCTCTGGCTCTAACCCTTGCACAGAGTGGAAGTATATGTCTATCTATTATTAAAACACGAGAGCACATTAGATTGAGGAAAAGATGCATATTGGGAGCATCATTTATCTCTCAGTGTGTTTTAGCATCCCCTTGGCTGGTAAGTAGCAATAAAAAAGTAACATATATGCCATTTTTCCATGTCAAGCAGGAAGATATGTTGAGTAAAAGCAAAGTGAGGCAGGTGATAAAGTAGAGGAAAAAGGATTGTTACAGCTAAATGTCTAGTGCTTCAGTAAGAACATGCTGCTTTTGCCTCCACTTGCTTATGAATGCTGAAGTTTTTATTCCAAAATGACTGAATACCACCAGCTTTAATAGTCTTTGCTGGGAGTTATATTAAAACAAGTAAAATAAAATTAAATTTAAAAAAGTTTTGACTCAGAAGTCTGCAGACTCATCAGAAGAAATGACTGCTTGTTGCTGCCCAGCTCCTAGGTACAACCTTGAGTACATGGTCAGCCCACAAGAAGAAATATAAGGACAACATCACACAAACTAGAGGACAGAGAAAAGAATCTGCCCATCAGGATTGGCAGGTCTGCAGGAAATCTGCCCACATTACCCCAAGCAGGTCACTCAATTTGGTTCATTTGAAAGCGTGTTTCAATTAGCAAAGTGCTATTTCAGACTGGTGCCTGGCCAGTGCTCCCACATTACAGTCTAAGTGTTTCATTCTGCTCTCTCCATTCACTGACCTCCAGCAATCAGACAACAATTCTTGAGCCTCTAGCAGGGAAAAAAGGCAAGGTGTTTCATTTGACAGCAACAACAGAACCACAATGAGCCATGCAGCATTTGTGCCTCAGACTCATTGTAAGGGTACCACAGGCACCAGCACAGATGCAGCTGCCACCACCTGCTCAAAGCACTTTACAGTTTGAACTTGAATATTAAACAAACCATACAAAGCCTTAACTATCAACCTGCATTTTACATTTTCATGAACTTCATCCACCTGCATATTCTGACAGGAGGACTATGCACCTCTTGTTTCAGTTGCCATCCTCAATTAGCCAGTCAGCTGTGCTTTACATTCAGGGCATTTTACTTTCTATTCTAACCACTGTTATTTTTGTACATACTCATACAAGAGGACTTATGCAGTCATTTTTGTCCCATGTATGTCCAAGAAAAGATCAGGATATAAAGTATGATTCACAAGTCAGATCATCACTTAGAACTGAACACTGACATCCATTATGCTCAAAAATGGACTAACAGATCAGTCAAGAGGAACACATTCCTAGACTAGATTTAAAAGCTCCACAGCATTTCAGACACCTAAATGAGCAACTTTACAGCTTATAGAAATGTTAATCAGATATCAGATACAGAATTCAAAAACTATGTCGTGTGCATTCAAAGCATGTTATATTTCACTCTTGCATTTTTAGACAGTTACAACCTACACACTCCTTTACTAGACCAGAGATCCAGGGTAGGGGAAAAAAAAGTGAAAGAAACATGGAAGTAACATCCTACATGTAAAGATCTGCAAAAGATATTGATATTATTCTATCTTGTTAGTCAAGTGAGGGACAACTGAACATTTTCCAAACAAGGGCCTTGAGCCCATGTCACCCTTCAGGCTTTAGCATTACTGGGGCAGAGAGGGGAATTTAGTTTGTTCCTTCAGACCACATTCAAGTTTACAGCCAACGTATATACCAGCCATATCTAATTTAGCCAGGCTTTTCTCTGGGAACCTATAACCACAGATAGTTACTGAAACAGAAATAACTTCTCCCAAGTAAAACATACCCAAACGCACCTAGTACTTAGGGAAATAACACAGCATCTACTCTGACAAGTCTTTCTCCATACAGCTTTCTCCTACTGTGAGTCCAGATGCTATGATTTATGACCCTATCACCCTGACTTTGAAGAAAAAAACTGTGGTTTGTAGCCTTGGTCCTTCATGTGTGTCTGGCCTGCAAGCACAGAAGCTTCCTGCTGCACTGCCAGCTTCTTCCAGATCAACCAAGTCCCACTCTGCTCTAAAAGATTCAAAATTTAATCCTTATTTTTGTCTAGAGAAGCAGTCTAAGCAAACAGCTCAGTCCTTGTCTGAACTCTGAAGAAGTTGGACAACAGAGGATGATTTATCTCCTTAAACTTCTTATACAATCATGCAGCAAGTGATACACGAATGAATAAAGAGATCTATAAGTAACATCCACAAAAGATAATACAGGCATTTTCCTAGTTTGCTACAACCATAATTCAGCTTCCTCTGTGCAGCTGTATACCTCTAGTAAGGCTGATTTACAGCTGGAAAAGCAGAATTTGCTGCTTCTACTTGTGCAATAAAATATAATTCAAGTGATGCACTAGTACGGCTCCTCAGCACTTAATATCCTCAATGTCTAAAACTAAACCAAAACTCGCTTTTGCATTCAGACTGTTGTGTTTGTTTCACTCTGCTTCTCTCTGGAAGCACTGTACCTTTGCACATTGCTGCATTTTAGTCTGAAAGACCACAAGAGGATAAAAACTAATTTAAGGTGAATAGATCCCTCAAGGTAGAAGTTCTTGTACTTGTGCAGCCAAGGAAAATTTGATGGCAATATAAAACCCTTTTTGAATTTTTTGAGCATGAGAAACCGAAAAATGTTAGCAGAAGATTACTCTGAAGCAAATGAATCTGTGCCTTTATACTTGATTTAATTGTCAGTTTAATGTATTCAGACTTGCAGAAAAAATGAGCTGTATGCACAATAACAGTGAAGCACAAGGCATTTATAGCAAAAGGTTAGTTTTCAAACATAAATAGGATTTAAGGAACCAACACAGGAAAAATGCTAAGAATAAAATCCAGCAATGGTTTCCAGGTTATACTTGTTCTATAAATGCCTTATTTTTATAGACTAGGTTTTCCCCTTCCTCATCCCAGATAATGAGGAACACGAGGAAAACACAGAAACAAAGCACCACAGTTCTTCCTTAATGTGTCACTTTTGAATATATTTAAGACAGTCTCTTGAGAAATCCACCAACCCTGCACGGAGGCAGAGGGGGAAGAGTGTCAGGACTGTTGGGTTGATGCAAGCACCATGTGTCTCTTTGCAAGAGGTGCAGCTTTCAGCCTTACAGATATCAGCAGTGTCAGACAGCTCTTCTCTCTGCTGGCTGGCGGGCTGGCTGTTTGCTCCCCTCTTTTCCACAGCTTCTGTGGGGAAACCTTCCACTTGGCTCACCATTTCCCTGCCCTTCCACATGTCCACTTTCCCTCTTGACTTGCTTCCCATCATTTGTCCCGCTTACACCACTGCCACACAGTTCACACACAATGCCCCTTTCACATGGAGCACCCAAGACTTGCCCATTACTGCTCAATCCCTTGACTAGAGATTGCATCTGGACTAGAGAGTGTCCAGGGCCCCTGAACAGGCTTCCTACACAGTGCCTCTGTCACATGGAACAGGGCTGTGCAAGCCCTCTCAAACATTTGAATGTCTCTTTAAACATCTGAACGTGTTACAAGCTGCATCCAAACCCCAGTAACACAATTATTACAAAGAGCATCATTAGCAGCAATGCTCAGAACAAAGTTCTCTAGCAAATTTCAGAATCAAGCTGCAATTTTCCACTTCTGCTACGATAAATAAAGATGCTGATATCAGAACAAATGAAAAATGGAGAAATTAAAAGAATGACACTCCAAACAAGCTGTAATATTTCTTCTTTTCCTTCCTGGCTCCTTCCCTAGCATAGCAATGCTATGATCCCTCTTTGAGCAGGAATACATACCTCATGAACCCAGCTACAAAAACACACTTCTGTAAGCAAACTAAGTATGTTCCAGAACTAAACCTTCAATACTCACCCAAAGTGTTTGTTGCAAAGTTTTTTTCAAGTCCATCCTCAGTTAACTCTCTGTTATTCACCATACAACCTGCATTGTTGATCTGTAAAACAACTCCTTTAAACAAAAACAATCTACACAAATACATACAAGGAAATGTACGCATATGAGCAGGCCATGTTAATTCGCTGTTTTCTGACACTGCAAAACAAAGCACACACACTGTAGCTTTTATTTGTTCAATAAAACACAACTGCAAGCTGTGTGCAGCCAGCACAGTCTCTGACACATTTCTTTCTCTGCCTTACCTTCCAGAAGGAGCTCAGACTTCTCTTTCCCACCTCAAAAAAATGTCTGCCCCTATACACCTTCCTGCATGTTCACTGCCACTCCTCAAAAGTTATTTCCCCATTTTCATCAGATGTTCCTCATATAGTAAGCACCAAAGGAGCTGCTCCACATGCCTTAGCTGTAGTACAGCCCCCCGAGCAAATTTTCACTGCTAAATAAAAGGGGAACTGCAGAGCCCCTTGACAACCATGATGATTGACTGTTTCATCTCTCCCTGGCTCTGTTTTAGTCTTTGGACTTTTTGTAAAAGTTTAATCTTTCAAAAGTCTAGCTTTAAGAGGGACAATGTTATTAGCAATGAAAGTCAAAGAGAAAATGTATGGTGTCTCCAAAGATGCAACTATAAAATTACTGCCTTTCTCTTTTTTTTGTAGCACATCTGTGTTAACTGAGAAGGGACAAGACCAAGCAAACCATGGAGACTCCTGAAAAAGACATTTAGAGAAAATTAAGGAGAGAATTGTGGGCCGAACTGTTAAGTCTGGATGACCTGTCAGACAAATTCATTGGCTACACACTGCCAAGACAGACACACATGATTAAAGTACATGAACTTACCAACACATTTAATTCATGTTCATTTTGGAATTTTTCAGCAAACTTCCATATTTCCTTGGGATTAGATATATCCACAATATGCAAGAAGACATTCTAAAGGAAAAGAAACTAAGTCTCAATCAACAGGGAAAGTGAAGAGAAATGCTGTTTAGGCCTGTCTAGGTGAAAAGGTATTTAATTAGTATGAAAAAAATATTGTCTCCAGAACACAACCAATACAGGCTAACATGCACAACTGCAAAACTTAACTCTAGTCCTTAAAACATGTTTAGTCATTGTTTCAGCTGCTTCTGAGACACAGATTTTTAATGCCAAAGTTATTAAGGGAGAGTCCTACTTAGATAAATATATGTGACAGACAGTCAGGCATAGCAGACAACTAGAAAAATATTGCAAAGCCTGCAAAATTTCAGTTTAAACAATTTAGCAGCTTTCTCTTTGGCTGAACTTTCCAAGGAAATGTTCAAGGTCACAGCATTAGAGAATAATCTATGTTGGAAGAGACCTCTGGAGGCTGCTTGGGAAACATGGAGATTCACCAGTCTGTCTGAGCCCCCTGCCCTGAGCCTCCAGCATTTGATCACCCTCATGGTGAAAACATTTTTCCTACTGTCTACTCAGAATTTTGTCCCTGTTCCAATGTCAGATGCCTCTTGTCTTCCCACTGCAAACCTCCAAGAGGAGCATGGTAGTGCCTTCCCTACACACTCCCATCAGATGGCTGTAGAATACAGCAAGACCCATCTCAGCCTTCCCAACACCGAGCAAAATCAGCCTTCTCAGAGTCACTTCGTACATCACATGTCCCATCACCCTAGTCACCTCTCTCACTCACTCCAGAACACTGATGACCTCCGCATCCTGGGGAGTCTAAAGCCAGGCACAGGACTCCTGCTGTGGTTTCACAAAGGCTTAAACGAGAGGAAGATGCACTTCCCTCAGCCCACTGGCTAGACTCACGTTCATACAACCTGGGCTATGGTTGGCCTCCCTTGCCTCAGGACACTGCTCACAGAGGGACAACTTGTCACTCCCAGGTCCCTTTCTGCCATCTGCTTTCCAGCCAACTAGGCAAAGACTGCACTTCATTCTGTCACCTGCACTCTTAGAAAGATGTCATCAGGTTTTGCCCCTGTGTTGACTCATGGGGGATGCCACTAAAAATCATTAACAGATCGGCTCTGTACTGTTGACTGTTACTTTCGAAGCCACATGTTCCAGACAGTTTTCCACCCACCTTTTCATCCACCGGTTCAAATCACATCTCTCCAAACAAGGATAGAATGATAAACCATGTAAAAAGCCTTGTCAAGGTTAAGGAGAGCACTGCTCTCCTCTTGTCCACAGGTCATCTCACCAAAGGGATCAGGGAGAGAAGGGTAACAGATAGAGAACTCATGGGTTGAGATACAAACAGATTGATAGGGAAAGCAAAAGCCACACACAAAAGCAAAACACCCCAAGCCTAGGAACATACCACCCTGAGAACACCCAGTCTTGTCTAATCTCAGAAACTAATCAGGGTTGGGCCTGGTTAGTACTTGGATAGGAAACTGCCTCGGAATACCAGGTGCTTTAGGCTTTTTACAAGGAATTAATTGACTCCCTCCCATGGGCAGGCAGGTGTTCAGCCACGTCCAGGAGAGCAAGGCTCCATCACACATAGTAGTTACATGGGAAGTCACCACCCCAAACATCTCCCCATTCCTTTTTCTTTCCCCCAGCTTCATATACTGAGCATGATGTCATATGGTCTGAAATATCCCTTTGGTCAGTTAGTCAACCTGTCCTGGCTGTGTCTCCTCACAACCTCCCATGAATCCCCAACTCCTCCAGTGCGGCAGTACAAAAAGCAGGAAAGGCCTTGGTTCTATGTAAGCCCTGTTTAGCAATTGCAAAAGCACCTCTGTATTATCAACCCTGTGTTCATCAGAAATCCAAAACACAAACCCATACTAGCCACTGTGAAAAAAATTAACCCTACTCCAGCCAAAACCAGTACAATGAGCAAGGGTATACATCCACTCCAGGCACTCTAGTCATGCCGACTATTTCTGTCTAATCCCAGTGAGATCCAGCTCTGCAGTCATGCATGGATTCCTGTGTTTCCTATGCTAGGTGCACTCATGAACAGGCACCTGAAATGGGCTCTCAGACATGCTGCTTTCTCACGAAAACTGTTTTTATTCCCTGTGGTTCTGCAGCCTGCTCATCTCCTGCTGTCACATCACCTGGCAGCTCAGCATTGGCAGGACAGCAGAACCCAAAAGATGAAGCCACCATCATGCGCCGCCCCAGGCTCAGGGCAAAGTATCAGTCACTCCCTGCAACCCAACATCTGCAACATTATCCCTCTGGAGCTCTGTCTGGGCTAGTGTCCCATGTGCCAGGCACAGTTGCTCCAGCCAAGGTGGTAAAGCATGCTTTCAGGAGCATCACTGCACCCACTCCAGCTGTCTCAGAGTGCTGGGTGCCTTCTGCATCCCCTTGCATGCTGACTGCTGCATTAACTGCTAAACCCTTGCCAGTCACTCCATGTCACAACACTCTTGCAATGCTTTGCAATACTATGGCCAGCACTGTGGACGCAATAGAAAAAAAAAAAAATGGCCTGACATAGAGCAAAATTATCATTTTCTAAACCACTAAAGCTAGAAATAATTCCTCCCTCCAAAACATCAAAAATCTTTTGCTGTTTGCTACAGACAATTCTTTTGCTTTTTGCAGATTTGTGTTCTATATAGTACAAGCACAGCGGCATTTACCAGCATACAAAGGCACGTCAACTCCTACTCTTCTCCTAGAAAGCACTTAGTCTCAAAGACACACCACAGATAGTCTTATGACGTATGCCAGGAAGAGGCAGTTTTAAAATAATTATGCAGAGGATGTGTTCTCTTGCAAAACAACAAATAATCATTAAAGGGCCTCCTATCTTTCCAAGTTGTTTCTTTAAATACTCATTATACGAGCAAATGAGAAAAGTGAAGAAGCTGAAGAAATGATATGGCATTATTCCCTGCCTGTAACTCTGCTTTCTAGCCATTTGATTTCAGCTCCTTAGTTGAGTTTGGGTCAGAATTTTCTCATTGTAATAATGTGCTCTAGGATGACTCTGCTTGCTCAAGGAGATTGGATCAGATGACCCCCTGTGGTCCTTTCCAACCATATCCATTTTGTGAATAATTTCTGACCAAAAACTTGACACTGCTCCACTGGTTCAAGCTGGATACCTCTTTAAAACTTTCAACTTTTAAAACTAATATCATTATCTACTGGTACAGAAGAGGTAAAGTTTTTTGGGGAGACGTTCATTATTGCAAGGGATTTCAGAGATTGAAAAAGATCTAAATCAACACTTATCTGCTGAAGACTGTCACAGTGACTCAGGAAAGGGATATTCAGGCCTGTTCCCTATCAAAGTCCTCAATGGTAGCAAAGCCATTTTCAAAGTAAACCTAATCTCCGTGACTTGATCTATTTTAACAGATTAGGAGAACTTTCCAGTTCCCAGATCTAGGGGCAGGTGACTGCCAAATAACTCCATTTCAGCACTGCACTCCAGCATGTACTGTGGAAGATGTAAAAAAAAATCTTTGGTGCATACTATAACAGGATCTCCATCCAAATTATCACGAAGAGCAAGTTCAGTCTGGATACAGCTTGTCAAGCTGCAGATAAAGCATTTTATTATCTCTCTGGATTGCTTCTGAATGAGCACTTATAAAGAAGGATGTTCTTGTGGACTCCTTATTAAAATGCTCTTCCCAGTGCAGCCACGTGTCCCACAGGGCCTCTTGTACAGCTCATCTAACACTTCACTGAGAGCTGCTCTCTGCACAAGTGCCCTGTCCCCAGGGTCACAAACAAGTTCTGCAGTGCCCTCGCACTCTCTCATGACTACAGAAATTATGGATCCACAGCCTACCAAAAAGTGGGAATGCAGTAATTATGTTGTGTTTAGAGGAAGAATATTATTTGCCTCAGGTTTTTTTCACCAGGTGACAGAAAACAGAAGAAGGAACCTTCAGAGGTCAAACTCACCTCTCTTCCCAGGCAGCCTGACTGCAGTTAGAGAAGGAGGTAACACAGATAATCACCAGCCTTACTATAGCCATGGGATTACACAGCTATAGACAGCTGGGAAGTATTTGTTTCTACATAAGGACTGATCTAATTCACCTCCATTAAAGAACTGAAGAGTAATGCTGGTTGTGTCACACTAGGGAGCTGAAATCAAAGAGCAGAAATTTAGTCAATGAGACATCTCTAATCATAAAAAAAAGTCTTCAGAATTTTTGATCCACATTAAAAACTATTACTGGAATCAAAATACTGCAAGAGCCAAATCATTATTTAAAATGAAGACAAGTCTCCATCCAAGTGCTGTGGGTTAACCCTGGTAAGGTAGTTCAGCCCTACACAACTCTATTTACTCACACACTCCAATACCAGTGGGAATGGGGAGACAATCACAAGGACAAAATAGGCACAACTTGCTGGCTGAGATAAAGACCTTAACAAGTGAAGCAGAACTGAGTGTGCGAACAAAGGAAAACAAGGAATTAATTCACTGCTTCCCATTGTCAGGCAGGCATCTAGCAATCCTCAGGAAAGCAGGACTTCATGCCATGCAACAGTGATTTGGAAAGCCAAATACCATCTGTGAATGCCCCTTTTTGCTCCTTCTTCCTCCCAGCTTTTACTGCTGAGCTAGATGTCATGTGGTCTGGGGTATCCCTGTGGCCAGCTGGAGTCAGCTGCGCCAGTGTGTCCCCTCCCATCTTCTTGTGCACCCCAGCCTGCTCACTGGTGGGCTGAGAGAGAAAGAGAAAAGGCTGTGATGCTGTGTGAGCACTGTTCAGCAATAACTAAAACGTGGGTTGTCAACACTGGTTTGGTCACAAATCCAAAGCATAGCACCAGTGGAACTGCTAGAAAGGAAATTAACTCTATCCCAGCCAAAACCAGGGCACCAAGTTAGAAATATAATGACTACTGAACTTCTCCATAAGCACACCATCCTAAACAATTAACAAAAGCAACAGTGACAGATATAGGGGTTTACTGTAGAGTGATATATACAGAAACAAAAATAATGTGTAACAGAGGGAAGGAGGGAAGGAAGAGGTATTATAGGAAAAGGAAATGAAAAGGCATGTAGAGCCCAGAATTAGTACCACACACAGGACTTCACAGAGCAGCCAACCTTAGCAAATCAAGAGCATGTTATTCAGACACATAAAACCTTCAGCTCCAATGCCGTAGACTCATAAATGTTGTTGCAGGAGTGTTGCAATGCATTAACTTTTAAAAGCCTCAGCCATATACTTAGGAATAGTAAGTAGGACATCAAAAAGCAAATCAACAACAAACATTAAATAAAACAGCATGCTGCTGATGATGTTACTAATCACAGAATACATCACCTAATGAAGTTAGGTGATTCAAATGGTTTGAAGTTAATCACTTCAAATAATTTGAATTATCAACTGCTAGATGTTTCCATGTCTGTATGAAAATACTATTAAAAACACAACAGCAAGATGTTGGAAGAGTATCTCAAGGCCTCTGGGGTCTTTAATATTAACAGCCTTTCTAAGAGTAAACAAAAACCTACAAAACAACTCACCTGATTGCCCGTTTCTGTCACTATTTCCTCCTTGGCAACTTCAGCCCGTTCCTTATTTCGGCAAACCAGATGAACTGTGCCACCTGGTGGATTGCGACAAGAAAAGCATTTGATAATTAATTACTAACTGCATTTGGGGGAGACAGCATTTTAATTAAGTGAGATACTGGATATAAGAAAAAAGCTGGAATATTTCTGCTTGGCCCTTCCTGTGAAGGCAGGAAGGGTCATCACGCAAGGCTACACGTATGGAAAAGGCCACTGCACTCTAAGTACTGTACTCAAACCATTTCTATCAAGTCTGTACATCGTGTTTAGTGGGTGAAATACCAGAGCTAAATGGGAAATTGAAGCTAAGGCATCTGTATCATAGATGGTTTCTTTGATATATGCCTTAGGAATTTTAGTAAAGGGCTTGAACAACACAAGTGACTAGAATTGCTCTGTGAAAATGAAATAAAAGTGCCAGATATCAGAATTCTCAGCAGTAGGAGATATGACAAGGACTATGGCCTCAATTGCAGCTTGGGAGGCTCAGGTCATCTGAATTATTTTCCATCAGAAAAATAATTTTCAGCAGTTTTCTTCTCAACAGACCAGGCTGTCTCAAGAGGATGCATAATTTGCATCCTTGTGGGTATCAAGCAGCGAGACTCAGCAATGACCGGTTTGATCTACTGCTGCCAACAGTCCTGCTTCAAGTGAGATGCTGGACAAGGTCACCTCTAGAGGTCTCTTCCAACCAACTTCTCCACAAAAGGAAGACACAAGGCAAGGCTCTTCTCAGAGAACTGGGTACTTGACACGATCTCATCACTTATTAAAGAAAGCCTCCAAACACAAGACTAAAGTACAGCTAGGCAAGTTTGTTTGTTTTTTTTGCTTCATATTCTCTGATTGTTGCAAGTCATGTAAATTTCAGTCATAAGAATACCTATACTCTTTATTTTTGCCTGTTTTTAAAGGTGTTTTAGGGATTGCTAGCAGTCCACCTCTAGAAAGCTCAAGGAATTAATCCCTAATAGAAACATAATTAATCCATAATAGAAACAACAACTGTGTCAGGTCACACCTTTAGTGCCCAGAACCCAAAAGCAAAACACCAAGTCTACCTCAGGATGATACAGTCACACACTGCACAGCCCAGTATGGGGCTGATAATGAAATCTTTTGTCTACAAGAGAGCACCAGGACAGGGGGGAAGTTTAGGTGTGACCGATACACTAGGAAAGGAATTTAAATGTATTTTCTTTGGTAAAGATTGAAACTATTTGAACTTAACACATGGGAATAGTCAGAGTAGCTGGGAGAAGACTGTATCAAGCTGTAAGTGCAGTTCACAAGACATAGAGGAAAGCCCAAATCTGAATATCCGTAAGACATCAATTCAGAGAAAAGCTGAACTCAGACTACAGAAATTGTCAGCAAAATCATCATTAGTTAGAAATATCCGAGTGCTTGAAGGTAAAGCCAACACAGCCTGATTATTCCTCTGCTGAGTCAGAATTCTTTATTTTCTTGTCGTGGTGTACTTGAAGAGATTCAACTAGAAGCCTGAGCCCCAACAGCTGACACTGAGTTTCAAAGTCAGAAGTTTGAGGACGGGACCAGGAAGTCATTTTAACTTCATATGAACAGCAGTGCCCATACAACACATCAGACACGCAGTCTGAGCCCAAGGTTGTTCTGCTAAACACGGTGACCAAATCCCATACAGATCCAGCCAGCTTTCCAGCTTGCAAAACCTGGTAGAGATACCCATTTGTGAGCAGAACAGTCACCTGACAAAGCAATACTTACATAAAGTGATTATGTACAATACCAGTAGTGGGAACCTGAAATCAGTCACATGCTGGCACTAATGTAGATCTTAAACCCAAACACTCTTTGATGCTAACAGTTTTGAATTCATTTCATTTAACAGAGTCGCCACTTTCCTTCATAAGATAGTTACGAAACTTAAGCACACAAAGAGAAAAGAGCCACAAGCTCCTCCCTTTCATTCTACGTGCCAAAACTCCTGTCACTCTTGCACAACAGGAATTATTTTGTCAACTCTGTAAGGGATTAGGTTTATCCTTCAGCAGCAGCTAGGCCTAGTTTATACCATGTCCTTGCGTACAGAGAGCAACATAAAAAATAATTACATGTAATCAGTCAAAGGGCACAAACTCCAGGGTATTATCATTAAGATCAAGAACAGCTACACTAGGTTTTTTAATGCTCTCCCATCTTATTCTTGTAAAGACAATTGTTTTCTTTCATCATATGATACATTTGCAGATTCCTCAGTTCAAATTCAGCCAGGCTGCTACTTGTACCGAATTAACCTTAAATAGACACTGATCTGTCACCAACATCTGATCTGTCACCAACATCCTTAGATGCCACTATGACACAGAAAATTTTGGTAAACATGCACTTTGAAAAACAATTTGCAGATCCTCTCTGCTAATTTGGTTTCCTTATCCCAGTTTTCACTGCAGCGATTGTGCTTAACCGTCAAACCCACACTAAGAGCCCTGTGAAATGACCCCACATCCCAGGGATTTGTGTTTGTGTGTAAGAGCTGGAAGGCCAAACCCGCTTCCTTCCATCTTCTCTGTAAGCCTCCTGGCAGCTCCATGGCAGCCCTGCTCACCTCTCCTCGCTATCTCCTTGGCCGTGGCCTTGCCAATGCCACTGTTTGCTCCAGTGACCAGGAAGGATCTTCCAGTCACATCCACCTCCACATCAGCTGGGTTGAAGTGCTTGGAAGCAGACTCGTAACCACCTCTGAACATATGAAGAGATACCTGTGAGAAACTAGAAGAGAGCCCTTCCAAAATAAACACACGTGTGGGTTGAAAAGCACTTTCCTCTCACAGCTCAGCATCCAGTAATTGCCCTGTTTACTCCCTGTACCCATGGGACAAGCCATGAATACCAGTGACACTTCAATCAGCAATGTATCATAGAATCAGTAAGGTTGGAGAAAGGTCTCTAAGATCATCAAGTCCAACCATCAACCCAGCACCACCACCACGTTCACCCATGTCCTCATGTGCCGATGTTTTTTTCAATACTTCCAGGGACGGTGCCTGCATCACTTCCCCGGGCAGCCCGTTCGAGCGCTTTGCAATGAAAGCGACAACTCGCGGTGGCGTTTGGCCGCCCTAAGCCACCCAGCCCTGACCTCGACCCTCGGGGGGCGGCCGGGCCGGAGCCCCCGGACGGGGCGGGCAGGGCCGGGAGGCCCTCACCGAGCGGGGCTGGAATCTGCCCGCCTTGGCGGGGGCGGGCAGCCGTCAGTAAAAAAACCAAATAAGCACGGCCTCGCCGCGGGTAAGCGGCCGCGGACACACAGGAACGGCCCAGCCCAGGCGCAGCGCCCGCCCCACGCCGCCTCCCGGGCCGCGGGCGGCCGCCGCCCGTACCTCGTGTACTCCCGCAGCCCCTTCACGAACCACACGGTGTTGCGGTACCAGGACATGGCGCTGCTGCCGCCGCCGCCGCCCCCGCAGCCGTGCCGGCCCCGCCTCTGCCCTTACATAAGGCGCCCGGCCAGCCCAGCCGCGGTAGGTTAAGGGCTGAGGGGCGGCCTGGCCGTGCTGAAGGGAGGATGCGAGGCCGCGCAGCGAGTGTGATAATGGGGGTAGTGATGCCGCCTTCCTCCTTAGCAGCAGGTCGAGGGCTGGTTCTTCTTACCCTTTCTGCTTTCTCCCCTTCTTCATTAGCCATGAAAGATAGCTGTAGCCAGCCCCTGCCTCGCTGCGGACGGCTGTGCCTGGCAAAGGTGGTGGCAGATGAAGGATGGAGAATTTCCCAGGGCTCCAGCTTGGGGCAGATGCTGTTGCCAGCTAAGCCGGGACTGCAAACGGGGTGTTGTGTTTTGGGAACAGGGGGCAGTGCTACAGGACCTAGAGGTGTGCATCCTCTGCCCTGAAAAGATGTCAAAGGGATGCTCCCAGAGAAACATAAGAAATGATGTTGTGCCACATGAAGTAACATTTTACATAACAAATCCATTAAATACCTATATCCTACTGATGGAGTGAAGTATTCCAGTAAGGAAAGGGTACACATGTGGCTGTTGCAGTAAGGGGAGTGAAATTCAAAATGTTTTCAGTTTTATGCTGTTTGGACCTATGAAGCCCAAGAGAAGCACTTGGAGTTGTGCATCTGGATAGCCCATGTTAGCTATAAGGAAATTGTCATTATAGGTATAATTATACTTCTAATTATGCAAAAGGTCTATGCGGTTAGAAAGTTCAGTGTGCAAGTTGGATAACTTAATGTATTTTATGGGGTGTGCAGGGCCACATACAGAAAAGCTCCTTTGGGAACCCTATCTAAGTTTTCAAGAGCTTAAGTTACCTAATTTCAATAGCACAGATAGTGGAGAAATGGGAATATCCTCTCTTTCTTTATCTTGTATTATAGCCTGATACTTCTTTGTCTAAATCTCTTTGCTCTGGCAAAGGCCTTGTACTGAAGTCTTCCACTTTCTCAGCATGAGTGTGAGTATTAGGCTCATACAAAAGGCACTTCCCACCATGAAGTCACAACTTTTGAACTCAGCCCTGTCTGCTTGTACTGTACATGTGAAGTAACAGTTTCTAGAAGGCAGAGACACATTTTCACAGTGATACTTTCTTCCATGCAGTTACATGTTGTACCTTCTAATGAAATCTAAAAATGCTTGTTCTTAAAACAATTGAAAGACTCTATTAAAAAATGTAAATGCGGTAAGACAGATTGTGCTTTATTCCCTTGTCATTTCTGTGTTTACCTTATTTATTTCTTAAGAACTGTGATTATGACTTAGTAAAAGCAAAATTGGATGATGGCTCTGATGTGTTTTGTTTGTAGTTCCAGCCTGTGTTCTCATAGATTGGGAAATTCATCCCTGCAGTCTGCCAATCTCTGAAAGTTAATGGGGTGCATGCAGATACACAGAATTTCTCACAGGCTGAATCATTTGGACTGTGATCAGCATGATGCTGGATGATGCAGCCCTGAGGTGCTAACCAATGTCAGTATGCCTGGCAGAAGCTGTCCATGAGTCAGACACAAAAAGAGATTATGGCAGGCGGAGAATGGGAGCAGCTCATAATATTTTGGGGGTTAAGCAGTAACGGGCAATTACAGCATATTACGCACATTGAGATTATAGAAGATGTTTGAATGTAATGTTGGCTACCAGTGTCATCCTGGTACATAGACAGTTTCCTCAGAGAATGTTAGATAGATAAATACTGCAACGCCCCTACTGTGATGTTAGCTGTACCCTTTTAAAAAATGGCATTTTAAGGAGATTTTTTAAATGCCCAGAAATTATGCCCTTGCCAGAGGGCACCAATCCCTGAGCACATTCAGCTGTGAGGTTTCTGCTTGGAAACACTTGCTTTTTCTGGACTGAGGGGCTAAGCTTGTGCCCAGAAATGAACTGCCACAGCACTCTGTCTGTCTGAGCAGCTTCACAGAATCAATCATTAAGGTTGGGAAAGACCTCCAAGATCATCAAGTCCAACCTTCACATCAAAAGTGAGCTGTTGCACACTGTCCTACCACCTAGATGTTTCTGTTGCCTCATTTCATCCCCCGTGGTGTTTTGCTTCTGTACTGTTGTTCCAGAGGCAGGAGGCTGTAGAGATTGTGCAAGTGCTCTCTGCTAACCCAGCCATCACGGTCATGAAGGGTTGTGCAGGAGAAAGGCAAGATGCAATTTTGCAAAGAGCTGGGTGCTGCTAATGGAATGCCTGCATCTCAGTATTCTCACAGGCAAAATTTTTGCCCACTTCAAAAGTTTTGACCGCATGTTTTGCCTTCTGTACTGAATTCTAGGTTGATATATCTTGTTAGCTGAATTAGAACCTATTCTGGAGCTTTGGAAATTCAAAAGGTTACAGCTTCTGGTTTCTTTATTGACTAGTAGTAGCTTAGCAATTAACTCCAACAGGACACTGCTCTGAACATGAGGGATTTTTTAGACAAAGAATTTTTTTCATGGATTGGCATCCTACATCTTAGACCCCTATCACAGCCAGCAACTGGTATATTTGTGTCATACATAGCTGAAAGTGGGAGAGCCAGAGTCTCTTCACCTCCAAATATTTTCCTCATTTAAGCACAGAACAAAATGGTTTCACCCAGGCTAATAAACACAACTCAGTGTTTTATCCCTGATAAAACATATCCAAGTTAATTCTTACCCTATATCTATGCTATCAGATACTCCACTGCATATTCCCAGGCCCTGATCCTCTTATTGCCCATAGGCAAATGATTGTTGATGCCCAGGTCACAGTAGGTATTAAGCAGATGCTTCTGTCCAAACCAAGCTGAAATGTCATCAGGGGAATAGTTTGCTCAAAGGGTAGTTTTTCCCCCAAACACTACAGATGAGGGTGTACCAGGGTTAACACTGCCCGGCTTGCCTTGGCACTGGTGGTCCTGCTTTCTGGTGTGTGCATTTACCACTGCACAAATAGCCCCCAAGCCTGTTATGCAAGCCCACCATGACTGCAGGTAATCCTCCAAGCACATAAAAATTCTGGAGTGTTGTGGCTGTGAGCCTCCAGACATTAGGATTTTTCATGGATTAATGAGTTGAGAATCTCAATTTTCTTAAAACACAAGAGCTGGTGAAAAATACCTCTCTGGCACTCAGCTGGACTAACATGAAAAACACACCTTAGACTTGATCCATCTTTGTACCTGTCAAATAGCAAGAAGTTTTAAGCAAAGTTTTAATTACTTCTAGCACAAAGGAAAGTTGAAAATGCTGATTGCTGTTAAGGGCTGTGCATTTCAGCGTGTTTCATATTTTCTTCCCAGGGGACAGATCTAAAAGTAGAGTACTCAAGAGCTGAAAAGCAATTATATATTATACAAGATGTTTAAAACAGCTTCAAGGCCATTTTGCCAATCTCTTTTATTATCCTTTTTTTTTTTTTTTTTTTGGTGAGAGGCTAAAATCTTGGTCTTGAGGACAACCGGCTCCTTTGCTTCCTTCCTTCCAGGGATCTGGCAGGCTGTTGGGCATTCCCCCCTTTCCTTGCAGTTACTAATTTTTTAATTAAGTCTCTGTGCCTGCCCCCATTAAATCAATCAGAACTGATTCAGTTGCCACTGATTGCAGTGGGAACACGCACAGGCTTTAAGGGCCAGGTTTGCAGGAAAGCTCTGCATCTATAACTGGGGCCAGGTTTCCAAAGGAAGTGGCAACTGTGTGCAAGCCACGGCTGTAGGAGCTGTTCCCAACCCTGTTTTTACCATGCTGGCCTCAGTTCTGGATGTAGAACAGTTGAAAACTCTGCTTTAGAAACTTGGCACAGCCCCAGTCGGTGAAATAGCAATCAAGAGCTGTCAGCAGCCTGGGGAGAGGCAGTTGACACTTGTCCTGTTGTCTGGATGAAGCAGAGGGTTTGGTGAGTGCTTGAAGAGGAACGTATGAGGTCTCAGGGACACGTCTGAAGTGCTTGTGGTAGTGGCAGGGTGAGAGAAGTAAAAGCTGCTCATCCTGAATGCAGGGAGGAGTTGAAGTTCTGGCCTGAGTTGTGTTTTTGTGAACAGTAGTGTTTTCTTTGTTGTGTATGCAAGTCATCACCAAGTTTGCCAGCTGCTGTCTTCAGCAGTGTTGTTTCCAGTGAAGAGTCAGGCTTTCCCCAGACCAAATAGCCTTTTATTATTGAGGAACAAGTGTGGCAGTATGCCATCATATCTATCACTTATTGCTCAGGGGCCAGGAAAGGAATCTCATGCTGTGCCTTATCAGAAGTATAGGTTTACTTCATCAATTGCTGAGGGCCCTGGTCTCTGGGAGCCTGCAGGGCTTCCCAGGGTTCCCACGTCCTGGCGAAGAGGGGCTGCTTAGTGTCCCCCCAAAGTGGAAAGAATTGGCTGGGAGAAGCAGCTAAACCTGCTGCTAACATAGTTAATCTCCTATATATCAAATAATTTATGCAAGCTGAAGTGTATATAATTGTTTTAAAAATAATAGGATGGTTTAATAGGATATTCTCCAAGAGGTACGATATTTTAAAAATAATAAAACCAAAATGTTCTAGTTGATATGCATCCTCAATAATAATTTTTTAGTCAGTAAAAGATAATTTCATGATTCCCATGACTGAAAAATTCTTTATATTCTTACAGTAAACAATATACTTGAAGGCATACATGTTTGTTGCTAGGTCATGGCAGTAATGCAGTTATCTATACTAACATTTTCGTCAGCTACCTGTTTTTCTTCTTACTGCTCTTCTACTGGATCTTACTACCAGCTGTTGGACAGGAATGCTTACAGGCTTATTGACTCAGGTGAGTCTTGCTACACTTCTTTTTTTCTTCTGCAGATCTTACTGCTTATTAGCATTTTAGTCCAGCCCAGTTATTACAAAATTTCAGACGTTATCTAGTAGAATGTATCCTCCAAGAGGTATTTACAAGCAGAGGAACACACACACCTGCTTACATGGTTGCTGTTTTGTTCAAATGCCAAAGGAATAGTCTGAAGTTTTGTGTCTTCAAGCAGTCCCTATGCTGTTGTAACAAAACCTGCAGAGATATGTGAAATTTATCCATGCAAAGCTGTGGAGCCAAACCGTCCCATGAAAATAAGCACCAGACCTGTTTACTTAAAGTCTTATTTCACCTGGTTTTAAAAAAGCCCCAAGTTCACAAAAAATACTGAGACAACTCTTTGTTTCTGATACATTCTGAAAATAAATAGTATTTGTTATGAGCTACTATTGTGACGTCCATGCAGAAGTAGAATAGCAATACATAGCATTGATAATAATAAGGTGTTGTCTATAACAGCTTGTGAATAAGAGTGAATAGTGGATTTCTTTTTCTCCACTGTGTGCATCCTGTGCACTCATTTCATGTTATACTGAAAGGCTAGATTTTTTTTCAAAAGGACTGAGAATCAAATCCGTAAGATATCATAGTAAGGGACCTTAAAGATCATGTAGTTCAAACCCCACCGGGTGTGGGCTGAGACATATTTCACTAGACCAGGTTATACAGTACTCCATACAACTTGCCTTTAAACACTTCCAGGGATGGGGCACCCACAACTTCTCTGAGCAATCTTTTCCAGTGCCTCACTACTCTTACAGTAAGGAATTTTTCCTTATTATCTAACCTAAACCTACTCCCTTTCAGTTTGAAGCTATTCCTCATTGTCCTGTCAGTACGTGCTCTTGTAAAAAGTCCCTCTCCATCTTTTTTGTAGGCTCTCTTCCACATGCAGGTACCTAACTCACCTGAGCATCAAGAGGACCTTGTAAAAAGAAAGCTTTCTTGTTGTTGATTTGCAGGCCCACAGTTTGCATCTCTCACATTTGAGCTGCTGTGCTGCAGCATGGGGAAGGGAATAATGGAGTTGTCCTTTGCTTGAGTATTACTAATCACACAGAAGAGTCAGTATGGCTGAGATTCAAATCTGTGGGCGAAATCAGTCTCTGATATAACTATTCATCTCAGTAAAATTGCAGCAGGCTTGATTAAAATTATCACGACTAGTAAATGTAAAGTACCTTAATTTGTAGACTGCAGTCACATAGGCTTATGCACTTACACTCATTTTTATTTAAATGAGACATTTGATAGAAATTCAGTTTTACAAACACATATACATGATTTCTCAGAATTTCATACAATTTGTTCAGAAACCTTGCAACATGACATTGTTCTTTTCAGCAGTTTCCTTGTACTATGCAATATCAGATGGCACTTGCCAGCCTTTTTTTATTTTCCCTCAAGTACTATACTTTCTAAAAACATTTTCTGTTTCCTCCTGTGGCTAATACCTGTGGGGCTTGCATCTACTCCAGCAGTCAACAGGAACCTGAAGAAACCTATGCCAACAAGCAACAGTTTGAAATTGCAGTCCTGATATAACAATTCTTTCTGTATTATATGTAGAACATACAAGGGTCCTCCTTGTGATGCAAAGTTCCTATCAACTAGAATTTGGAGAAGATTAATTATCTGAGAAAAGGTTCAAGGTAATTTATGAAAACTGGTCTAGTTTAAAATGTTGTACAGTATATATGAATTATCATCAGTTTAATCTTTGTAGCCCTTTGCCTGTAAAGTCAAAGCATTTAGGATCTTTTACACCAACTGTTCCTATTTCAGGATCTGGGACATTTGAAACAGCTCTTGGCATAATGAAGCAGAAGCTATTCTAGGTTATTTTTTTTCTGCACAGTTACCTTGTAGTTTTAAAGTCTGATGTCTTGGGACCTCATAAAGCTCAGAGCAAGTGCTCTGTGAGAGAGATCATCCTCTCTGACAGCACAGCATTCCGGTTTCCAGTCCTGAGAAGATGAGGTCTGTGATATGTCTGATGCTCTTCTTTTCTCTCTTCCTTGGGCCAGCAGCAGGTAGGACCTGTCTGTGTTCAACTTTTGGAGTGAAGGATTGCACGCCTGTCTGCTGCTTTTAAAATAGCTGTGGAAAGCTACTCTCTAGAGCTTTGGAATCTTATGCCTTTTGCTAAAGAAGGTGGAGTAGTGGGAGGACAAATACACTGTGGGCAATAAACTGTAAAAAGTGTAACTTATTTCATGGCTCCTGACAGTGCACTTGTACGTATGTGTATAGAGTCAGTGTGTGCATACAGAATTGTCTTTGGGTCTTCATATTATTGGATTTCTGTAGTACTCACAACTAGCAGTGAGCAGGCTATCCTATCTGTTCAAGTAATGTATATTTTTTTTCCTTTAAATACTGGAAATAGACCTTTCCTTCTCAAGAAGGGGAGATGATATAACTGAAACAGAGCTGGTTTCCTGCATTGTAGTCAACATTGTGTGCATAATAATTAGCTTAAGGGTGTATTTTGTTCAGTTTTTCAGTAGACATTTATATTACTATGGGGAAAAACTGAACATTTTCAATTTGTAACTTTAGTCTAGTGGCAAAATTCCAATTAAACATTTTAAGGTGTAGACTGTATTTTCAGCCACTTGACCTTTCGGCTGTACTGACTTAATTCCCCCACAGCTTTTTGCTGGGGAGCCACACCTACTTCTGTAGGGACTGAGCATTTGTCTGGGACACCATCAGTTTGTGGAAGTTCAAAATGCTGCTGCCTCCAAGTTAAGGTGCTGTGGCCCATGCACATGTTCATAGCTTGCCCCTAAGTGAAATAAAGTGTCTTCAATTAAACTACTTTCGTTTAGGTTTGAGTGCTTCATTTAGCCACTGGGGCAACTTGAGAGAAACTATGCAGCTGCTGGTGGGTCAGAAGAGTCACTGTGACTCAGGTGTATCTAATCACATGCCCAAACCAGGTGTCCCTGCTCCAGTCCTGCAAGATTCCAGTCTGTTGAAAGTGCAGAAGGCATGCTTAGATCCCTTTGGGCACAGAATTGATGGCTCCAACAATTTTGCAGGTGTTGATGTTCTCAGTTGTATGTGCCACAGTGTATTGATGGACACAAGGTAAAGGTAAATACTGTCAATGCAGAATTTTTCTCTCTTGGTTTTAGCAAAGTGTTTAATAAATTCAAAATATTTCACAAATGTCTTTTGCCTCATTAATACCACCTCTATAATTTTGTGTTTGTACCAACCAGGTACTGAACATTAGCACAGTGACTTGGCAGCATTTTCCCAAGATGTCAGTAGATGCACTGGGTTCTCATAGCTGAAGAATTAATCCTCCATATCATACTGTA
Organism: Promerops cafer; assembly: GCA_013398275.1. Lineage (NCBI taxonomy): Eukaryota > Metazoa > Chordata > Aves > Passeriformes > Nectariniidae > Promerops > Promerops cafer. The sequence goes on from VZSE01011883.1 coordinate 782,559, forward strand.
GAGAATCAGTCAGTCTTAGCCTCCCGTGAATGAGGCATAGGCTTCAGGTTTGCTGTTGTGTGGCTGAAGTTTGGCAAATCATTGCACATCTGCTGAGCTGCTGTAACCATGCGCACGAAAGCACACAGCAAACACAAGGCAATGTCACCTTACATCTCTTCTCCTCTGAGCTGAACTAAAAATTCCTCTTATTTGCTCCAATAGGAGGACATCATTACTTGTGTGAGGTCACTGGAATCAATTCAGACTTAGGTCAGGAGTATTAACCCTTCATTCCAGGTGATTAAGAATGATTCTGGCTGTATTTTGCAAGAACAGGGAAGTTTGTACTGGAGCCCTGTGGGTGGAGCTACTTTCTTGTTAAATTTCTTTCACATTATCAACTGAGTATAATTTTCTGGTTTTATGCCTGCTACTGGCTTCTGGGTAAAGTTCCTGTGTAATGGTAAACAGCTGCTTTGTTGCACTTGAATAATGGATGGAGTTATGCCTTCTGATAGGCAATTTCTTAAACATTTTGGGTTCTTAACAAATGAAAGATGCTCTCCACAGAAGGTAAAATCCCATAGATCAGAACTGAACCCTGAAACCCAAGTGGTGAGCCATTGTAGTGTTTGTGGTGGGAAAGAGGAATTCTAGCATTTCACCGTTGGCAGCCATTATGTTTCAGAAAAGTGAGGGGCAGTGGACAGAGTGTGGTGGAGCAGCTCTTTGGGAAACAGAGCCAGTGATTTTTCCCAGATCCAATCTGAGGCCCAGAAATAAAACGAAAGATTTCAACTGGTCACATTTCCCTACATACAACTGTGCATGGCCTAAGTCAGCCAGCAGTATTAGTAATACCTATTCCATGGATTTCTGAATGGGGCAGCCTGGCTGTGACCTCTTCTGAATGGATGCTGCAGAGCAGGGGAATGCTACACTGATGCTGCCCTCATGTCAGATTATTTCATCTTTGTCCTACCTTCTTTCTAAGATTAGTTCTCTAGAAATAAACAATTCTTAAATCTGGGTCTTGAATTAAAATCCTTGTAAAGCAAATGCAGGCTTACTTATCTATACAATAGCTGGTAAGATAAATGTTCGTGTCTGAAGACAGGTGGTTCCCACAGATGTTACACTGCTTTCAGCCTCAGTCCCAGGAAGGATGGTTGAGTAGACCCTGTTCAGCTGTGGCATATTGTTGAGCTCTTTTACATAGCTCACCCTTTCACAGGCATTTTATAACCCTTCTGGATTTCTCTAAAACACAAGTTTCAGCTGCGTGAGTATTAACAGACAAAATACACAAAACACACATCTTTTGCCTGTGCCTTGGGCCACCCTCAAGCTCATCTAGAGGGGAGCCCCTCCATTTTGACCACATCAACATAAGTGCATAAGAGCAAAAGCAGAAAGAGCACTTTTACACTGCATTCATCAACACATGAAAAAACAGTCTACCAGGACCACTTCTGGGGTTGTTCCATTACATGTCACAAAAAAATTTTCTCTGTGCATGCTGGTGCTTTTAAAGCTGCTGCTGCTGCTGACTGAAAAGCTGTTTGCATTGCCTCTGTCCATTAAGTACAGATTTCCATATGTACAGCACCAAGGTGAACAAACCAAATGTACACTCACACCACAACCAGAGAACTGCTGTAGAGAACACATCTGCCTGAAATTGTCACATCCCCACCCATGTCTTATTGTTGTGGTTTATATTCAAAATACCAAGGTAACATCATCAGTTTTTCTATGAACTTGATCACAATGGTTTGACAGTCATCTTTGTGTTAGTGTGGTACTGACAAATTACTGCCATAGAAAAAGTGTATCCCCTGACTGGGGAATGCTGAGCCCTGGTTGAAGCACCGATCTGACACTGAGTAGCTCAGTTCCTTGTTCTGTCAAAGACTTGCAAAGCAAGCCTTGGCTCAGTTTGGATGTATGGGATATATATGGATGTATTCATACAGTCTGGTTTAGCCAAAGTTAGATATAGATGCTTCCTAGCCCAAGTTCAGAAGAGACCTGAGGGCCATATTCAGGCTGCCTTTTATACATGCTCATATTGCTATCACAGCTACTTACTGAGCAGCCTGACAGTGGCCTGAATAGCTCTCTAGTGAGCATCTCAGTTACTGTCAGGGTCCATAGAGTCCATGTGCTTTGCAAAGTGGCCTGGATACAACCCTTTGTCTCAGCTCCCTCATCTATAATGCAGGGACAATAACAAACCTCAGCAAGACTATGGGGAGATGTTCAGACCCCAGTGAAGAGGACAACATGGCTACTTTTATAGGCAAAGATGTATTGTGCTGTATACAACATAAGGGGGACCTGGTTTTAGAGGAGTTTGCCATCTGCAAGAGCTCACTCCTGATAAAACATCCAGAGTTAAAAAAGGGATGTAAAAGTTAGCAGGAGTACACCCTGGCACCCGCAGCAGCACTTTTGCATAGACTATGCTGTATTCCAGCATAGCTCTTTCCAGATGGCACTGTATTTTTTAATTTCCTCTTGAAGTTGGCTGCTATCACACATATATATCATACAACAAAGATGTACACAAGGGTGAGTTATTGCCTGTTCTTTGTTGTACACGCTTTCCCAAACATCTGGAGAGTTATTTATGTAGCATTTAGTCTTCCTCAGAAGAGAATCTTTGCCTGGAAAAACAGTATATGCAGCAGCTACAAAAGATAAGGAGAAACAGAACAGTATGGCTAATAATAAGAACACCAACAGCAAAAATGTACAGGGTTTTGTCACAGTAATCCTGAGGCTGATGAAAAGGCGGGATGAAATTTGGCAGATACACAGAAAAAACCCAGTAGTTCCCAAGAATGAACCAGAGAAAGAGGAAAAGGCTGAGGGTTAGATGGATGTAGTACTTGTGAGCATTCTGCCTCCAGGGATACTCGTCGTCATCATCATCATCAATCACAACAGATTTGGAAAGCAGCTGCCTCATCTTGGTTGAGTCGTACAGCAGGAGAGTCACCTGGAGGCATTGGGGGAGAAAAGGGAATAAGTAAAGTGGCTGCAGAGAGTCTGAACACCTTCTGTCCACTGCCAGTCTTTGGGTCAAATAAAATTGGGTGTGGGAAAATAGTATGAGAGAAAGCTAAGGAGCCACAAATGAGGCAGGTACTGCTGGACAAGAATGCATTTTTCCCTTGTATGTTATTCACCAGTGGGGGTCATACCTTGGGAAAAAATTGCTGATGGAAAGGCATGAGAACAAATTGTGTAGGGAGATGGCAGCAGCTCCCACGCTTGAGACTTTTAAGAACAGATTAGAGTAACTGCTAAATTACTTAAGTAGTGTAGTTCCTTCCTTGTAGTGGGTAGATTTTTCTCTTCTAACTCTATTTTTCCATGGTTATAAAGTTGAATCAGCTTATATCAAATTATGAAGCATATAGACTATGACTCAAACCTCAAAGAAATTGCTTTAGGTACTTGCAATGTACTGTTGTCAAATTTTCTTCAATTAAGTGCCATTTTCTCAGACTACCCCATTCCTGCCTTCAGTCGAAACTAGCAGAAGAATATGAGGAATACCATAATGCCAGGTGGTTAGGAAGGTCTGGTATACAGGGAAATGCAGTAGGACTCATCAGTGGTGCCTGGATTTCTCATTTAGTCTTGGCAATACAAAGAACACAGGTAGATTCACTGGGGTTCTCAGTCATGTTCTCTTTCACAGAGTTATAATCTCTGCTCATTTTTCTGCTTGAAATGAATGAGAAGAGCACGTCTCATTTTACACTCTTCTTTCTCCAGAACACTGGCCAAGGAAAACCTGTTTGGATAGATATTTTGCCTGGTTCAGGTTTTATTCCATGTGCCCCCTTTTCAATAGGAGAAGCTGAGCAAGAGAATCCAGAGTTTTCTCTTATTCTTACTCTTCTCTGGAGAACTGCTTGATTATATATAAATTATTAAATATTTTTTCACAAAACCAATGGGTTTTCCAGCCCAGATGTTGATAGCAGTTTTTGAGAAACACAGTTTAAAGTCCCAGCACCAACATAGGCAAAAAAAAAATAGTGTTTCCACTGATGTCTGACATCCAGTTGAGCACCCAAAGTAACAGGCTTACTCAAACCATCATCTTCTCATATGAACATTTATTTTTCACAGACTCATGAGACACAGGAGGGATAAACCTGCCTGGCCGGTGGCTCTGAGGTTTCTGCATGGGGACCTGTGGCTGGACCTGGAGCCTGCTGCGGTCCATTTAGCTTTCAGCTCAGCACTCAGGTTCTATCAAGCTCAGCAGTGAGAAGGGGGTTAAATGGCAGATGAGTATTGGGTTTGAGGCAGTCAGAGAAACCTCCCAGGTAGATTTATGAATCTCAACTGCATCTAAGTAGTTCATGGAAAGTGCATTTAATTCTTATGGACATTGCCTTGCTAAGCATGATTGAAGAAATTGCTGGCAGTTGCTGACATTGTTACTAGCTGCTGAATATACATTTGTGGAGCAGCATGGCATGAATTCAGCAGGCCTCTCTGGGTGCTCTAGAATGGTGCAGTTGCCTCGGTGAACAGTTGCCATTGCTTTTTAAAAGACTGGAGGCGGTAAAGAAATAGATGAGGGGCCTACTGACTGCACAGATCTGGGCTAGAAAGACTTGCCATTAGATGATGTCCATCACAGGACAGCATCTGTTCAGACTCCATCCTGCACCCATTCTCTGACCTTCTGACTGTCAGAGCTCAAGCGAGTGCAGTGCTCGATGAAGTCAGTGCAGTCCAGTGAACAGGACAGAGGGCACAGTTCAGATGGGGGAGAGACTTGAATTTGGCTGCAGACCAAGAGCTGAGATAACGTGAGTGAAGCTAATCACGTTCTGACCAAATGCATTGCCAAACTGCAAAATAAGCAGTCCTGCTGTCAACTGAAGTAAAATTCAAACCATTATTTGATGTCAGCATGAATATTAACTGATCCATTTGCCACCTTATTTATAGTGAGAAAAACTGACTTTAAACCAGAAATAGCTAAGAACCAGTTGACATTTTTTATGAAAGCTTAAATCCACCAGCCTCAAAATTTCCTTTCAGTTCTGCTCTAATCTTTTCTAAACTATTATTAAATTACCCTTCAATTATACAGGTAAGTACTTTGGTGTGATTGAATGACTAAGCATTTGCCAGTAGAATTCACAACATAGGAAATTCCTTGTAACAAAATTAAGCACTTTCTTTTTTTTTCCATTTTCTCATTTACTGACCAAAGGTCCTTGGAGGGCATGATTCATATCCCAGAGATGTACTTTGGTTTTGTTGGGTTACCACTGTGAAAGAGTGCGGTGAATGCAGAGACCTGCAGAGGAGGATTCTTTCCCCTTTCTTTCAGTCCTGGCAAAGAAAACAGGCTAGAAATGTTGTGGCAAGGCTCTCCATGCTCCCTAGCAGCCAATTAACACCATCTGCAGAGGGACTGTCAGAACAGGGTAGATCCTTTAGAGTCAATGCAGAGAAATGGCTTTATAGTGACCAGGGTTTTTGACAGGTATGAGAGTGTCTCCACTTGTCAAACTGCCAGACTGTGGCTCAGCAAAGATATAAGTGAGCACAGTCCACTAGAAGACAGGTAGTTGTGGTTAGAAAATGGTGCCTCTAGATTAATAAGCCCTGCTGTGCTGCAGGGATATATTTACTTTGGAAGGAAGTGATTCTGCTGCAGTCATTTACTTCTGGCCAGGTCAGAGTGGGAGTAAATTGAACTTGTGAAGGACTATGTACAAACACAAGTGGTTTTGTAGTATTCCCAAAGCAAGGAGAGTAATTTAACTTTTTGTGCTGTCTGTATGAAAATAATGGAGAAAGATTTGACATGCTTGGAGGGTTGCTTGCGGAAAAACGACCCCATTTACCACAGGCATCCATGTTAAGTAGTCATCTCCCTCAGTAGGGATGGTTTACAGATGCTGTGATGCAGGAGAAGTCACACCACAATGTGTGGGACAGTGCTGAGATCATTAGCAGCTCCCTTGACTGACAAGTGCTTTTGGTGCTGGAACAAGAACAGTCCAATCTCGGTAGCTCTCCAGTACTGGGTGCATGTGGCTGTCTGGAGCTATCATTATGTCTTAACTAGCAAGTCAAAGTTGAGTCACACAAAATATTTTTCACACACAGAAGGCACATTACCTTTAAGCTGCCAATCACGCCACCCACCAACAGATATAAGGGAATCAGTGGCTGAACTGGGCAGTCTTCCAAAAACTTCATTCCTGAACAGCAAAAATGAATGTTTGTTATCTCAAGTGACCAGATATTGCAACAAGCTGTACAGAGAAAACTATAGATGCTGTAGGTGAAGTGTCGTGCTCACACCTAAGACATGTATCCTATGTCTGTTGAAATGGGGGCTGAATTAAAAGGGGGCTGCACCACCCACTACAGGATTGAGGGCCATGAACAAGCAAAAGGCAGGAGAAGGAAGAGAGAGAGTAAAGGCAAAACCTACATTACTATTTTCTGGCAATATTAATTGGAGCCACAGCTCTTTGTTAAATGAGCCATTGACTGAGCTGGACAGGAAATTTTCATCAGTGGTAGAAAACTCACTAAAAATCAAAACTATGAAAAGAAGGAATTCTGATAAGCTTCCCCCAGGATTTTCCTGCTCATTAGTTCCTATGAGTGTGGCATGTTCCTGAGTCAGATGCCTGGAAGCTTGGGAGCCAATACCCGTGGGAGCACCTGGAACCATTTTAGCTTTCCAGGCAGCTGATAGGGAGCTGTAGAAGCTCAAGTTTCCAAGCTGTTTGGGTTGCTGGAGGATAAAAGAATTGGTTGTTATGGAGCTGGGGACCCTGGCAACCCTCAAATCTACTGCAAGAAAGGGAAAGCTGGGTGAGTTTTAGGGAAGAGAGTGTATGGCTGTGTGAGGATGTTGCTGGCAGTAGAGACTGAAGCTTGTGATACAGGTCTGTGGCAGTGAAACTCATCTGTCCAAATATAGATGTCTGCAATGCAGGCATCCATATGTGAACTAGTTTTCTACACTCTGTAGTCAATAGGGAAAAATAGGCATTTGTAAAATTCAATTCATTTATCCTAAGATAGGCATTTGAAATGGGCTGGGTGAATTGGCCCCTGAAAGTGCTTCTGTCTCTCCATGGCCATACAAGGAATCCAGACAGCCAGCTGTAGGTACCTATAAGTTAGCTGGGATGAATCCCCCGCCCCAGTGTCTTACCCAATGGCATCTTCAGAAATTTTAAACAGTTCATTACACTGTAATTTTATTTGTATTGATCCCATGTTTCAGGGCTTTGACTGATCAGTTGCACAGTGTAGAAAGGATTTTCTGTTTTCTTCTTGCTGTATAAATAGTTTGCAAGGATATATTCTGACTTTTTTCGGAATAATTGGGGTTACCTAGTTGCAGGATACTGAAAGGAATGTGCTAGTCTCAGTGCTAAACATCTCTCAGGTGGAACGTCTTGCCTCCATTTTCAGAACTACACTGAATAGGAGGAATTAGGAAAGAAGTACCAGTGGGTTTTGGTTTGGTGGGCATTTTTTTGTTGTTTGGGGGTTTTTTTCAGGTTTTGTTTTGGTTTTTCTTTTCTATACCTGTAATCCTCTTTAGCTTGTCAATTGCCCACCAAATGCACTGCTATTGCTGGTCCAGAACATTGCTGATGTCCTGAACCTCTCCTGCACTCTTTGCATGGCATAATACAGGTGTTCTGGATTGTGGTTGCTTGCTACAGGTCTGACTTGAGTCACAGGACACGGGGCAGCGTTTTGTGGTCTGCAGTTCTGTGATCTCCTCTCTGTAAGGGCTATGGAGTCCAGTGGACTCTTCTATACTAAGTATTTATTACCAACCTTTGTATAAATGAAAAAGGCTGCACTTAGATGGATTTGGACTCTCTCCCCTTTTATTCTTATTACAAAGCTGTGATTTTTTTTCCATTTTGCCACTGTGTAACACTGAGACCTGCTCAGACTCCCAGCTTTACAGAGGTGGGCAGCAGGGAAATTGTCACAAATTATATCATGTTCATCAGAAAGCTACTGCCAAGGTTTCCAGAGTTCTTGGCCATCTAATAGCCTGCCACAAAAGCAGCTGGCCAGGGATCACTGGGAATGTATTTCAGCTTAGGAACCTAGGCAATTTCTATTTTCCAATGTGTTAAGCGAGATTTCAATTTGAGGGGGGAAAAAACATCGAGGAAGAAATGCCTTTCTTTTTCTTTCTCATGCAGCTATGATTCTCTTTCCCCAACAAATCTGTAATGGAATCCTTTCATACATATAACATGACAACAGTCAGTCTTGGGAAGGATTTGAGTGACAGACAGAGAATACTGCAGACAGATATGACAGCAAAAGTGTAGGTCAAAGCAGGTGATACAGTAGTAACTTTAAGAATACACCCCAAGGTGTGAATAGGAAATACAGACCTACAGTTGACAGATGGGCACTGGTATTTGTTACAGTGAAATCAGTGAATGTGCCAGTCAGTTCTCACACTGTTTGGTTTATCTGGGAACACCAAAACTAGTGGGGAAGCATCAGTGCTAGCTGTTCTTTCCCATAAGCAACAGATATGTTCTCCTTTGACTGCTAGGCACGGGATATATGGACCATGAGAGATCAAAGGTCTGCTTCTACTGCAGGGCTTCCTGCAAGCCAGAGCAATCTGTGGTTCAGAGTGAAAAGCTATTGAGCCTGACCACAACACAGACCAGCACAGGAGTCCAAATGAATGAACCAAAGACCTTTGCAATATCAGACACAGCCTGAACAGCATCCAAAGGGAGGAAACAAAAAGAGATGGGAGGCTTGGGAAAGCAGAGGTATTGCACATTTTACCTCTTGGCTACCACAGAACAACACTGCAGTGTAATCCAGGACACAGGGTCCAGCAAGTGGAAAGAGCACTTCTGAGCAAACAGGACATGAGCTTCTCAAAGGGCACCATTTGGGGAGTGCTCTGGCATGGCCCACAAAGGATTGCTACCAACCAAGTGACCTTGTGACTCATGATTATCCATAAGATGAGGGGTCGGGATGAATGAAAATCAATACAGCATTGGCCTCTTTTTAGCTGCTTTACTCTTCTCAGCTGAAAATGGCTGAAGTACACCCATAGGAAAGCAGGTCTGCTGTATAGTAAGGCTGATCCACTGTTTGGTGCCCACTCCATGACTTTTTTCCTAACAGGAGGCAGAGACCACAACATGCCAGGCCATTTTCAGGTGTTTTCTGTGGATGGCTGCAGCTGTCATCGCTTAGCACAGACCTCAGTCAAGCCCTGACTGTGGGCCTTGCACTTGGATCTAGGTGCTGCAGAGAATTTGTCTCAAAGTAATTGCTTTTGGGCACCATTTTATCAGAAAGCATATCAGCAGACCAGAGGACTGGCTGAAAGACTGAAATGCATGGAAAGATTGTGTTAAATAACAGCTGCTAAAGCACAAAACTGGTTCCCACATAAAGGCAATGAGTATGAGAATAGGCTTCAGACAATTCTCGGGAGCATTTGAGATTTGAGGAATTATTTGGTGTTATGAGTGTGAGGAGTAGTACTGGGTTAAATTTGAACAGGGGGCAATTTAGACTGCTTATTAAAAAACCATGTCATCAGCTTTCAAATGTGATTTAGCTACCCTTGGGGAATTCTGTATATAAAGGTACTCTGGACAACATACGAGAACGGGTTATTGAGAATAATCTGTCACTGTCCCGGAAAGGAAAAAAATTAAGATAAATCTCTGTATCTTTGGAGTGTTCAGTGAAAAAAGGATCTCTTCCAGTAAAAGTGAAAAAGCTGCTAAACAATCTATGGCTTAAATGATGTCACAAGTCTGCAGCTTGGAAAATATGCTGAGTCCTTTCTATGTATCTTGAATTATACTGTGATTTACAGCATTATTGAATTTTAAGAGTGTATAATGTTAGCGTGTAATTATTACCAGGGCTGCCTGTTATTCATCTCTGAGTTTTAACAAGTGTTTTATCTCACAGTTTTCCTCTGTAGGAAGCAAGAGCCAAAATGACTGGAGGCACATCAGCAAGTTTTTTTCTGAGATCATGATAACAGAATATTATCAGAAAATCATAGGGTTTTGCTTGGAAAATAAATATCTGCATTTTCCTTGACATTTCATTTTCCTAAAAATACCTTTGCTGATATGGAGCTGCAGGAAACCAATATCCTCTGACAACACTATATTACAGTGACATTATCTCTTAATTTCAGTAAGTTGTGGGGAAAAAAAGGGCTCTGTATCTGATGCAGCAGATATCCAGAGCTCCAGGCTAATATCTTACCATAGACTTTCCACTTCTCACTGATCTTGAAGATACTGTGAAATATTCCTGAGAAATTATAAGTGGTCAGATTCCAGACCTGGATTCATTTCCAGAAGGCAGGATGTCAATATGCATGGAAGCCGTGCCACATTTTGTATTATACCTTCCCATCCCTATTTCACAGTTCAGGCATATTCAGCCTGGGGAAAAGCTGAAGCTAAAATCTTCTTAAGGGATAAATAGCAATCTTAAGTCATGGATAAGTATAAGAGCAGAAGTGGTGAGATGTAGCAGTTCAGTCCATTTCCCTACTTCCTAATTTCTCCCTAATCCCTCGTTAGAACTCCCTAATTCCTAATTAGGACATCCTAATCGGAATCCCACCATAGTCATGAGTGGTACTTTGAAAGCCCCAGATTAAGGGAATATCACCAACCTTTAGCTGAACACTTATTGTGTGGGTTTGGATAACTATCCATGCCAATGGGCCAGGTGTCCTAACTGCCTTAAAAGTCACCTCATCTCAAGGCAGACACCTAGGAGAGGGTGTGGGAATTTCACTGTCAGGAACATCCATTTCCCTAACAGCCTGCAAGGACAACACGCAGCGCTCAGCCTGGCTGTGGATGCACACAGTCCGAGTCTAGGTGGGATGCAGCTTGCCCTCAGCATCTGCATGTAGAGTTCCTTTGGACCACCTTTCATGAGCAACGAGGCACAAGGTGAGCAGCTTCTCAAAGACAAGGGCTTTGAATTCAAAGTGATCTGGGTACACTGGAAAAAGGCATTCAAAACCCACGAGATGAAAACTTACAGAGCCGAACTCTGCCTATAGGGGAGGAAATGTCAATGTAAATAAAAAACAAGGTATGTCTGGTAGGGAGCAGCACTGCCAAAAACCATTATGGCTTACAGTGTGCCATAAACTAAATTGGAGGAAATGGGTTAGTGCAGAGAGACCATGTTTCATTTTGAGGTATGTTTACTGAAATCCTGCATGTTAAACAGAGGAGCTAATTACTCTGCACTGCTCATTCCTCAGGTCTCAGCTGGATGCCTGTGTTACATCTTTCTTTTTTTTATAAGGAAAAATACTTACATTGGCCAGAGGTCAAAGGAGGGAGGCAAAAATGAAAAAAAAAAAAGCTACAGAATCAGTGACCTGTGAGGTCAGGATGAAAGAATTAGGTTTTTAAGACCTCTGGGAAAACAAAAGAGAAGATGGAGCAGGGTTATAATAGCAGCCTTCAAACAGTTCAAAGATCTCTTGAGTAGGACAGTGACCAGTATGTTTTTGTGAGCGCAGTGGGCAGGACAGGCTGTAATCTGTTTAATTTGCCATAGGGAAGATTTAGGTTGGATATGGGGAAAAATATTTTGTCTTTGAGAGCAGTAAAATGTTGAGATAGCCTCTTTGGGAAGCCATGGAATTTCCTTGAGCAAGGGCAAGTCAGACATCTGTCAGGGATGCCATGAGCATGCAAGCCTGTCTGAAAGCAGAGGTGAATTGGTGTCTCTACTGATGTTTCTCAAGTGGGGTTCACAGCCCATATGGAGGATGTGAAAGGCCCAAAGGGAGCAATGAAGTGTTAAAGAAAAAATAAAAATCTATGTTAGTGGTAAGGGAAAGATGATACTTAAGAAAAGAGGGGCCTTATGCAGTTTAAAAATGTACACAATTCTGCAGCTCAAAGGATTTTCTTTTCTTAAATATTTGATCTTGAAATGCTTCTCACAAATCCAGCCTTTGAGGAGTTATACAGAGACAGGTCAGCCAAAAACCAGGTCTGACTTTCAAAAAGGTGGAGAAATAGCAGCCTACAGCATCTCTTTTTCCCTTCCGGCACTATGCTTCTACAATTTTTTGCAGTGTAGTTAATACAGAGGGATCCTAAGTAATGAAATCTTCTCATGTGTCAGATTCTGAGCTTCCTCCCACAGACAAAGCCGGGTTTTGAGGTAAAACACACTGGAGGGGTTTTTAAGATAAACAGGGTCAGAATTCAAGTACTCCTTCCTCCCTGATATGGAGTGTGGGCTGAGATTCTGTCTGAAGCTAAAGTAACAAAACAGAGGTTTGACAGTTGGAAACTGAATTTTCCAGCTCCTTTCTTCCACCAGATGTGTTAACCTGCCACACAGTGCCAGGAAGTTTCTATTTTCAATTTGCTTTCGTAGTCAACTTACCTATAAAAGTCATGGACAGTGGTAAGGCAAGGAAAGCAAGGAGGCCAAATATAAAGCATGCTGTGAAGGAGAAAAGAAAGACTGTTATTTGGGCTAGTTCAAGTTTAGAAGCCAGCATTTCCATCCAGTTCTTTACTGATGCTCTTAATCCACACAATTGTGTAGGAAGAAATGCAGTGCACTTGATGGAGTGGGGATATCACCTCTGTGGTGCAGCATTTGCAGTGATGGGACCAGCACATTTTTTATCACTTCCAGGTACAGTGAGAGACATAAACTGCTTTTGCTCCTACTCCTTGCAGCTTGTCTAAATCCAAGGGCAAGGAATCATCCACTGCTGCCTTATCCTGCATCCTTTTCAGAGGCACTGCCAGGCGACTGTGCAGTAATAAGTAATTTTGCATCAGCTAATCCATGGCAACTGATGAGCTGTATCTGTTTGCTAAGCAAATAGCAGCTTTAATGCCATTGCACTGATAGCTGAATAAACTGTCTTTATCACAGATGTGAATAGTTTCTGGCTGGTCTAACTCCCTGACCCAGCTTAGCTCATGAGCACAAAGGCAGCAGCCCTGCTGCAAGGAGTGGGATTTGTCATTGGGATAGCTCAGCTTAAGCTGCATGGAAGGATGCTCTTAGGGGTGCACATAGACTCTCCCTGCTGGTTAGTGTACCTGGGGTGCTTACTTTCTCCCTAAAGAGTTGCTGGTGTATCTGAGCCCTGATATTTCCCCTGCACAGCCAGGTGCTGCAGAGGATGAACCTTCATGGTGGGTGAGGGACACTAGTGTCAGGAACAGTGTGAGCAGCCTGTCTCGCAAGAGCTGTCACCTCTGTGCCTGATCATGAACACTTGGCAACGTTAAAGTGAAACGCTGCCCTGCCAAATGAGAGTAAAATGTAGTGAGGGCATTCTGTGGCAAGTGTCCCTGCAGAGCCCTTCCAGAAATGGCTCAGGCTGCAAGTGGGTGCCTAAGGGTGCCAAAGTGCAGGTGGGCATAGATTGCAGAGGGGCTGAGAAGAGCACGGGTAAGAAAAGCAGTAGGATGTCTCCTTGGAAAAAAACCTTGGAGCAAGTATTTGGAGCTGGCTTGGGACCAGCCCTTTCCCTGGGTAAACTGTGTCCCGCAGTTCCCCATGCCAGAGAACTGCAACCTCTGCAAGGTGCATGGTGTCCCCCTGGCCGTGCAGGAGCAGGGACACTGCCAGCACCCTGCGGACAGTGCCGCTCTGGGAAATTCTGCAGCACTGGCAAAATATCACCCTCAGGCTGCCTTAGGGAAAAAAGGGCAGCATCACTGCCTCTGTTTTACAGAAGGAGAAACAGAGAGGACATGGGAGCAGCATCAAAATTCAGAGCAGATCCACCAGGCTTTCTGACTCGCAGACACTTTTCATGGGAACACACCATCCCCCACATACTGCTCGTGTTAACATCTTTCTCAGAAGTAGCATGTTTGTTATCTCTGTGAACTGGGAAAGACTGAGGGTATTTTGAGCTGAAGAAAGCACTTCTGTTCCTTTGTGCAGCCCCCTCCTCCTTCCGCTGTTGGCCAGTCTCCCCCCCCCCCTNCTCTCTCTCTCTCTCATTTTTGCTCAGACTCCTATCTCTTGAGTGCTGCAGAATATAGAAATTCTTCCTCTGCTTTAATTTGATTAAGCTCTTTCAACCATTGACAGCCTCTCGTTAGAACAACTCAGCCTAGAGCCTCCCTTTTCACCACATGTCACATTTTGTGCTAGCTCCTCTTGCTGTTATCTGGACTATTCTTTCATATTAAGAAGTGATGGTATTGTAAATGAGTTGGGCTTCCAACATCATTTGTGGGCAAACAGTGCCCACAGGCTGGACAATTCATTTATCTGATGCCCAAAAGGGTGCAGCTCAGGTCTGCAGGCATTGCACCGACTGCCTGGTGTTGCCACAAGTCCTGTCATTGCAGCGCAGCCCTCGGAGCGACGTCACCCCTCTGCCTGTGGTTTCGTAGCTGCCTCCTGCCCCTGCCCCTGCTGCACGGGAAGTGCTCAGGAGCCCGAGAGGAGGAGGAGGAGGAGGAGGGATGGTGTCACTTGTTAATTGTGCAGCACCTGTTCTGCCTGACCCCGGGGAGGGACGATGCTCTGAGAAACAGCTCAGGGGGCTCATGTGCATGTGAGGCTGCACATCTGGCACACAGGTGTCCGTGCTTGCTTGTGTCTGACATCTACCCAACAGCCCGATTTTGGAGGGGAGAAATGGGAGGTAGAGACCACTCAGAGCTCAAGAGAAAAAGATAATGGTTCATTAATTCCGCTCCCAAAGCAGTCGCTGGGAATGTATTTACTCATTATCTCCCCATTCAGCTACAGCCTCTTAGGTCTCGAATTGGAGGGGCAGATGCATAGTCTGGGAAGGCTTCCAGATCCATGTTTAACAAAGTGAGACTCTTCAACAATTGCCTACACAACTGGCAGGGCTCTGCAGCCACTCTCGGTGTCGCTAGCAGCGCTAAAGACTGATTTTCCCGTGGTGTGTGGGGGTTTCACAGAAACGCTGCTCAGCCGGGATACACGCATTTTCTGCTTGGGTTTGTCTGGGCTGTGCTGCCCCGTTCTGGTCCGAAGACAAATTGCTTCAGAAAATGGTACTTGCCGCAGGGTAGCACAGCTCAGCAGAGAGGACGCTGCTGTGCAGGCAGGTCCACATGTGGGGCTTGTGATACTTCTATGTCGGCGGCATCGCCTCACAGGCTGGTCAGAGAACCCCTGGCCCCATTCCTGGAATAAGTAGCAAAAAAGGGCTGGAAGTCTCTAAAAACGCAACACAACCAGGGAAGTGTTTCCAGGCATGCCTCGAAAAGGTATCTGTTCCATGAGCTGGTGCCAGGGCATCAGGCAGGGCAACTCACTGCTCTGTACCAGCAGGGCAGTGCCTGCTGGGGCACTGGTGAAGTCCTGCTGTGGGATCCTAACGTGCTGGGAAATGGATGAAGGGAAGAGCTCGTGTCTGGGATCACAACTGAGGAAGAAGAGAACAGGTGGCTGAATATCTTGCACATTCCTTGAAATCTGTGATCACAAAAATTAGATCAATGGGTGCAGGTTTTGTGTCTCCTGCCCAGCAGTACAGTCAGGTGATATAAATCTGCTGTTTGGCTGAGTTCCTCTTGCCAGGGTTTCCCCGCAGAAGTAAACACACTTGAGATCACTGTTGACATTTTGGCTGTATGTCATGGTCTCTCTTCTGTCTGATGCCTGAGCCTTTGCATCTTCCACAGCTATGCCCCTGCACTGCAGCTCTCCTCCCAGTCCTCTGCCACCCCCCTGTTGTGCCTGGCCTCAGGACACACAGGCCATTGCCCTCTGGCATTTGCTTGGGATATGGAGGCAGCATTGGAGGTGACACCAATTCACCCGTGGGCTCCTCTGACTTTATTTTCCTGCCACAAGTTTTCCAAGCACTTGGAAGTTTCAGATCAGCTCTGGCTGTCCCTATTTACTTTGAAGAGAGAGAAAAGTTTCTTTCTTTTCAGGTGAGAGTCTTCACAGGATTTTCAGAACCGATTTTTGAATATAAATCTCAATCTACCTACTCTCCTCATAGTATGCTAATACAGCTGTAGTGCAAGCTGCTCAGCAGAGTGACAAGCTCTCTGATAATAAATACAGTAATAAATGAAGTGTTGGTTACATTACCATCACTCCCAAGTGCTATTTGTTCTGTAGCCTGTCAGGTTCTGGATAAAAAAGGAATTTTTTTTTTTTTTTTAAGTGAGATGCTACCAGCTTCCAAACAAAGTCTGCAGTTACCCCAGGATTTATCTGCATGAACAAGCTGAGGAGCAAAACTCTGTGTGAAAATTCCCAGTATGCCCTTTGGACGACACCCTGTGGGAATGCTGCTCTGAAGGGGCCTGACTCCCTGGGAATTAGGAAATTTGGGTCAAATTCAGTTGGCAGGGCCCCATGCCTGCTGATGCCCTGAGGCAGATGCAGATGGTAGTGCAGTAGCTTAGGGAGCAGTGTCACAGTGTGCTGCACTGCAGCATGGGCGGTGTAACAGGCTGGAGTGCAGATGGGGAGCAGGTATTTTCATCCATGTTTTATTCCTTCATGGTATCTGCAGGCATCCCCTGCAGTACTGGTAGGCACTTGGAGAAAAGAAAGAATGCAGCCTGTGAGGGTGTCGTGGTGGCAGAGAAAGTCTGGACGGATCTTTCTGAGGAACCAGCCCCAGTTAGATCGTATGTTTTACAGGCCAGGGATGAGTCTGCCCGTGATTTTTGTAGCTGTGGGCACTGGCTGTCTTTCTGTGCATTCAAGTCACAGGAAAATGTCACTATCTCAGATGGGATATGCAGAAAAGACTTGAATGAAGTAACATGGAAGAAAGGAATTAAATCTGTTCTGTTTGGCCAGCCACCACCAAATGAGAAAATAACAGCAAGGTTTTAGCACTCAAAACCAGACCTGTGAGTGATCCAAAGAGTAGAGACATGAGATATCCTTGAGCAAAGCCAAAGACTGCTCTGTTCATGAGGCTAAATGCCATAGCAAGGAGATAAACTGATGGAATAGTCTCTGGGGATGAATGGCAGGAATCCCATCCCTGGCGTGATTTAATCCTTTGACCAAACTGGATACTCAGAAGTTGGAGAATTCAGGATAAGGAACAGCCATTCCCATAGAGGTCTCTAGTTCCAGTGGCAAAGCCACCATTTGAGGCAGGGGAAGTGTGAGAAAACTGACCAAATCCCAGCTCAGGGCCACCAGCTGTTTGCTGTGTTCCACCACTCTTTGCTTAGGCAAGGTTGAATTACTGTGAAATAGAACTTTGGTACTGAGATATCAGCATCACATCACCTAAAATTTATGTCCTAGGTGTAGGTGCTTTGGGGGTTGAGTAATGTTGCAGAGTGTCTAGCCTGAATTTTATAATATTCCTCTGGATACTGAACTACAGTTATGCCATGGTCTAAATTCTGGATTTGGCCCCTTGTGAATAATTTCCAGAAGTAATTTTAAAACAATATTTAGGCATTACATATAGAGCCATTCAGTTTGCTTTGCAGTAGACCCAGGGTAGTGGATTAGGCTTTTTTATTTTGGTCAGTAAATTGAAGACTGAACTTAAATTGCGACACCAAGAATGAAAAGATGCTCCACAGGTGGGTTGGCTCTTGGGAGTTTTTTAAATACCAGGAGACCAAAGGTACGAATGTGGGGTTTTGCTGAAAAGCTCTTTGAAAAATATATACAGGATTATGAGGAAAAGTGAAATTAAGCATCACTGCACTTCATGAGGTCTTGCATTTTAATGAATATAAAATCAATTTTGGATGCCCTAGCTGATCCATAGATAAAGCTGAGCTTGTTTTGAACTTAAGCATGATAAGAACCTGAAGGTACTTTTCTGGAATGGTATTTCTGAGTTCCTCACTCATGGTTAACTTTTTAGGTACCCAAGAGGGTGCTTCTGGTGTAGAAGAGCATAAGTGAGATCAGAACTAATCCCAAACTTTCAAAAAAAAAAATTCAGAAGGATTAATTATTTTTTCTCTCATCATTGAAGTTCCAGTGGTAATTTAATAACAGGGAATGGTAACATTTTGCTTGTAGACACTAGGAACAAAAATGAGAGAAAATACCACTTTTCACCTTTTAAATCGTGATATTCACCACTGAGTCCAGCTCTCCCCTTTCTGTCCTTGCTGCATGTCCTTTCTGTAGGATGTGAGGGATCCCACAGGGACCAGTTGGGTCCCAATTCTACTTCCAGGTGCTTGTCAGGGTGTAATGAGGGTGCCATGCTCTGCACTCCTTGTTTTCTATCACTCCCCAGCCCTCCTTTCCCCTGGGGGAGCAATGAGCATGAAAAAGTGGACCAGAAAATATCCTCTCCTTCCCTACCTGTGCCAGGTTTCTGCAGGGAGGCCTGGATTTAGCTTTCTGTCCCTTTGGCCTGATTTTCTCTGCCACGTTGTAAGGCAGCAAGGAGTTGAGGGGTTTAATCATTAATAAAAGTTCATTCTGAGCTTTGAGAGCCTTTCAAGCAAAGCAAAGATCAGGAATATAGAAGACTCCAAGGTAACACCCTAGACTGGCAAATGCAGCAATTAGTGTGGGTAAAGTATCAGTTATGATGAGTGGTCAAGGGGTTTGCTGCTTCTTGTATTTGAGTGGAATTAGAAATTGCTACTGCCTAGAAGTGAAAACAAAAGGCACTTGCAACTCAGGGTGAAAAGGAGATGCAGTCAGCAGGAGTAAGCTGCTTTAAAACCCATGGATTTTAACCTCCTGCGGAGGACGCTGCTTCCCTGGTCTTACAAAACCCCACCTCTGAAGTGTATTTCTCCTGTGCCTCTGTGCAGCTTGCACAGCCTCAGCCCAGGTCAACTTTCTGCTGCGTTGCTCCCCGGAGAGCAAGAACCAGCCTGTTCAACCAGCTGGCAGCTCATTACAGCCCTCTGTGTCCTCCACCCTGGGTGGGAAGAACCAGTTGCTTTAAAACCTGAGCAAGCCCAGGCTGTCTTGCAGAAGAGCCTCTGTCCAGATAAGTGGTGCTTCCAACCCACAGCAAGGGGCTGCTTATGGGGGATACCCACACCTGCAGTGGCCCCTGTGCCAGGGAGCAGGCAAGCAGAGGGAAGAGGAACCTGTCCCAGGTCTCACTGTGTGAAAGGGGGGATATTCCTGACTCTATTCTGTCCCCAGACTTGTGTCCCTGTGCCATCACACAGGCTGGCAGCAGTTTTGCTTGGTGGGAGTTGCTCCTAGGAGAATTTGTTCCCAGGCTGGCTGTGATGCTCTTCACAAGGTGATTTTCCCTGTGGATGCTTCTGCTGCACTATGTGTAAGGTAGCACTCCAAAGAGGAGGCAAACACGTTATTTTGCTTAGGCTGTCTATTGCTGCCCATATTTAGGTACGTGGTGGTGTTTGTATTTGTTTGAAATTTTGTGCTGGTTGCTATACTTCAAATACTGCAACAGGCAGCTGCTGTTAGGGTAGAGTTACTATTGCACACTCCATCAGTACCCAAAATTATCTAGGAAAGGAAACTTCAGTGGAAGATTCAGGTGGGACTTGGTGCCATCGTGATTCCTTTATATACCTGGCTTAGCAACAGGGCTGCTTAAATACATGAGGCAATCGCTGCCAGAACTGCCTTACCATTGCTGGCAATTTTAGATATGCACCGGTGGCAGGCTTTCTCCAGGCCAGCAGCCATTGTGGTGAGCCTTTTGGGGTGCCTGTGGAGACAGAGAAATTAATATGGCTATGAGAATTGTCTTTACCTTACCAATTACCTTGACTCAGAGTACTCACACATGCTGGCAGGCGTTCACTACCCTCAAAAACTCCAAGCACGCACAAACCCAGCCAGCAGCATGGCATACCCAGAGGCAGGTATGCCTTCCAGCAGCTCCAGGCTTGCCTGCTGCTGCTGGTGCTTGAGCTCTGGGGTCACAGGGAGGCTGGGGGAGAAGTATTAATGCCATCTTCCTGAAATCTATGAAAGGTTCTATCTTCACTCTGGGTTTCGGGCAGAACAAAGAGTATTTAATTGTTACGAGAAAACCCAGGGAAACAGGTGGGGTTTGCTACACAAACCTCAGCAAGAATTAACTAGTGAGCAAAAGTGAATTAAAGAAAAAAAGGAGGAGAGAGGATGAAAAGAGTTTTAAGGTCAAGGAGGATTCTGAAGAAGAATATGGAATGAAAACTGCAAACCACAGGGAGCCCAGAACAACATGCCTTTGACAGAAAAGTAGCTGGATTAGAAAGTAGCTCCTTGTAAAGAAGAATTTTTACAAGGTGGGGTGAGGGATGAGCAAGCAGCCAGGCATCCAAGGTCGGGCCTCAGACAGCACCAGACAGTTAAGTAGCATCCCACATCGATGGGAGTGTGGAAGGCTCACATACACACACAAACACACACACACACATGCTCCAAGCCTCAGCTTCTGGCCAGGGTCACCACAAGTCTGCCACCACCAGCAGCTCTGTGACAGAGGAAGGTGTGTGTGGAGGAGGCCAGGATAAGGGAAGCTGCATTCCTGCACCTACCTCAAAATAGCCTCTAGATTTCTTAATGGTTAAAGAGCAGTATTTTAAGCCTAGCCTCATTGTGTTCTAAGTTGACATGAAATCCACCCTAGGGCTTTCTTGTGCAATGCTGTGTCCAGCTTGGCCCAGAGCCTACTAGGGAGCACAGGGTCCCAGACATGTATTGAAGATAAAGACAGACTTGTTCAGCCAGCTGTTCCATGGCCATACCCCCCTCCAAAGCCTGTCCAAGCCCTCCTAGTCATGGCTGAGCAGAGGAGGCTGTCTCCAAGCCCAGACAGGACCCTCTGCTGTCATGGGGAAGGGCATGGGGTTTGCTCCTTGCGGAATGGCATTGCAGATTCTGTTTCCTGGCAGGTAATAGAGGCAGGTGTGGTTTTACCTGTGGATGAGTGACCAACCAAGAGGCAGGGACTGAGGCATTCACAGACATCCCACCAGGGCAGTAACCCTTGCAGGTAGCAGCCAGCCACCAACATATATATCTAGGTTTCTAATGTGCCTGATCTCACCACATGTCTCATGGAATTTAGCTCTCATTTTCCAGCCCTCATCTTCATATCCCAGAGGACATCTCCATCAGTACTGAAGGATGGACTGGAATGGAAATTACGTATGAGTGCCTGACCTCTGGTGAGTGGATGTGTCTCAAACCTTCTTCAGCAGAGCAAATACTGTGCCTATGGGCTGCAACTATTGATGAGCATTTTAAGGAAAAAAATAAGCAATGTTGCATGCTCAGGGAAAATGGAAAGGAGGAAGGGAAACTGGTACTTTTCCCAACCAAACCACACATTAACTTTAAAACTTTCAGTGCAGGTTTGTTTCTAGAAGATGCACAAACAGGCATTCATTTTTCATTTGGCAATGGCTGCTGATGAAGGTGTTCTAAATTATGCAGAGATCAGGAATATCAGTCTTTATGTAAATGTTTATGACTAAAATTACTTTTATAGCAGTAATTCTTACAGAAACAATATTAATCAGTCCAATGCCATATTAAAAATCAGTTAAATATCAAATTATCTTAAGCAGAATTTATTGTGGCTAGGAATGCTGTATTTCCATAAGCAGAGGGTAAAACGGACGTTTTATCTTTATTTACTGCTCTTTTACACTAGAAAAAATAGACACTTTTACACTAGAAAATAGACCAACGGAAGGAGGACTCGGTATCTGGAAGCATGTCACCACCTAGTGACGGAGCCCAGAAGTGGCCGTGACTCAGAGCTCTGTGTGTGCAGTTCCAACAGGTGAGATGAAGAAAGCAGTGTCACGATGGCTGCGCACAAAGCGTGTTCCCGCAAGAACACAACACACATAACCAGCAGGCAATGGTTTCAGTCCTTCCTCAGACCTTGGCTTGGACTTCTCCAGGACTGACAAATCCCTCAGAGAATTCATTATATTTGCCAGATAGAGAGGTGTTGCCCCTTCCCCCCGCAGCTTTGGTGATTCTGCAGAAGCTGCTGTGGGTGTTAAGGATGAATCCTTTTCTTTTGTGCCAATGCGTGAGGGTGCTAAAGTGCAATTCAGCAGCCAGGCAGCTGCAGAACTGGTGGAATACAAGGGCAGGAAGGTGTCCTGCCCCACTGTACCTGCTCACAGATTGATAGTGAGTTGGGAAAGTCATATGCAAAACATAAAACTCAGCCACAACCAGGAAAAAAAGACCAAAGCCAACTTCTGGACCTCCTCCCATCAGTCCTTCCTTGAGTTTGTTTCCCTAGTGTAAAGGGACCTGCCCTTGGGTTAGAAAGGCCAGCAAGCAGCGGGCACAAGTCTCTGAACCCCTTGCAGGAGGCTGGAGCCTCTCCATACGGCTGCTTTTTAGGGTGGCAGGTTGCAACTGAGCCACGCTAGAGTCTCAGCACCCCTGTGCCTCTTCAGGCTGTCCAATACTCCTCACTGAGTGCCCTCACTGCTGGTGGTCAGCAGCCGGGTTTGCCCCCCCGGAACACAGGCTGTGTCTCACATTGCTGCCTCCTGTTGTAACTCAGCTCCTTGCCCCTTACAAGCAGCAGTGGTAAGTGTGTGTAGCACAGACCCTCCAGCCTGTTTCTTTTGTTATTTCAGCTAGTTTTAGCTTTCAACTATTTTTCTGGTCCTTATTCTCATCCTGAATGTTCAGGTAATAGGAGTGAAAAGAAGGTGAGCACTGACTGACTGGTGCATGCCTGACCAACAGCAAAGCCAAAAGACAACTTCAGGCTGGCCCCAGCATGTGTCAGTCCAAACAAGAGCCGTGTCCACATTTGTACTGTGGTGTTCAGACTTTCCAAACTGAGCTCTTCTCTCTCCCACATACAGGTGCCCCACTCTGTGCTGGTGGACACAGCAGGCAGAATTGGTGGGGCTTCCTAAGATCCCAGCTCCCACTTGATGGCTTCTGACTGCCAGGGGGTCCCTGCCGGGACACGGGAGGTGTACATGGGCCAGCAAACCCCTCCGGAGCAAGGGCTCTTCTCTAAGGACTGCTAGAGGGAATGATTCCTTTTTATTTTTCTGAAATATTCAGAGCAAAGTCCTTGTCCAGATCCAGTTTCCTAACAAACCACAAAGCCCCACAGTGGCTTTTATGGCAGCACATTGTCCACTTCCCAGCAAACCCCTCTTACCTGAGAGCGCTGTGGGTGCCAAATCCGTTCACCTGCACGTGTGGGAGAGGAACGGCAAATCCAGCCTTCAGTGGAAGCCAGCTGGGAGAGCCCTCTCCGGTGGGACCCCAGAGCTCTGCTCGGCTCCCTGGGACTCTGCCCGTGGGCGCTGAGGCACGGAGCGGGGGCTTGGTGGCTTTTATTCCTCCTGGCCTCCCGCTCTCACGGCTCTCGACGGCAGCACCGTGGGAGCTGTGGGATGCGGGAGCGCTTGCCGGCGGAGCCCATCCTCATTAGTTTCCCCACTCCCACGGCTGGCTGGAGCCACAGCCCACCCTGTGCCGTTTCAGGGTGACAGCAGGGGGAAGCAAAGGACCCCACACAACTGAGACTGTACAGGAGGGGAAAAGAAAAACCAACCCACAACAAATTTCTGTCGCTAAGTCTTTTATTTTAGAGGGAAAAAAATTATTTATTCAGAAATCTGTAGAGAGTGGTAGGTACTTGGTTCGTTCTTCATGCAATTCCCCCCGTTCCCCATCAGTGCAGCTGATAGAGCTCTTTGCAAACTGCCACATGTATCACCTTAGCTGTTGGCTCGTTTATTTCTTGTGTCACCCTGGCAGAGGTCTATTTGTTAGGTGGTTACCTGCTAGGTCACCTTCCCATCAGCAGGTGACCATCTGGCATCTCAGGTGTAATTATGGGTATGGATTATCTGCTGGAAAGCCCTTGTTTCTGCACAAGAAAAAGTGTGTTTGAGGGAGAGCACCTCTGCAGGAGGAGTGACAGCATTAATAAAGATTGATGTGTATTTTGAGTCCGTTCAGGAAGGCCCTGCAAGAAAGAAAAGGTTACCTGCTGCATTAGTCATCGGCAGGGAGCTGACAAAGTGCCTGCTCCAGCTCAGAAGGAACAGTTCAGCTTTCAGCTGCCAGGTTTGCACAGTTCATCACCAACATAACTCCCACTGCTACACGTTTTGCATTAAGAAAATGGGTCCACACTGGGTCAGCCGAGGTAAAGAAAATGATGGTGTTTGATGGGTAACTTGGCATGCTGCTGGGCCAGCACGTGCACAAACACAGGCACAGGCTGGTTCTTACAGGCTCTGTGCTTTTCCCTGCAGCAAGGTCCAGTATGCTGGAAAAAGCCCTGACCTCATGGTGGTGTGACTGCCTGATTGCTGTAGCCTTGCAGAGTGAAAATTTTGGTGGAGGAAGTTTGGCAGTGAAGCAGAAGGTGAGCCTGTGGCCTTTATCCATTGCAGTGAAGCAGGGGTTTATTTGAGCACCTAGACAAGGAAGCCATGCACTCTGTATAGGCAATGAAGGGAGCAGGGACACTTCTGGAAGACTCCAGTGCTCTCCACCAGTGCTGGAAGAGGCACAGCAGCAAGAGTGGCCAAACTGGACAGCTGGGCTTTCTGTGCTCCTAGTTCTTCCCTCCTTCAGTGTAATAAAGCTTCTTCTTCCAGCAGAGATAGCTGTTTTTCCAGTGGTTATCCCCAGGCTAGTGCCTGGCATTAGACATCAGCAAGGATTTCAATAATGTCCAATATCACTGCCCACTTTTGGGGTGCTTTTTCTCACCCTCCAGGAAGCTCTGAGGCAAGTGTGAGTTGCCTCTGTCTGCTGAGGTGATGCCACAGGGTCACACATCCTAACCCAGGGCGTTCCAGCTTGTGTGCTGCTCTCCTTGTGACTGCTGAGGTCCTGGGCTGAGCTGAGCAAAGGGACTCTGTAATGCTGCCACCAAAGGCACAAGCCAGAGCATGCTCTCCTCAAACACAACCCCCCCTCAGACCAGGAGGGACTTTTACATCCCCACATAATACACATTTGGGGGTTTTTCACCGGGTGCCTTTTTGGAAGGGGCTGCACCCCACCATGAATTTTCCTGGGTACATAATGGTTAGCATGGAGAGGGACAGGGCCATGTAGAGATGCTGTCTCCTTTCCAGTTTGTGTTCATGTTCAGTTTATTTCCACCCTCCATATTGGGTGAGCACTTTTGCCACAGGGCCTTCTCCTAACTTGACTCAGAAGTCAAAATCAACATAGAAATAGTCCCCCATCTCCTACATAATTTTTTCTTATCAAATTGGAAGAGCCTGACTGTTTTCATAAATGCTGGATGCAATCACAAATGTTATATTTTCTTGTATAAATTATCCTTGTGTATTGAAATATAAACAGCCAGTGGGAAAGAAATTCAGTGTACATTTCTTTCGCTGTTCAAGGCAAAAAATATGTACTTATCTACTGAGAAATACTCTGCTTGTGCAGTGGAAACCAATCATCAATACCAACTTTCCAGCATTTTAATGATCGCCTGTGGGAATCCTGGAAATGATAACATTCAATCATCACAAGAAGATCATAGAAAAAAGTAACAGGGACCAAGAGCTCCTGTGGCAAGTGTAGCCAGTATTGACAGTGACATTTAGTAGTAGCATTAAATTGCTTGATTCTGGCGTTTTTAAAGTAAAATTTAAGGCAGCCTTAGGAAGATACTGGGACTAGAAGTGCTATCAATGCAGTGAGTCACTGTGTGCCCAGCCTGAAATCCCCTGGGCTCTGAGAGCCACGAGGTGACCATCTCCATCCCCTGGGATGGTCTGGAAGCTGCAGAGCTTGGTGCAGGGCAGAAGCTGTGAAATACTTCTGCCTGCTGACACACACAAGATCAGACCAGGCACTTTCCTCTCATGTGCATCACTGAGAAAATGTTTTGAATGGCTGTCACTATAAATTACAGTGCCAGGTGAAGCCTGCTGCTGTGGACGTTTCAGTTCCTTGGCTTCTTCCCACAAGACTGTCTTGGGGAAGGGATGTTTATGTGCTGGTCTCTGTGGCAGTTTACTTGGCAATGCCCAAGAGGTAAGGCAGACTGTCTGCTTCACACTTTTCTTTACTCAGGATAATTTATCACAATGTAAAGGAGGCCTAAGGAATAGAGAGACCAAAGACAAAGTGTGCTGGATAACCTCCAGGGAGAGTAACTTTATTAAAGTCTAGTAAGGGATAACTGCTCGTGTTGCAGCTTCCACTCAGTCACGTTATTCAGAGAGTCTCTTTTTCTGCTTTAAATATGTATCACACAAGCAGAACAGGACAAGATTTGCCTTGGTTTTGTAGGAAAGATTACAAGACACAAAGGAAGCAGCTGTGGCTTGGGATACCTGCGAACCTCCAGCCCCAGGTGCCAGAGGATAATCCTGGGAAAGTAACAGTAGATGTTCCCTGGGTCCATAGCCATTGTCCATCCGAGGCATGGTAATGAGCAAGATGTCCTCACCTCATTTGCTTGTATCACTGAGTCTTCAATTACTCTATCAAATTCTATCAAAATTGGCAAATAGATTTGCAAGATATTAGAGGGAACAACCAGACAGCAGAACCCAGGGCAACAAATGCACGTGGTGTGTGTCCACAGAAAGCCAGGCTAAATCAAAACTCCAGTGCTTGAAAAGTTACTAAAGGAATTACTTCCTTAGGAATGTTTGCTGGTTTCCTATTGGAAAAAAAAAACAAACAAAACCAAAAAACGTATATTTCATTTTTATTGAATGGCATTCATCAGAGATTGTCTCCCCCTGGTAGTTCAGGAGGTGAACCTGTGTGTTGCTCTACGTAAAGAAAATTTTCCTTTAAATAATAAATACATTTCTTTAAAAATTCCAGTCCTCTATTCCCCTGCTTATCCACCAAAGTAATGAATAGCCCAAATTAATGTGAGCAAAATTTACCCACAAGCCCAGAATGTTAACTTGGAAATTCCAGTACTCTTGAAACTTGCAGTGAGAGAAAGTGGTATTACTAAAAAAATTAAAGCCAAAGCCCCTATTGAAGTCCATGTCTTCTTTGTTTATGCCACTGTAGAGTGTGCTAGACAAATGTGTAGAGTTTGCAAAACCCTTTGGGAGTCCCTGAAAAATGAAGTGGGGGATAAAAAGATTAGCTCCTCACACAAGGGCATAATAGAGCTACTGAACATTTCTGTCTTAATTGTGCTTCGTGCTAGAGTATAAGGGAAAGTTACCACAGCTGAATAAAATGCTAAACTCTCCTAGCAGCAAAATGCCTCCTTTAATATAACAGCAGGAATATAAACCTCTCACTTATAAGATATAGTTGACAAAAAAGGCTTATAACTCACAGAGGTTTTACATGGAATGAAAAATAAAAAAGCCTATAAAGTTACTATTCTTGAAATATGATAATCAAAATCAGCAGTTTAATTTGCACTTCCACATATCACAGTTAATATTCCTGTTGCCTACAGAAAAAATAAAAAGTGCTGTTCCACTGACAACAGAAGATAAGATTGTGTTTTCTTTTTTTTTAATTTCATTTTCTCACTCATGAAATATGCCTTTTGACACCTTTCAGTGCATTTGTCCTCCTCAGCTGGAGGATAGTGAACCATATTTAACACCATATCTGTTATACAGAACTGAAGATTCTAACCCTCCAAAAGGGAGGAGCACAATCCCTACTTGTAGCCTCAACTCATGGGAAACAGAGCCATGTGTTTGCTGTAGAGTAATTGTGGTGAATGATAAGGAGAAAAATCAGGAATACCACAGAACAGCTGAGTGACCACAAATGAGCTAGGATGGAGTTCAGTGCAGTGTTGGCATGTGTGGAGCAAGGAGTCTTCATTGCAGTTGTCTGAATATGTGATTTCTGGGAAAAAAAGAGAAAAAAAAGCTTGCTGTGCAGCTGATCTGAGAAACAGGATTTTGTTCACTCTCACTAATGGATCAACTGAGAGTCAAATAGAGGTGTCTACACAGGAATTCCTATTAGGGTCTGCAGAGAGGCATGGTCTGACATGGCTCTCTAAGTGCATCCCAGCTGGCCCACACAGAAGGATGTAGGTCTTGTCTTGCTAGCCCTGGATGGAGGGGCAATTGAGGGCACCTCAAGCACTTCTAGAAGCCTGTATTTACCTGAATGGATCCTGCACTGGCTCCATCTGCACTGTGGTGTGGGGCTGGACACCTGCAGCGTGTGTAGATGCCCATATTGCTGACAGCCTCATTTAGGTATCTGCAGCATGGATTCTAAAGTCATCCCTGTGATCTGTGCAGGCAGGAAAGACACGAGTTGGTTAAGTTTGTGTTTCTTTCTTCTGTAGGGCTGTGTTGGGGCTGGGAGGTGGGGTGTGCTGTCCCTAACACAAGGGAGAAACAACCCTCCCCTCCATGCATCTGGAGATGTCTATATTTAGGTAATGCATTAAAATCTCTACTTTGAAAGGTAAAAATCCTGCTTTATGCTGCCACTCCAAGTCCCATAAACAAGAAATTAACCCATTGATTCCTGATCATCATTGCCTGCCCACAAGACCTGGTGTCAGGCTGCAGCTGAGAGGCCCAAGGTGGGAGTTTGTGCTCATGGGATGCTTGTGAGAAGGATCTTCTGGTGGCAGCCAAGGCCATGGCTTCTCACAGCCATGTGTTGCCATGCACAGAACATCTCATGGCTCAACAAGAGGGCATCTGGAGCAGGCCCTGAGCACTTTGTAAAGAAGTCACATTATTCAGCAACAACATTTCCCTCCACACCAGTTTCTATTTGAGCAAGAACCAAAGGGGATTCCCTGGGGACCCCAAGACCTTCCCCTGCAAAGGAGAGTTTTGTGGGAGCAGTTCTCCAGGCAGCTGATACAGTATAATAAATCCAATGGCATGTCAAATCCAATGTTTTGGGGTCCCTTTGGGTCTGTTCAAGGACTCTTCATATCCTGGGCTTCAGGTTCCAAAGGATTCAATTTTAGACCTAGTTGCTTTGGATGAAAGCTGGATTAGGAGCCAGTTCAGCTTGGGGCTGTAGTAAATCCAGCCTCTGGCTGATACCTGAGCAGGAAGACTCATGCAAATGAGCCATTTCTGGTGAAATTCCAGGCCTACTGTTGCTTCTGCTGATGAAATTATGTCTCACAGTTGTGCTGACATTTATGCTCAGGTTTAGGTTTCCCCATCCAAAGGGGTTTGTGAGCGAGAGGCGAGGCTTGTCTGGGCTGCAGATACGTCTCCCCAGATGGCACTGCACTCACAGGCTCAGGACAGAACCGGGGTGGGCAAGTGTGCAAGCAGGAGGTGTGGAGGTGTTCATGAGGTGTGTAGATACACCAGCAAGTTCCCAGACCCAGCTGGGGGGCTGCAGCTCCCTCTCCACAGCCTCAGCATTCCTCAAATCAGACTCCACTCAGAAGCGGGGACAATGTTGACACTAAGTCATGTTCACTTGCACGTTGGGTGGGCTCCCAGTGCCTCCAGCACAGCCCTTGGGGGAAACAGGGAAGCAAGGTGTCCCATGCAGTGAGCACACCAGATGGCAACACCATTCACAAGGCATCTTTTGTTTTCATACTATCTCCTCAGGGCAGCACTTCCCAAAGTCCTCTTCGACTGAGCCGAGCCAAAAGGCTCACAGAGGTAGTGTGAGGAGCAGTGCATTTGTGCTGCCAGAGCAGAGCCTGCCACAGAGCTTTCCTCACAGCTGTGTCCCCTGGGCTGCTCTGTGTTCTCTTCAGAGTCTGCTTGGCTCAAATCCTGCCTCTGTGTAACAGGTATCTGTATGACCTCAGCATAAAACACAGAAAAAATTATGTTCATTTTTTGGTGGTTTTTGTTTTTTGGTGGTTTTTTTTAATCTTACTATTCTGTGTGTTCCCCTTCGAGGTGTTAAGAGCCAAACCACTGCTTTGGAACACTTCCACAAAGACAGTCCCTTCTGGTGAGGTACTTCTAGTGATCTCTTCCCTCAGTTCACCGATTACTTCAGGTTACTTACAGCCTAAAGAGTTACCACTTAATTTCCAGGAAAGCTTGCCCATGCTTTATCTGACCTGGCAAATCTACTATTCAAGCACATCAGATCCACATGAATTATAATATGTATTCAGCTTTTCCTTAATGCACCAAAGGCTTTGCTGCTCATTTGACCAATGACATATTGGTCATTTGGTAGCTGTGAAGGCACTTTTTATCTGATCTTTGGTTTAAAGCTGTGAAATAGAGGTGATGATGCACTTCTTTCCCTCTATTGAATTTCTGTTTTGGCTAAGTTCTCCACATGATTACTGTCCTGTTTCGTACAAGCAACATGAAGCCTGAGTGCCAAGGTTGGTGGGACCCCCGTGGATTAACTTCATGATATATAATAATAAAAACTTATGGTGAGTAATTTTAATTGACACTGATGACTTTCATGTAATTAGCATTAGGAAAATACCAATATTTATATTTGCTAAAAATGTTAACATATTTCACTAAAAATTATAGCAACAGAAGAAAGAAAGGAAGAAATATCATTTTTAAAAGAGGTGTGGCAAATCTGTTTTTTCAGTTCAATCTATGGTGTTCAGCAAGCTTAGGCTACTAAGAGAAAGGCTAAGGGCATAAGCCTAATCTATGTAAATACATCAAGGATAAAGAATTGCTTATGCAATATAATAATAAAAAAAAGACTTAGATCAGGTGAGTATAAATGGGCCATTAAATAGAATCTGATTTCTAAACCATCAGATCAGCAAGGGTAGGAAACAACTTCTCATTACCTATAGAAAATGTCTTTTGTTAGGCTGAGAGGACTACCAGATGCACAAGCTCTTTATTTGATCTGGAACAAACTGGTCTGAAACTTCAGATCATCTACAGTTGCTCTAAGTTTAAATTCATTAAATTAACCAACTGAAGGTCTTTGGGGCTTGTTTTTTTGTTTGGTTTCTTTGTTGCTTGGTTGTTGGGTGTTTTGCTGGCATTGATGTGTTTGGGGTAGGTTTGTTAGATGATTTCTCATCATTTCTGGAGCTGTGTAGCCACACAGTGTGGAGAAGGTTGGGTGCAGGGGTCAGAAGGCTGCCACGGAAAGGCCTCTCTGCATCATATTACTGCTTTTGTAAGGTGATGATGTGATGGAGCAACTGTGAAAGAAGGACACGGAACCTGAGAACTCAAGAGGTCTTTTTCTGCTAAAGCTGAGTCTTAAAAAAATGGACTTGTAACCAGAACTTGGCTTGATTCACCCCTGGAAGGTGCCTGAAGTTCCTTCCACAAAACATATGGCATATATGGCACATACAGAGCTTTGCCTAAAGTCAGTGAAGATATTTTGGGATTCTGTAACTCCTGCCATCTCATTTTCTCTCTAAAAATGCCTACTTCCCAGATCCAAAGATACCTGAGCACTTGCAGCAGCAACAGATGGCCCCTCCTGTGCACAGTAACTTTTCCAAGAACACAGATGCTCCCTTGAATGATTTACCTCCACATGGGCAGAAATTAACACCCTTGGTCAGGTGAGGAAATCCCTTTAAGACAGCTCCATAGGTTGGTCAGAAAGTGATTACTGCTATTTGAGTGAGGGGGGAAGGACCACTGAGGCAGAGCAGTCACCCACCCACTTTGAGGTCGCTGCCTGTTGGTACGTAGTGTAGTGGCAGTGCCACACATCAGGTGGCATCTCATGATCTAGGTATGACAAGCATTTGTGTCCACTGCTCCTGGCCTCCTGTCTGGGGATCAGATCCAAACTGCAGACACTGAAATGTTGCTGTTGGCATGTCCCAGCTGCCATTAAGGTCAGTGGAGAGCTGCTCTGTACAGAGCCAGTGGGGTCTGTGGTGGGATTCAAGAGGTGCAAAGGGTCCCAGAAACACTCCATACATAGAATCCATCCAAATATCCAAGTTCCAGTTACTCTTTCCTCACAAAAAAAGGTGTTGAGAGCTTCCCACTCCTTATCCGTGAAAGGAAAAGAATAGAAGTTTTTACTGGTGTGCCAGAGAGCCAAGTTTTATCCATCTAATCCTTTCCAGGAAGGATGTTACTGGTAGTAGTAATGTTGAAAGCACTTTGGAGTGAAATTCATCTCCATATATTACCAGGAAATTTGTGTTGAAATGGCAAAGGATGAGGAGTTGAAAGCTGAAAGAACCTCTTTGTCCTTTTTGGTACTGAAATTTGCTTTGTGAGGAGGAAAGAAGAAAAACAGAAGAGAAAGAAATAATATATGCTGCTGCTGCAACTTCACAAATTTATGGCAGGCACTCAAATGTCAAAAATTTACACCCAAAGGTTTCACTCACCACGTCACCACTGCAGATGGTGTTTATTGTGCTGTTTGCTGCACTTGCACCACCAAAACCTCTTGTCTAGAGAAACAATGTTTTGCTAAAAATTCAGAAAGTATTTGACTAAACAATATTCTTTCCACCATCAGTCTTTCCCACCTATAGCGTCAAACAGGGAGCTGTAGCAGGACCATGGAAACGTTCTGGAAAGAAGAAACAGCTCCTGGAGGAAGGGATGAAGCAAACTGAGAGAAGAAGCAAAAAGCTTTCCATTACCATTTACAAAGAAGAAAATATCTCACCTGGGAAGAAGACTGAGAGGGTGTCCCAGAGAGCAAGACTTTCTTAATGAACAGAATTGTGTCTATCTGAATTATTCCTATCTAAAAAGCTGTTTTCTGAAGTTCAGACAAGGAAGTATTTTAGTAGAAGCTCCTTCTAGCGGAAGTTCTGAGACATTTGAAAAAACCTTACAACAGAAAAAGCTGGAACAGATTTCCAAGGGTTATCCCTAACAATCATGATGGTTTTTAATCTTGGTTTCTCCTACAGTCCTCTTGAAACACCTCATTTTTCCTAGCTGTCCTCAGTTGCTGGCTGGTTGGTTGATTTTGTCATCAAAGAATCTGGGTGAATTTGGCTCAAGGTGTTACAAAGAAATCACTGTGACTCAGTGAAACATTCTACAGCCAAACAGAAACTGAACACTCCTGTCTAAAGTTTAAGACCATTTCAATAGAAAAATAGAAACTGTCAGTAAAGTGCCTCTCACATCCTGCAGGATCAGGGCCTGAGTTGCACGAAATGTATTTAAAATGTACATTATGAAAATATTGCGTACTTTCCCAGAGAAGGTGTTCAAATGACCAAAATTTCAAAAACTAGAAACATAAACCCAGATTAAAATACCTACTTTAAAGACAGACCTGGTTTTCTAATCCACTCATCCACCACTTATTCCCAATGACTTTAGTGCAACCAGCCCATTTAAAAGTCAGGCTACTTTCCTAAAGCAAGCTTTCAGGTAGATTTAGGATCACAGGTTTTCTTTTGAAAACCATCTGGTCTTGGCTGTATCTGTGCCCAGCTTTATCTCCACCACTTGTTTTAGTTCAAATAACACAAGATACAGTAGCATTTCCCTTGGCTGCCAAATTTAGTCATACAGCCATAACAACACAATCTGAGAATGTGTCTGACATTTAGTGGAGTGCTGTTTGTGTCTTCCAGACGGTTTTCCTAAGTAGGGGAGCTAGTGAGGGTAATGAAACCCACAGATGGGTTTTATTATGCTTCAGGAGCAACCAGCATGAGTATGGAGCAAAGTACTTGTTTTGGCTCATAGCCTGCCAGGAGCCCAGTGACTCCTCCCAGCTCCAGCCAGCATCACTGGAGTTCAAACCAATGGTTCCAAACTCTATGAAATTCAGTCACTGTAGGTGAACAACAGATCACAGTCACCCAGTGGCTGTCAGAGACCCAGCTGCCTTTAGGACTGCACTTCTCTGTGTGTTGCGTGTCTCTGTTCTGCAGTTTTCAAAAGGGTAAGTTTTCCAGCAGCATGACACAATTCTTTGGGGCTTTATTTCTTTTGATGGTAAGAGATGGTAACAGAGAGGAATAATAAGAGTCGTAACAAGTAAAGACATAATTTTTTTCAAATACATTTTACATCTGTTCACATAAGGCCTCTCTCTAGTCACAGAACAGATCTAAACTAACATCAGACTTGTTAGCCATTAGTTCTGCACTCTTAGATTTGTCTGCAGAAAATTATTCGATAGCAACCAAAAGTGTGTTTGCAGACTTTGTGGAACAAAATTATATCATTTAGTCATTTTCTGTGAGATAATCATGACATTTTAATTGAAAAATGTACTCTGATATAATTACCCTACATCTTTATAAGCCTGCCTCAGGAGCACAGTAAAAGAACAAATGGCAATATTTTTACTGTACCATGTGAGAAAAGGCTCTCGAAGTCTTATTCGTATCATTTCATGCAAGTTCAGGCAATGGAAGACTCATGAAAGCAAAATGATTTCCTGAATTTCTCTGATCCAAAGGAAACTTTAGCCACATGAATTAGAGGCAGACTCCAAGGTGGGACTCAGTCATACACCTGGGTGCCCTGTGCCCAGTGTGTGTTGGGATATCTCCCTCAGCTTCCACCTGCAGCTCCCAAAAGACGTAGGTCTCCTATATGTTGTCTTCTAACAGACCATCTGCAGAGGGGTTCAGTGTTACAAATGTCACTGGATGCTTCTGTTTAGACACCTGGGTCGCTTCCTCCATGTCAGAGTCAAATTTGTTTTCCTAGGAAATTTTCCAGCTGAACCCTGAAAGGGCAGGAGGGATGAAGAAATTATTCCTTGTTTCTTCCTGCCTTGGGTGCTGCTCCTCTGCCACACTTTCAGGAGCAAGTATTTTTTGCAAAGAAACCTGGCTGAAATTGCTGCACAGAGCAGTTTTTTATTTATAATGCAGCCTATTCCCTCTGCGGAGCTGGAGGCACTGTGCAAAAATTCATAATAAATATAATGAAACAGGATAAATAATTAAGCCCCTTGAATCCTAGCTGTAGAATTATGAGGTAAAACAGTGAACAGAAAGTTAGATTTTGTGGTCTTTTCGTTGTTCAAATTTCATGTGATTTTGGAAGCTGTAAATATTTTGGGGGAGTCTGTGAAGGGGCAGGAGACTGCTCAGGATCAGAGGGACAAAACTACCCCTAGCACCACAGGGAAAAGGGCAGATGTGTCTGTCCCTCAGATGGGAGCCTGCTGATCTGGGATGCGGGGAGCAGTGAAGGTGCAAAAGGCTGGTCCACCCCTCTCCAAACCAGCAGCACCTGGAATCATGGTGGGAAATGACTTAGAGAAATCTCAGGATAAGAATTTCTGGAAAGATCCAGGCTCCTCTGCGAGAAAGACAGGGCCCTTCTGCCTCACAGCATTCTATGGGAAGAAAAAGAAACTCTGTGGACAGATAAAATAACTCTCCTGGAGAAGATAAGGAGGCCCTCCAGGAATATGAAATAGCCTTAGGGGTTACAAAATGTTGGTCTGGGTGGAGGCCTTTGGTCCTGAGAGAGGATATCTCCACAGGGAAAAAGCATGAATTTTTCTGCTAGGCTCAGAAACATGTGGAAAGCCATGCATACTGAAGTGGATACTTCATTTAAGTAGTGATGAATTTCAACCAGTTCTCTAAAATAACATCTGTCATCCTTGGTAAAAATCAGAGGAGGGGTTTTAGTGTGATTTTCTTTAAAGCCATTGCACCCAGGTTTTCAGGACATTGTTCATTCTTTTGAGGTTCTGCAGCCTAAGGAATGGGGTGCACCTCTCATTTCCTGGCCTGTCAACAGGACATTTGTGGGTGGGTAAAGCCACAAGAAGGTGGGAACTTCACAGCTGAGATTATCTGGAACTCAGAATAGCTCACCTAACTCAGTGCACCTAAATAAGACACTGATAAATGGTAGCAGTCAGATCCCCAATATTTAAGGGTCCCAGTTAACACTTGAGTGTTAATGAGCCAACTTGTGCTGTTCCACCAGGTTTGGTGGAACATTTTCCCACTGCTCTTGGGAGCATGATGGGAGCACTTACCCTCCCAGGTAAGCCTCCCTCATCAGGTGTCTGTCTGAGAGAAGTTTTGGCATCAGCCTTGCTGCCACGGACAGAGGGCAGGGAAGGAGTGGGAAGGATGACAGAAATCAGCAGTATGTGGGAAAAGATGCAAGCTGGAGGGAAAGTTGGCAGCAAGTCCCTCAGCAAGAGGGAAACATTTATCAGTTTGTGTATATTTGTGTGTGTATAAGAGCAGGAGAGGGTGCACACAGGGGCTGGGATTATTATTCATCTGCTGAGCTCATATTGCCAGTGAAGATACAGTAGCCTCTGACAGAAAATCCTCAACAACTGTAATGCAACATGTGGTCAATATTTAGCAATATTTCATAGAACCATAGAATAGTTTGGGCTGGAAGGAACCTTTAAAGTTGACCTAGTCCAACCCGTCTGCAATGAGCAGATCCCTGCCCAACCTGGCCTTGAATATTTCCAGAGCTGGGGCAGCTACCACCCCTCTGGGCAACCTGTTCCACTGCCCCACCACTGTGATTTTATGTGATGTGAGTACAGAACCAGAGCATTCTGCCAAGCCTTGGCACAGCAACTGCAGTGTTTATTTCTTCTTGAGAAACCAAACTCAGATGTTTGATGTTTTCAAAGGTTGAGCTGTACAGGCTGTTCTAGAGACAAATCTCCATTTGACCATCTGTACATCCAGAAGGAACATGGGGGACAAAAGCAACACTGAAACGTACCAGGTATTGATTTTTTCTCTGGAATGGTAGCATTAGTAGCTCATTCTCCTTCTATACAGGATTTTAGTACTGAATAGACTCAAGGACACAATGTAAGAAGCCTTTACAATTGCTGTTAAAGAATCTGATACTTCTGTGGCTGTCAGGCATTCTTAGGCTGTCACTCAAGGCTGTCACTCAAGTTCAGTCCTTTGTGATCTACTGAAGAATAAGGCTGCCTGTCCTGTTTAATTTTGCTCAAGTAAAATTATGCACTATGTCTTTCCTGTCAAATCCATGAATATTTATTGTTCAATGAATAACCAGTCCATAAAAAAAGCCAGCTGATTCAGCTAGGGTAGGAATGTTTTGCAACCTTGGTTATTATTATTCTGTTATTGCCATGTAAGGCAGAGATGAAAATTACCTATTAGACCATTCAGTGCAACTTCCTACAAATTCAGGACTCTTACGTGTTAGAGCTTTATTATTAGGTGCTATAGAGAAAAAGAACCTTTCAGAAAATAACAGTATTCAGAAAGCACTTGTCACTTAATAAATGTTAATGTCAAAAAGCCAAGAATTTATCTCAGTTATTCAAATGCACATGTCAAATTAACATCCATTTAAACTAAAATTAGGCGTGCTGTCTCTGGCAAAGAGCTTGAAGCACATGAAATGCTCTTAGGAGAGCTGCTAGTCACTTCTGTCACGGCAGAGCGGAGCGGCGTTTCTCTGGCGCTGTCGGTGACAATACAACTGCTGTGAAGTTTAAGGCATTACACAGTGCAGCACAGAGGAGCCAGAAGTTCAGCCAGAGAAAATCATAAACATCTATGGTTTTAGACTGCTGGTAGCTCCCCACAAAATATTGCATCCACGCTTTGTTTGGGTGGCATTGCTGAAGAGAGACCACACGGAAAAGGCTTTCCAGGGCTGGGTGTTTGAAATGGGGAGTTAGAGGGCACCTGCTGCCTGTCCAGCAGCTCTGGACTAAGGATGAGCTTCAGTCATGAAGGAGATCTCTGCTAACTCTCTGGAGTGCTAAAGTAATGAGAAGAACAAATAGAATAACTTCCATATTTAAAAAAAAAAAAAGAAAAAAAGCACAGTTACATTTTTCACCTCTGCAACATGTGCAGGGAGGCTGTAAAGATGTGACATTCAGAGTGAAAAAATACACCTCTCTTGGAAGAGCAAGTCTGCTGATCTGGCACAGGCTGGCTGGAGGGACCAGAAAAAAATTGTAGATGTCTGAAGAACTGAAGATGACTAAAGGAAGAACTCACCTAGAGTGGAAGGATCTAAAGAAGCTGCCAAGCCCACCTGTGCCTCAAAAGCAGCTGTACCTGTAGTGCTCTGTGTAAACACTTCTCTAAGCTGTCTTTCTTATTTAATTTCCAGAACTTTTGGATGGATGTTTCACAACCATCACTTTACCTCTAGGATTTTATTTACATTAATATAATGTAGTTTTTTCTCTCAAAGGTTCTGCTCAAGCAATTCACAGCAGGATATTTTCTGGCCACAACAAAAGTGGAAATTACGGACTGCAGCTTTGTTACTCTAAAACCACAGAACATCCCAAAACCCAGAGTGTCTTACAGAGGGATGACAACTCCTGCAGAAAGCAATAAAGAGATTGAGTCAGAAGTGACAAATCATCTTAAATATTTGAATGGGAGAAAGAAATAGCTCCTGAGCTCACCTGCACAATTTTGAAATGTAGCAGTGTCATCAGAAAGCATTCCTGACACAGCTGTGGAGCTAACTCGTGGGAGAGACAGAACGTGCAAAATGGCAAGAAGTCATTTAACTCAACTGACACGTCTAGATGTGTCACAAACTGGAATGGTAAGAGTGACAGAAGAAAATTAAATTTATTCAGTATACGTATGTGTATATTTAGCTGTAATTATCGACTTTATGTGTCAGTCTTTGCATAGGAGGAATGTCAAAAACATGTAAGGCAGTCCTGTGAATCATGGGAAATTGGAGGTATGGAGCCCATCCAGCCACATATAGAAATCCTGCTGCTGTTCTTCCAGTAAATCTGACTGAATTGTTAAAAGTCAGTACAGAGAGTTTCCACAGAAATTAAAGGAAAAGACATAATACCGTGACTGAAAATACCAGATAAGAAAAAATAACCACAGTTGAATCCTTCAAAAATTAACATCTAATGTGGGTTAAAGAAGAGAAGAACCATGAGGAAACTGTATTTTAAAAACAATTCTATAATGCTGCAAATCTCTCTATTTCCCCCTTTCTCTCTCTGTTTCTCCCCTCTTTTTTACCTTTTAAAATATTTTATTTATTGATAGAACTAAGGGCATGATCTACAGAGAGAGAGGGAATTCCAGATTCTTGATGTCTGGGGATTTTTGGGAGGGTTTTTGTCCTGATCCAGTGATTCACTCAATCTACGCAGCCTCTCAGAGGATGTGAAATCCCATATAAACCCATATTCACAGTTAAAACAGGGATTCTGCTATTGCTAGTTCTCGGGGGGTATGAGAAGCAGGCAAGGGGAGCATTCAGAGGAAGTGGTGAATTTGAGCACAAGCACACCTCCCCTTGGTGACGTGGACTTTTGTCAAAAAAAAAAAAGATTTGCACCCAGGATCTTAAAAAACCACCATGGCAGCCCTGGAGTTGTACAGATAAGCAGAGGTTGTATCTTGGCTCTTCAGGTTTGCAATACGTGACACAGAACCACCACGCAGGCAACCAGTTTCCCTGGGGTGCAAGTTGTCCTCTTCTTCTTTGTGATTGTTGTGTGTGCACCGCTGTGTGTGTTCGCAGACACAGACACAAAGCAAGAGACAAAAAGTGGCCAGGAACCAGTCAGTGTGTGCAGTGCAGGCAAAACACTGTCACCTCCCTGCACTGGCCCTGCTATTAGAAGCGTTGTGTTAGTGACTAAGTGCAGGAGCTGTGCAGCCACGGATTTTCCAAATCTCAGCTTTCAGGCTGTGGAAACAGGTAACCTCAGCACGTGACAACACACCTCTCCTGCCATCACCACCCTCGTCAGCGTCCTGCACCTCACCACACTTCTCAAGAATGATGTGAAAAAATTAATTAAGAATGGTAATCTTCTGGTGTGAATGGCAACACGACTGCTCACCCTCCACATTTTTAACATGAGATACAGCATCATGATTTTGCTATCCTGCAGTACAGCTTTCTGAGTGTTCTGGCGTGGGAGCTTTTCAAGAAGAATTACTGTTATTAGTCTTCATCTTCATGTGAATGTTACCTTTCCAGAGCTCTGCTAAGCTAGCCTGAGAACACCTAAATGGGAATTGGGTTGAAAAGCTGTTATTTGGCTGCTCTACCTGACAGTAAATTTTCAGTTCGTGTATGGATTTTCTTTCCTGTTCCTCAAGATCTGTGTCTTGACTGTTGTACTGCAGGAGGGAAGAAGAAAGTGTGAACCAAGGTAAGGTCTCTCTGGGAGCACAGCAAGTGCCTCTTTTGTGAACGTGCTGTCTCTCTGCTGACTTAACAACAAGAAAACCAGCTCTCCCTGCATACCCCATTGCAATTTCAAGCTGCAGCCCAAACACACCAAATCCACTGAACAAAGAGCTATACACCCCCAAGTTGCTTCATACCTGTCATATATGCACCAAATGTGTGTGTGAAGTGACCTACATTGGCTTTACGTCGTACAAAGACAAACAATATTTTCTTCTCTGTGGCACTCAGATTTGCATCTATGCAATTAACAGCGATGTTTAATTTAAAAAGCCAGCCAAGCAGCAGTCTGATGGAAAGACTTTAGTACTGTGAAATTCAGAGATGAAGAAATTATCTGTGACCTTACCTTTTGCACTGCTCACTCAGGAGCAGCACTTCCCTGAGAGCAGATGCAACTGAGGGCTGGTAGAGGTGGAACTGATTAACAGGGCAAATATCACTTGAAGCACCCACCTTTTCCAAGGATGGGGAGAGGAAATTTATGTGAATTGATCTTCCTTCTAATGAAGGCATAAACAACAAAGCCTGCAGAGATCCCCCCACAGGGAACCATCAGCCCTGCTCCAGCCTGCTGGAAAGCAGCAGCAGCAGCAGCAGGGTGCTTTCTGCTTACATGGTACTTACACGGTACACTTATATAGAATTATAGGTTGGAAGAGACCTCTAAGATCATTGAGTCCAACCATTAACCCAAAACTGCCATTTTCACCACTAACCCCAGTCCCCAGGCATTGTATTCTGACATGGCACATGGTATTTTCTGTTCCAAGGTCTCACAGGGTGCCACACATCGGTGCACGTACCCCGCTGTTCTCTGGAGAGCTGTGCAGAGGACTCTGTTGCCATTTTAAGGAACAGAGCACAAAGAGGGGCTGAGAGGTTAAGTCTGAAAAATTATTTTGTGGCAGATCTCCACTCCATCCATGGCACCTGCCTGCCAACAACACTTAGAACACTCACAGATAGCTTTCAAAAAGTGTGGTAACAACTGGAGATTCCAATCCACACCCCTGTCTCTTACGGCTCCTGGCATACATATCTCTGTGACAGATAAAAATGTAATGCTTTTTACTTTTTGCAGATATTTATCAATTGTGAGCTTATGTTAAATCACAGGTATGTTCCATCTCCTTAGTCTCGTGTTTACACCATTAGTTATGGTATATCCTTATTTTCCATTTAAACAGCCCACTTACTACCACTGATTCAAAATTTTTCACAAGACTGAATCAGTTTTTCAACACCTGAAGTTTTCTTTTGTCAGTCCAAGGGTGATAGCTGACTCCAGCACTCTCTGGAGTCATGGTCCATGGCTTTCCTGGGGACTCCTCTAGACAGCCCTGCTTTCCAGAACATGGCTTTCTTGATCCTGAATGAGTAAATACACTTACCTCCTGCAGCTCCAGCTGGTGAGAGGACCATGGAGTTCATATAAATCCTTGGCTGGGGGTGTTTGGGGCTGGCAAGGAGCAGCTTGTGGCGCTCTGTCTCAGGTGCCCACACCTAACTGGCCCTACAGAGCATGCAAGGAATTTACTATCCTCCTTCTGGGTTGTCCTCCATGTGATCTTAATTGTCATTTCAAGGTCTCAGCCCTCACATTGAATCCTGTGTTGGAGCAGCCCAGCCCTGCTCAGCCCCAAGCCTTTCCGCCTCCACTCGGGATTTCTTGGTTCCTGGCAGACTACCTGGAGAAAAGCAGCAGATTATGGTATAACCTACAGCTAGACACTTTGAGGAACAGAGAAAATACACCAAAATAAAGAAGACAGAGGGGCTGGCTGGAAAGAGGGGACATGGCCAAGAAAACCCAAGTGGGTGGCAGCTATGGCCAGCACAACCCTCCTCATCATGTGACAGCAAATAATGGTGACAAATACACGTAAAGTTTCATTGCTAAAATGATTTGTATTTTGGGTACAGATGCTGGACTCCTCAGTTTAATGCTGGCATATGAAATTATCAGTTTGCAGCCTCAAGAACAGAGACAATAACTGCTGCTGCACACATTGTCAGTGCTGTGTATTTTTAGACTCTTGTAGGCGTTTGTAGTCGTTTCAAAGTGCCTTGATGACTTTTTTCACATGTTTTCCAGCAGGAATGAAGACGGTTTCCTGAGCTACCTGGATATAATGACCAGTGTGGAAAAAAAAAATAAAAGGCCAAGTGACTGTTTTTATTTCAGATCCAGAGCCATTCTGAGGCTGCACAGACATTTCCTATTGCTTTCCATGTTAAAGACTTTGTGACAGCAGCTAGAAATATTTTTCATGACTCTGCCCCTTTTACCATGCGCCCTAGCAGGGACATGCTGCTCAGGGGTTGCAGGATGATTTCACTCACAGGTAGGTAGGATGGAGATGGTTTTCTCCCCTGGGTTCC
Organism: Promerops cafer; assembly: GCA_013398275.1. Lineage (NCBI taxonomy): Eukaryota > Metazoa > Chordata > Aves > Passeriformes > Nectariniidae > Promerops > Promerops cafer. The sequence goes on from VZSE01011883.1 coordinate 824,933, forward strand.
CTGAAGACATGCTTTCTTTAGGACAATGATAATTGCACCCAGATGCCTTAATTTCATTATAAAAGGGAACCTGTGAAAATTAGATTTTAGTGGGTTCACAGTTCCTATGAGATCAGTGCTGAGTTGTTCAAGAAACAATGTCATTTTTCCACCAGAGTCTGGAAGGGCTGAGCTGAGCCCTGCAGGGAGCTGTGGCAAAGGAGCCACAGGAGAGAGCTGGAGGGCAGCACTTGGCTCCTTTCAACTCACCCATTGCAAGGATGCAAAGTGGGGCCAGGAAGTGGGGGAAAGCCCCAGCCAGGGCAAACGGGGAGTCATGGGTGGGCAGAGCAGGAGTGGTTGATCCAACCAGCCAGGGAACAGAAAATGTGGGACACATCCTGTACAGCTCAACCTGAAAAAGAGGTGAGCAGAGACACAAATGAAAAAGGTCTATAAAGTCCTGAGGGGCACAGATGAAGTTACTAGTCTCCACTACTACAAAATTCAGGAGGCATCAAAAGAAGCTAGCTGCATTCTCATGAACAGTATTTCCTGTTTTAAGTGGTCAGCATTCCCTAATATCCAGAAATTTAGTTTTAAATGCTAGCCCTTTCCAAGTCTTCAGAGGTTTGGAGTACGTGGCCCTAAACATAATGTTTAAATGTTTAAACCAGAGGCAACCTTAATTCCCCTTTAACCAAGGTCTTCTGCAGGGTTTTGTGCTGAGTGCAGCACAAAAACAAGGGGTCCAGCAAAGTTTGCAAATTTTTACCCAGTCAGCCAGCCATTTCCAAGGGACTAGAACTATTTTAGTACCTGCAAATCCATCAAAAAGCTCCTGCAAGATTTTTAGGTCACATTTCTGTGAAAATCCTCCCATGCCAAAGGATGATTTGTGCAAAGGACACCAACACCACAACCATCTCCAAGGTATATCCACAAAAACAAAAAGCCAGGGCAAAGCAGGTGAAAAGGGAGCATCCATGCACCCTCATGCTCCTGTTGTGCACTGCTGTGTCCCTGCTCCAGAGGGCTCTTTCTGACCTTTCCACACCAGTCCCAGGGCTGGCATGAAGCACGGCTGCACAAGGACAGTGAACACAAGAAATACAAGAAACTCTTGGCAGCAGCCTGCTGGTGGCTGCCCCAGGGCCTTCCTGGGCAGCCTGGCTGTGCAGCAGTGCGAGTTTCTCACTGCCACACTGCTAGACAAGCTTTTATTGGAGTCTTTTGGGAGCTGAGGGTTTATTACTGCCTCAGCAAAAGCATTCCCGCTCTCAGCAATACCAAACCAAATTTATGGGTTCACAAGGAAGAAACAGACACTGACACCAGTAAATTCTCATAATTTGGTTTATTATATGTTCTAAATAACCTATTTGGTGCCAGTATTTCTTGTGTTAGATGCCATCAGTAATTCTGTCCTCCTCATTTATCAATTAATGTTTGTAATGAAAATGTACCCAGTTTAACTCACTAAGCAACTCTGCTGTGTTGTAATCATGGCCTCTAAATGTCCAGCACTGCAACTGCAATCAGTGGTAGAGATCATCCATGGTATGGCTGTCCTCTCATTCTCCAGAAACAGCCAGAAGAAAACAGCAGTGAGAGACAAAATAACCCTCTTGTTGCTTTTAAACATCAGCTGCAGCCTACAAGGAGCTGGAGAAAAGGATCTCTCTTGTTAAGCTGTAATCAGCATTGTCTTTTTTTTATTATTATTAACTGAGTTTGACAAAATATCTGGAGAATCACAGCTAAGCTCCAGGGTCACCAAGATTTCAGGAAGCTGTGTGTCTGCTAGAAGAGAGTCCTCCAGGTGTGCTGGAAAGACCTGAGCCCCCCGAGTCTGTGTCACTGAACTGACTCTGCAAAGGGTTAACCTGGGTGACAGGGCAGAGTGCACCTGCAGCCAGTTTGCTGATGGCAAACGGGCAGAGGTGGCTGATATGCCGGAGGGGTGTGCTGGCATCCAGAGAGAGCACAGCAGGCTGGGGAACAGGCTGGAAGGCAGGCCATGAAGTTCAACAAGAAGTGCAAAGTCCCACACTTGGAGAAGAACAAACTGAGGCACCAGTCTGTGCTGAGGGCTGTCCATCTGGGAAGAAGCTTGGCAGAAAAGCCAAGTTGATCATAAGCCAGCAATGTGCACGTAAGGCAAAGACAGTAAATGGTGTCCTGGGCTGCATTAGGAGAGGTGTTGCCAACAAATTGAGGGAGGTGATCCTTCCTCTCTGCTCAGCTCTGGTGAGGCCACTCCTGGAGTGCTGGGTCCAGTTCTGGGCTCTCCAGTACAAGAGAGACTCCAACGAAGTGCCGTGAAGATGATGAAGGTTGTGGTGCACCTCTCCTATGAGGAAATGCTCAGAGAGCTGTGACTGTTCAGCCTAGAGAGGAAAAGGCTCAGAGGGATGCCATCAACGTGTATAAATACTGGAAGGGAGGGTGCAAAGGGGACACAGCCAGGCTCTTTCCATTGGTGCCCAGTGTGAGGACCAGAGGCCGTGGGCACAAACTGAAACACAGAAATTTTCCCCTGAACATTGGGAAGCTGCTACTGTGGGGGTCACCAAGCACTGGCATGGGTTGCCGGTTTTCAAAGGCTGTCTAGAAATGGTCCTGGGCAATTGGGTCTAGGTGGCCCTGCTTGAGCATGGGAGGTTGGCCCAGATGACATCCAGAGGTCCCTCTCGACCTCAACAATTCTCTGGATCTGTGAACCTAATTGCTCCCACCACAGCGTGCTCTTAGCACTTTGCTCTTTCACATCAGAACTTCCTTCACAATGAAGTGACATGGAGAAAAGGTGACCTCTTTCCAGTTCTCAGCAGCGCATTCCCATTCGGTGACAGGAAATGCATATTCATGGTGATCCTGGGCACAGGACCAGCGATGGTGGGAACAGTGTATCTGATGTGGGCAGAAAGACAGGATGTCCACATGGGCTTTTGTGGCTCAAATGCATTCCCCAGCTTTCTGAGGCTATGGGAAATTCTGATTCCTGGCTCTTCCTGTAGTCAAACCAGTCTTTCTGGGTGGGAAAGCCATCTCCCACATTCCTGGTAATTGCTTTTGTGGTAAATACAGTTGGGGCTGAATAACACTAAAAAAGATAGCTTTTCTGCAATTAATTATTTTCAAAAGGAGCTGAGATTCAGCCAAATGCTAATGAAGCCAGAGGGAAATGGGAGCTGGGCCATTCCTGAAGCAGTGAAAAAGCTTTACCAGCAGTTTAAGAGCTGTATAATTTTATTCACAAAACCAGACAGATACTGCCCTTTGCAGTCACTTTTCACACTTGATTTCCCATTCATTCTGCAAACAGTATCGCTTAAATCCTGCACTAGTATTTTAATACTAAGATTAAAGTCTTCCATACAGTGCCAAAGTCCAAAACAGAACTTGAAAATATTAATGAAGTGAATGAAAAATGGAATTTTTGAAAAATGTCTGAAATCACTTGTTTAGTGTGGAAAATAGGATGAGAAGAAAAGCTAAATGGAAAGAAACCTGTGCGAGAGGGACTGCCTAGTATTTTTTAAGCCCAGGTAGAAAAAGAGATATAATTACACAGGAGCATGCAGGGCTGTAAGCTGTGCTGTTGTGACTGGTCACAGGATAAATAAATGAGAGGGTCTAATGGGTTTGACTCTACAACCACCTGCAAGAGCAGCAATAAACTAAGGCTTGTTGATCACAAGGAGCTACCGGGGAATAGATGGCAGGGTGAGTTGTAGACAAAAGTTTTGGAGTCTAGTGGCTTGCTCTGTACCCCAGCATCTGTCTGAACAACTCACCAGATGAAAGAAAATTTTAAAAAGCCATTTCTGTCTCTGGCTTTTTTGGTTCTTGTATGTTAAAGGTTATTTTTTGCTGAAGCCAGTGCATGCATTGCAAAAATGCTGTGGCCGTTCACAGCACTGAATGTGTGTGTACAGCACAGTAAATTAAACAGGGAGAGTATTAATGCTGGTGTAGGTGCTGTCATCCTCATCACACCCACTGCCACTCCTAAACGTGTAATTTGATTGATAAAGAAGTAAGCAGAAGGAGAGAAGGCAGAGGAAGTGCTGTCATCGGTGCAGATGGGTAAACGTGATGCACAAATACACTCCCCTGGGCAGAACTCTAAATCTGCTAATTTCATTACTCTTCAGGTCTCTTGTTACAGGGGTTTCCAGCAGATTTCTTTTCTGACTTATTCATACAAGGTGCTGAAAATGATGGAAGAGCTGATGAGGATGGGGAGGGTGAAGATGTTGGGAAAACAGTCATACATGTCTGAATCAGAGACCAATAACCTGTCTGCTGGCAAGTTATGTTTTTGTTCATTTGTTATGAAGCTAGAGTTAGTTTTTTGAAATTCAGTTTTTATTTTATTGGTGGCTTTTGAGTTTTTTTACAAACAAGTCAGGCAATCAGGAGAAGAAAGTAAGACAGTGATGAAGACAAAGCTGAAATGCAAAACACCCTTGTTTTGCAGGGGTCAGACACTGCTTAGGTCACTTCACCTGTGCCTTAGCTCAGCTTTGTGTAAGATGCAACCCTAGCTTTCTTTGTGGAAGTGGCGTGATGTTTTATTGCTGTAAAGCAACTTTATCTCAGGGCTTACAGTTAATAACTGCACAGGGAGTTATTTAACAACATTAACAGCAATGACAGCATTATCAAATCAGTGGTGTGTTTTCCATAGAATTCAACATGTTTCAAAGGAGGAAAATAGTGAGGCTGCTTTGGGCTCAGCCTTGTTTTCCCCCCATCCCCTGCCCTCTTTGACCTAAGATCCTGGAACCAAACTTTCCAAGCAAAGTTGCTTTTCTTGTTCTTTAAGGACATCTTGAGAGAAAACCTATTTTTCTGCTCATATTTGTCCAACCTGCTTGTTGTTTAAGCAAGAGGACCTTTTCCTACAGCTTAGTGTGTTCAGAAGGGAGAACTTTCTGCCAAATTCCATTTCCTCCCTTCTATTTAAGCTTGTAAAGTTGTTGGTGTAACCATTAATGGTTAATGGTTTCCTTGGGGAAAGGAGTCCTGATCTCTTTCAGTGCAGACATGCTGTGTGAAACCTACCTTGGACTTTCAGGTTTTGGGGTGCTCCTGTCTCCATCTGTAATCTGTGGTGGGTGCTGATCAGACCTTGGCATCCTTCTGAATGACTGAGGCTTTCCACTTTCTGAGATCCTCCAGCAAAGTGGCCTGGTGGCCTGAAAATCCAGGTGCCCCCTCCTTATAAAAGCAACCTTTATGTCCTAGTTTCTCTCAACCCTGCACTTGGGTCACAACAACCCTTGCAGTGCTACAGCCTGGGGGAAGATGCCCGGCAGAAAAGGACATGAGGGTGCTGGTCGACAGCAGCTGAACATGAGTGTGCCCAGGTGGCCAAGAAGGCCAATGGCATCCTGGCCTGTGTCAGCAATAGTGTGGCCAGCAGGACCAGGGCAGTGATGGTGCCCATGTACTTGGCACTGGTGAGGTCACACCTCAAATCCTGTGTCCAGTTCTGGGCCCCTCGCTACAAGAAGGACACTGAGGTGCTGCAGTGTGTCCAGAGAAGAGCTTACCCCTCACCTTACACACATTGACTTTCTCAGCCCACCTTTCCCACCTGCAGGTACCTGCACCAGCAGAGGCAGGTGCAGGAGCATACAGGCATCTTCCACCCAAACCACCCTTCCAGCAGCTTCTTATGAGCTACTGGTTTAAACTTTCCCTTTGTAACATGGCCTTGGCCAGGTACTCTTTACAGCCCAAACTTGCCTCCCCCGTGGACATGAAGAAAGCAGCACACTACCCAAATGCCTTGCCTACCTCTTGTTCACCCTAAGATGATAATACTTAAAAAGCTCCATGGTCTGTAAAGAGAACGATCAAACAAAAGCTTCTGAGTAAGTTAGTTGTGGCACAAATATATTGGCAGATGTATGAGGTTTTTAAATCCTCCTGCCATAGGGAGAGGACAAAATTCCCAACACAAATGGCAGCTCTGCAGCAAGATTCTGACATAATTACTGTAATTATATTGTCTCTGCACTCTCTTATAAATCAGTGACAGTATATATTTAATGAGCCCTTTCCCGTTCAGCAGGTTTCTCCCAGCCTCTCAGATTTGTAACTGCAATGCAGAGGTATCTTAAAATAAAATTAACCCTTGGAAGCGAGGCCCCTTTCTGCGAGGATGCAGGAGAGCCTCTCAGAGACTGGCACTGCACACCCTTCCCTGCATGGCTGGAACACACAGGCAGGCTTCAGAGCAAGGGCTGATTTGCCTTGGTGAGTAAAATTTTGCCAGTGCTGCCTGAGTGAGCTGGGTGTGGTGGACGTGAGCGCTGTCAGAGGGTAACCTGCTGGCAACCTGCTCGTGGGTTACACGTGGCTCAGCCCACAGTGGTTGATGTTGCAGAGTCTGATGAGGTGCCCTGCAGAAAAGCCAAGGGTTGCTGTGACTCTCCTGAAGGTCTATGTAAAACAGAACCCCACCAAACAAGCAGTCTTGCACCCTGAGGTCCCTGGGGCGTTTAAACTCCCACCACAAGGTGCAGGTTTGTCCTGGGGATGCAGGCACCTTGCTTTGACTCCCTGCAGTGCAGCTTTTCTTCTTCAATCTCAGCTTGCCAAAGGAAAAAAGAAAGCAATTTCAGCAGACACATCTGTGTAACTCAGGATTTACTTAAGCACCAAATAATACAAAGTACCAATTCAGAGTTCAAGGCAAACACACGCTAGCCTAAAATCTATTCCTGGGCTATATAATATTGTCAGACCAAAATTTTAGACATGATTTAAACTATCCCTTTACATTTTCCCCGACGCTGGTAACCAGCAATGAATATACTGATCTTCAGATGCTTTGCAGATTAAGGGGTTTCTGTGGTTTGGACTGGACCTGCAGTGACATCTCGTGGTCCCCCACGAGGTGAGGTTCTGGCTGCTGAGTGGCACAGCCCCCCGACCCAAACCTCACCCCGATGTCCCCGGAGCACAGAACTGCTCAGCGCTGACCAGCGCAAACCTCCCTGGGGACACACCTCCTCCTGGGGTGGCTGAATGCCCCGGCGGGAAAACAACACACACTTCCCCCTGCCACATCCCTCCACCTTCACCTGCAGCACCAGGGGACACTTCAGAAATCATCTTTTTAAGCATGAAAGTAAATCAGTCATGAAAATCAGATCATTGCACGGAGAGCCTGTGGGCGGGCTGTACTTGCCTGCAAAGCCTTGGTGCTTTTAATTCGAGACAAGGAGAGGAGTTAATCTGTCTCCTCCTGTGCTTATGTCTGTCTGAGACTCACATGTGAGCAGGATGTTTTGCGCTTCACCATTTCTTTTGTTGTGACTCTCAAACAATTTCCCACTGAAAACCAACACGCTTGCTGTTGGCATCTTAGTAGAGGAAATTAAATCCGGCATTTCAGTGTTATCTGATTTCACATCCCTGTACACCCTTGTATAATTTCACCACCTACTTGATCTTTTTCTTCACACACAAGTGCATTTAGAGAAAATATAATTGTTGAATGGATACTTAGTCAGAGAAAGGTTGTAATCAGCTCGGATAGGAATCAGACAGCTTATTTGCTTGAAAAAAAGGGTAAAGGAGGAGGAAATGAAATGGAATAATTTCTTTCCTGTGAACTTAGGGTGCCAAAAAATTGTGTGGAAAAACCATAATAAGAGAAGAAAAACAACTGAAAAACTTAACAGGCAACGGTATTCCTGAGATATTGCACTAAAAATTACATGGAAGTCAAAGATCTGATTCATTCGATGTCTTCTGTGTTCATTAAAAAAGAATTAAAAAGTTACAACAAAAGACTCACAAATTTTTCCCAGAACAAAATAACTGGATGTCCCCTGTACATCATCAGATATATCAACACTTACCATCAGACAGGCAGCAAGTGAGTCGTGCTGGGAGAATGCACAATGCAGACACCTAAGATCAAACCCGGGATTTGAAAAGTTGCTCCGTACTGTCTACTCCATCAAAATACTCAGTCCTAGGAAAGAGGACAAGTGTGGCACACTGCTGAGCACCTCAGGCACCAAGCTGAGGGAGTCCATGAGTCCACCCTCTCAGGCACCTTCCTCCATCTCTTTTGCTGCAGGGGCAGCACAGGCAGCAGTCCCAGGCCAGTACCTCACTCTGCTGGGGGCTGCAGGCAGGTGGGCCCGGTGGGGACAAGGACAGTTCGTAATTACATTATGCAGAAATGCAAACGCTGAGCTCCACCTCATACACCCCTCCAGTGAGACTGGATGTGCATCAGGAGCTCAAGTTTAACAAGAGCACATGATCAAAAGTGTCAGGACTATCACCTATATACAAGGGGGAATGGCTTTAAACTGACAAAGGGTAGGTTTACATTAAATATTAGGAAGAAATTCTTTATTGTGGGGGTGGTGAGGCACTGGCACAGGTTGCCCAGAGAAGTTGTGGATTCCCCATCCTCGGCAGTGTTCAAAGACAGGTTGGACGGAGCTCTGAGCAGCCCAGTCTAGTGGAAGGTGTCCCTGCCCATGGCAGGGGAGTTGGACTAGATGAATTCTAAGGATCCCTTCAACTCAAACCATTCTATGATTCTATGGTTTATGCAAGTTTCACAGCCGTTTAAAGCCTAGGACATTACGCAAATATAATGAGCAGACCTTTTCCAGTTCATTTCAAGTATGAAATAAGTCAGTCTTCTGGTTCTTCAGCACTTCTTGAGAGCAGGATAGTGTGGTCAGTCCTCTACTCCAATAATTTTTCGGTTCATATTACTTTCTCAGAAATAAGAGAAAGCCCATCTGGGGAGAAGGTCAGGAGCTGGTGTAGGGCAGCTGCCTGCCCCACGGGAGGATTCACCTCTGGCTACCACATTGACACCAAATACATGCCTGATTGCCACGTGCATCTGAAGAGCCCCCATCTGCAACCTCTTCCAGTGCTCCACAATCTTTCCTGTTGCACACTTCCTCCCTAGTGACTAATCGAAATATTCTTTGGTTCAATAAGACTATTATTTTCTTGTTCTAGTCACTATGAACATAAAAGACACTGAAAAGATGAAAGGAATAAATTGTTCTCTTTGTGTCTTGAGACACAACACATTTCCTTATGATATTCTGTAGGCAAACCTACAGTCCTTCAATCTTCTTATATTTCTCATTCTCATATACTTACATTCTCAAGTCTTCTAGATTTCTGTTAAATCTCATTGCTCTTCTCTGAACTGTTTTTTCCTAACAAGCATGACATATAAAACTAGACCTGCTATTTCAGCTGATGCCTCTCCAGAGCAGAACAGAATGAGCTATTTTGTCATATAGGTGATACAGTCTTTATATCTCTCCATGTTTCTCTTCATTTTGCAGCATCACTGTGTTGTTAGAATGGGTCTCAAAATGAATGCCAGACAGCTACCTGACTTTTTTCAGCTGTGTTGACCTTTAATTCCTCTCTGTTCTGTTTGCAAAGTTTCCTGGTTCTGTCCAGTTTCCCGAGATGATCTTGAATCCTATTTCCACATTTTAGCATGCTTGCAGCCTCACCTGTCTCAACATGAAACAACACTGTCTCTTTTTCCCTCCTACATATCTTGCCTGAAACAGATCACAAAGCAGTCATAAAACCTTGTGCATAAGTACCCTGCAACCCAACAATCTCTGTTTAGGCTCTTTTTATTCTGAACCCCTCAATAAAAAAAGAAAAAGACACACAGTTATTAGTTTGATTTTTTTTTAAACAAACCATATTTTTACTGTAAGGACTGATAAGAAAACACAGAATAGTAAAACTTCAGACCCTCTTTCCCACAGGGATATGCACCTATGGCATGTTTGAAAAGGGTGTGTGCTGTAAAAGTAATCTCTACTTACACAGAGTTTTAAAACTGATTTGTAATTATATTTAAGACAGAGAAAATAGGAAGACCCGTCCAATTCTTTAAGAACAATTCTTTTCCTCTCCAACTTGTTTTTCATTTTTACATTAGGAGAAGCAGGATTGGAACCCATGTTAGAAACAGCTCTATATTTCAGTCAATGAAAAGAAGTAGATATTTCATGTTGTTTAGCAAAGTATTTCCTCTTCTTTCAGTTTCTAAATTAGACTATAAAACTCTGCTTACATCAGAGTTCCACAGCTGGACAACACAGCACTCTGGGACTGGATCCAGTGCACCAAAGCTGTTGATTCCTACTGTCCTGACTCTAAAAATTGTTAAGGGGTGAATCTGACATCCACAGGGATGAAGTTACTGCAAGCATTGGTAAAGATGTTACAGCAAAAAAATGGTTGTCCAGCACTTTGATTTCTCATTGAAGGAAAGAGGGGGAATTAAAACCAATGCAAAACATAAATACAAATTTAAATTACAAATTTTCTTAGTTCAGGTCCTGTCATTTCTTCATATGGTGGCAAATAGAAGCCCACTTTAGGGCTATTTTTCCACCTTTATAATTTGAACTTTTAGCTGCATTTTAAGCAACCAGCAAGCTGGGGTTAAGTTACACAATAAACTCACTCTGCTCAGCTACACTGGAGTCACACAGTGCTAGTTCTGCTCAGTCATACCAAGGTAACAATACCACCTTTGCTCACACTGGCATAAATTCCTCACTCTGTCAGAGGGAAGACACAGACAACTGCCCAACTCTAAGGGTCTTCCTGGGGTCCTGCAAGGTATCTTGGATAACTGGGACCAGGAACTGTTCTGCCTTTATGGACTTCAGTAGGAATGGAATGGTTCCTGGTGACTTAAAGGAGTTTGTCCCAAACAGGAATATCTGTAAACATAATGATAACTCGTAGAAGATCTCTTGTGCAAGGAAAAGGGGAAAAGGGCTCATATGGAGCAAAAGAGAAAATCAAAGAGAGCAGTAGAAATGTGCATCAAAAGGATGCAATACCTCAAAGCAAGTGAAACTCTTTGAAAAAGACCTTTCAGAGAGTTATAGCAGGTGAAACAACAAAGTATTTTTGGTCCCAGGGGATTACATGAATCCTAAATACAGTGTGTTCTCACAGTGACATGACTAGTTAGGATTCTGTGTAAAAATTCAGCTTCTGACCATAGAGTTACTTATGCCATTGCTAATTTCATTTAGACACAAATTAATATTTGGCAGCTTTGAAAATACTTTTGCTTCATGTGGTCTTGAAGTAACAAAGTTTGAAAGAGTGAAAAGTATGAAATTTGGTTCCTAGCAAAGAGTCATAGAGAAACTCTTTTAAACTCTGAAAATTACAGTTTTACATTATTTCACTAAATGCTGTGTGCAAACAAGCCAGTTCATTATAGTGCCACAGATTATTTCCATAACTAGAAATAACTGGTGACCGGAAAAAAAATCCACAATCCATGCAACCCAACACTGAGCTGAGTTGCAATTGTCCTATGAGCTGAAGGAATACTTCACTTACAACACTGCAGCTGTTGATGAAGTAAGTCAGTCCCTCCCCTGACTGGGGAGGAGGAACATTTCCCCCTGTACTAAGAGTGCAGTGCCTCAGATGTACTGTTCTTCATCTGCTCCGTTTATGAGCAATGACCACTTGCCCCCTTCCTCCTCAATGAAACCATTGCGTCTCGGCAGCCTGTCCGAAGCCAAGGAAGAGAGGGACACTTGGCTAGTCTGATCCCAAGGAGATGCTTTGGAAGAATCTCTCCTCCTGTCATCCATCCCAATGTGAACACTGATTTGAGAAGGAGTGAGTGGCTTCATGCGGCCTTGAGCTTGTGCTTCGTAACTTTCTGTGTCTGGCTTCTTGTAACTAAGAGGAGAAAGAGAAAAGATATTAACAACAACACGTCAATGTGTAGGAGCACCTGGCACTAGAACAAATCTGAAACTTCTGATAACCTAAATGTATTGAAAGTGTTTATATAGAAAAAATAACTTATAGATTAATTGCATATGTTTAAGTTTCCTATCTAATAGCTCATAAACAATTAATTTAAAATGTGTGGTGTCAAGAGTGTAAGGGTCTCAAAAATCAGTTACAAAATAATAATTTTTATTACTACTTGAATTTTGAGCCTGCCAATTCTCTCAAGCCAAGACAAGCACAGAAGGATAAGGGAGGATGATGGAGAAATGCAGAACACTCCTCAAGATGTTTCTGATCTGAGTTTTCAGTCATTCAAGACCACGTACCACTGATTGAGCGCTCCTCTGTTGCATTTAGGGACATGGTTTAGTGGTGGACTTGGTAGTGCCAGGTAAATGGTTGGAGTCAATGATCTTAAAGGTCTTTTCTAACCCTGATGATTCTATAATTCCATACACTTCAGCCACAGTGTTAAATAGCTAAGAGTACTCATCACATGGCATTAAAACATTTCAATAATAAAAGAGAGGGACTCTCAAAGTGAGGTTCTTCAATTAAAATTATGAGTTTGCTGAATTATTAGAAGGTTCATAGAAGACAATTGCAGGTGAATGGACTCAATGACACAAAAATCTCTTTCTGATTCAATGCATACTAAGTCAAATCCCAGCAATGGTAAGTATGCGTGGTCTTCTTCAGATATATATGCAGCATTGTGTTCTTTGGAACCTGAAGTTCTATTCACCTGATATGATGCTTCAAGAAAGATTATTGTCCTAATGTGTATACTGTAATACAGCTTCCATAAGTCTGAAGCCGAATATTTTTTAGGGGTTATCACTATCTACCCAAAACAGTGTGTGACATTTACTGCAATCAGCAGAAGGTCAAAAGAAATGGAGAATTAAGGAATCCCTTCATAGAAATTTCTCATCCTTTGGATAACTATACACTGAAAACTTTTAGGATGAAAATCCTGTAGTGGTAGGGCTGATTCTGCAAACAGACGTGTATGTATGTCATTTGTATTTATATTGTGGTCTCATTGAGCATTTGCAGGATTAGAAACATGATGTACTAACAGACTTCCTATATTAGTTTATACTATACTGTACTACACTGTAACATACAGAAGACCCCAACTACAGTAAAAATATGTGAAGGTTTGAACCAATTTCAGACACCATAAAAAGTCTTATTCTTGAAAGGTGTTTGCTTTCTATGCTGTTAAGAACAGGTCCACTGTAACTGCCAAAAAGGGCACCCCAAAAATGTAGCATTAAAATTAATAGAACTTGAAAAATCTTGTTGTTAGAAATTTGTTTGCTTCCAAAATAATAAATAAAAATGCCTTATCTGCAGCAAGGTGCAAAAGAATAAATACACTGCTTCCCCATTTCTCTCTCGCTAATTTAAATTGACAAAAATAAAAAACAAACAGGCACAAATATTTTTGTCAAGAATCTGTTGTTACATTATGGAGAAATATCTTGCAAACTAATTGTTCACTTGATATTCACAACAAAACCCCCTGATCATTATTTTACTTGGTATTGAACTGGATCTCCACCACATGGTCCCAGGTGACATCCAGTCATGCTTTTAGCTGCAAGTTAAAGCATACTGCATACTGTCTTAGTCCAGGGAAGTTCATAATAGTGACACCTGTCTCTTTTGGAGCCAAGGATTAGACAGAACAACCCCAAGCTAGTGGACTTTCAGGTACTTTTAAATGTAGAAAGCCTAAAGTAGTGTCTCACTTGAGTCCCAACCTCAGTACTGCCAGTTCCCCAGCTGATAAACACAAGACAACTTGCCATTTCAGCTGCAGCGAAGACAGCAGGACAGACACAGAAGAAGCTGCCATTGCAGCTGATCCCATCCAAGGCTGAAGCACGAGGCCAACAGGCATGAACACACCTAGCAAAAAAACATATGGACATGAGCCAGAGCTGCTTGTCCCAGCACGGGCATTTCCACCCCTGCATATCATAGAACAGATCAGCAGTTCTACAACACAACCTGCCGAGACCTCCAGAAACACAGCTAGATCAATATATGTATTTACTCACTTATTACTAAACGTGTCCCTTCCATTGCAAGGGATGACCTTTGCACCAGTACAGGTACAAAACTGCAGCCACAGGGTGAGACTATTTGTCCCTTCCAGATATTCTGCACATATGAAACACAGCAAAGGCAACAGAAAGACAAGGCAATAGTACAGGAAAAGGAGGGAGAAGTTAGTCATAAACAAAACAAGGAATACTTGAAGTAAGTTTTAATTAGGAATTTAGAGCATGAGAAAATGTCTGACAGAGGCATAAAGAACACAAGCAGTAGGAGAGAAAATGTGTGATTCAGGGCAAATAAAAGAGGGAGCACCCAAAAGTAGGATGATACATCTGATTAGAGCTGGGTTTGAATATACAGATACTAATCCCCAAGTACTGCTATATGAAGTAAGAGCATAGTTTTAATTTCATCTAGAAGTATTTATTCCTAAGAGGCAAGCAACGAGAAAAAAAATATGGGGAAAAAAAAAGAACGTATTTATTTTGCCCTCCTTCTACCAAGTTTTAAATAAGCTAGGAACCTGTCTTTGGTTCCTTGAGCAGGGAATCAATCATACAAGAGGCACCACAAAGATCAATTATGCTGCTATCTTTGACAAGCCGAGCTTTCGCAGTCACATACCTGCTGCTATGGGTATTCCAAGCATATTATAAATTAAGGCAAGAATCAGATTTATTCGTATTCTTCGAACTGTTCTCTTGGATAAGTGAATACTGGCAACTACATCCAGCAAATCATTCTGCAAGACAGAAGAGCACTGAAAGTTTTCCACATGCAGTCTTCAGAAAACTAACCCAAAATGAAGAGTGTCAGTAATAAAAGAGGACAGGCCAAAACTGTAGTGCTCACTCGGATAAGAACAACATCTGCAGCTTCAATGGCAACATCGGTGCCCGTTCCAATTGCAATTCCAACATCGGCCCTGGCTAGTGCAGGGGAATCGTTGACTCCATCACCAACCATTGCAACCTTCCTTTTTCCATTTTGGAGTTCCTGGACCTTTGCAACCTTGTGAGAAGGAAGAACCTCCGCAAAGACTTTTTTGATCCCAACCTACATACAAAGAAAGACACCCTGTTGGTGACATGCTTCATGCTGGAAGGAAGAGCCATTTGCTGTTCTAGGTGAAGGACAAACAGGAATATCAACCAAACTGATTCTGAAGTGAAGGTAAAACTTGCAAGTTACACAGAAAACTGAAGAGCAACATGCCTTTGGCATAAGAACGGGATTGATAACAGCACCCTCCTACTGCAGAGATGCTGGCAAACCATACTTTGCCCTTAGCATCCTGCCCTGCATAGCTTCTGGAGCTCCACTGCCCTAGCAATAAAGATTTGTCTTTTAAATGCCTTCAGGGGTGGTGACACCGCTTCCCTTGGTCCTGCAGACCACACTACTGCTGATCCAGGCCAGGATGCCATTGGCTTTCTTGGCCACCTGGGCACACTCAGGCTCCTGTTCAGCTGCTGTCAAGCAGCACCCCCAGGTCCTTTTCTGCTGAGCAGCTTCTCATCCACTCTGCCCCCAGCCCGTAGTGCTGCAGGGGTTGTTGGGACTCAAGTGCAGGACTTGGCACTTCACCTTTTTGAACCTCACACAACTGGCCTCAGCCCATCAATCCAGCCTGTCCAGATGCCTCTGCAGAGCCTTCAAGGAGATAATGCAACACACAAACCATGTACAACCAAGCAGATACAGCAGGGGAAACACAGAGACAATGAGTATGTGCAGGTCTCAGGGAGATTATAAAAATAAAGCAGATGGCTGGCTAAATGCTTCTACCCATCCACATCATAACTTATGTGGAGTTGCTAGCAATGGCTCTAGTGTTGTAGTTGAAAAACAGATGAGTGTATTAAATAGTGCTGGGATAATGCCCTTTGTTTGGCTGCCTCACCACACAGAAGCAGCTTTTCACGGCATAAGATAGAAGCTTTCTTTTAACCTTTTAAAAAGTAACATTTTATAAAGTTTTTAAAACTGCTTACCATTTCTTTCCATTGGAAAGTACGTTCCAAAAATTAAACAAAATGTGGGTTGACACAAACTAAGCTTGTTTAAAACATTCATCTGTGCTCCTGGAACCGTAAATTCGAGCTTGTTTCTGTAAGACTTTTTTCCCTTGACAAAGAAAGCTGGGTGGGAAAGCACTCTACCATAACTGAACACAAAAGCAAAAGTGTGAAACCCAGTAGGAGGAGGATTAAAGCATCACACGGAGAAACAAAACAGACCTCACAGCACAGAAGAACGTGCATACCACAGTGCTGGCTGAGTCAGCTGTGTGGTGGGATACCTGAGGAAAGCAAAGTGGCACATCGTAAGACTAGAAGTAGACCAATGCAAAGGGAAAGAGGGAAATGAAGATTGAGAGGGTGGAAACAGCAAAGTAGAGTGAGAATCTGTCTTTTCATTTATAGTTTGAGATGGGGGAAATCTCATAAAAACCCAGCCTCCTTTAGACTGCTATGCTTCTTAACAATAATTCATATTGTTATGTTACCCTTTAAGATAATGACAAATCGACACTGTGGTTTCCCTAACTGTGACCAGGACTGGATCTCCAAGGAACTTGCCTTCATCACTAACCAAACAGGTCTGCCTTTCAGCGAAGGGAAACAGGAGGCTCCAGTTCAGCAACCAATTACTGCAAGAAACTCCATTACTCTGGAGAAGTACTGACTGCATGTCTTCAGTGGGATCTTAACGCAGCCACTGGCCTCTACTATGGCATAGGACTTGACCTGATTTTCAGACCAGTTCAAGAAAAATTTGTCTTCATTTAATGTATCCAGGGAAACTGCAGTTCCAGGGAAACTGAAGCTTCTGCTTCAAATTCACTGGGGAAAACAGGAGTTTTAGAACCTCATCATGTAGCTTTTTGAAACACAGAGAAGCGGGTACCTGAGTAGCAATGGCTTTTGCAGTTTTCCTGTTGTCCCCTGTTATGAGCACCACGTCTATTCCCATGCTCTGCAGTGTGTGCACAGCAAGGGCTGCCTCCTGCTTGACAGTGTCTGCTATCGCGATCATTCCACACAACACACCTGCACACATGAAAACATCCTCTGTCAGAGCTGTGGGAGGCAAAGTGGCAGCAAGAGAACAGAGCTCCCCCTCCATCACACTGTGGCAGCTTGTGAAATAACACATTTGGAGCAATATTGACACTCATGTCTGCAGCTTTCTCACTTATGGTCTCTTTGCCTGTTTCAGATCAAACAATAAACACCTTTGATATTTAGGGATCAGGAAGACAAGTAGGAGAGTAGCTTTTAAACAAGCCTGACTTCTCTGTTTTATAGTACGGACAAATATGATAGTGGGTCAGAGAAAGTGTTGGTATTTGTGCCCAGGTCAGGTGTTAAAGTCACTCCTCCAAGACCAAGCATATAGAGTCTGGTTTTATGTCCCCTAGTCTTTCAGGGCTGGATCTGTACTAGAATGAATTACTTTCATTGAGAAGTCTTGCATCTACCTTCCAGTCCATTGTCTCAAAGGTGCATCCACACTTCCTCCACAAGCAAATGCCTTTCAAAATTGCTCTCTAGGAGCACCAAGAATATTTGTTCAGTAAATGAATCACTGAACTCATTTCAAGATCGCAGGTGCGCTGGCAATCTATCACCATTGCAGTAATTTCTCATATCAAGGTATTGTCTGGGATCTCTTTCTGCATGGCACAGAACAGAACCCCACTGGCAAAACTCATTTAGTCTAATCTATTATACTTGACTGATCTAATGAATCACCATGTTTATTCACTGCATGTTTTGAAACCAGTGATGTGATAGGTTGGTCCATGATCCTTAACTGATGTAAATTAAGGATTGGACATGGCACTGTATTGCTTGTTTGAACAATGATCCTAGACAACAGGGGGCTCAGAAATTAATTCTTAAACTAAAATCTATGCAACAAAACCTTATAAACACTGTTCTGTGGTAAAAGATTCTTTTAAGAACACCTTGATACTTCACAGTTCACAAGCAGTTCTGCACTAAAAGATTAGTAGTTTCTTGACACTAAGCCAGTGATCAACTGATTCAGATTGTTTTCATCCGTTCCGCAGTAGGATTGACTCATATTTGTTAAGTCACTCTAAGGAAGAGCAGTTACCATCTATAGCCACCAGTATGGCAGTCTGTCCTTTCATTTCATGGTTTGTCATTGCATCATTTACATCATTTGTAATATTCAAGCCATTGCGCCGCATCCACTCACGATTTCCGATCAACACCGTGTATTTCTGAGAAGCTGATGGACCTTTGTGCACAGACAAAAAGAAAGATGAGCATCTCAAAAGCAGTGTACACAAGCAGAGATGTTTGAGGAAGACAAGTTAGGCGGAGGCACTGCCTGAAGACGGCGTCATAAAAGTTTTCTCTTTCAAGATTTAATCTGTGTGTCTTTACACACAAAACTGCGTCATGGGCTTAATGGAAGCACTTGCTCGTGTTTGCCTTTATCACTTGGCATTGTTTCTTTGAATAAGTGCAGTACGCACATTTAGTAAATGCCATCCTGCCTTGTTCTCATAATTAATGACTTTCAAATATAAAGGCTATTTCTGACAAGAAAAAAGTAGTGTAGTTCTAACAAACAATGCACCTCATTATGAATTCAATCCAACTTCACAAGAACCATATAAGCAGGTGAGAAAATATTACATTAGCACCATTCAGAAATGGCACAATTCTGATGATTGAAGTTCTCATTCCATTTAATTCTTCTAATAGTTTTCTCAAAAAGGTCAAGAGCACAACGGCCTTCTCAAGAGAACTGATGAGCTCCTTAAGGAAGGCTTTAAATACCTTTTCTTTCTCTCCTACGCTACAAAATAGTGAAGTGTGTGAAGTTCAGAGAGTCTGAAACAAACTTGAATGCACTGGCCTAATCAAAAATATCAGGCACTAAAATCAGTTTTCAGATATAGCACACATTGTTTTGCATCTGCTGAATAGGTTTGGGTTTGGGGTTGGCTTTTTTTTAAGTGCCCTGAGACGTATATTAACAGGAAACAAAAGGTCCAAGTTAATATAGAACTAAATGGGAGGATGTAAAAAGTTGCAGTAAGATAATATATGTTAAAGGTAACTGCTCTAATTGGGAAGATAATGCAAACTTTGTTGTCTGCTGGACCATTCTTCTGCCCAAAAGGAACATTGCTGGATATGCCTTATTGTCTACGTATTGTATGGAATTTTCAAGTACTCATCACTGTACCTAATTCTCATTTAAGTCTCTGAATTGCAGACATAGATCAAGAGTTGTGGAGAGAGCTTCAATTTTTTTTAAGGCACATTTTTGTCCCTCCTGTTCTTTGCCTTCTTCTGCCCCATATTCACCTTTCTCTTGTACAGTCTGGTAGGTGGTTGGTGCTGTTGATTCATTCTCCCTCACATTGCAGCAGGCACAGGGGCAGCACAGGGGCAGCACAGAGGCAGATAATCACTTACCTTGTGTTTCCAAGAGCGTGATAACTCCATTATCTCCCAGAGGAGCACTGCTGTCCACACTCCTGTTAGCATCCAGCTTATTGGGACCTTCCTCAGCTGTGCCAAGGATGGCCTCAACTCCTCCAACTTTGCAGCTGATACCACAGCCTGGGACTGCCTGGAAGTCTGTGCAGTATCCGAGACTCTCAGTGCCAAGCTCCTGAAGATGTAACCAGAGGCCATCATCAATCTGTGCTGCCCACGTGGGGTACAAATATTAGATAACTCTTGCCACAAGAGGCCTTATTTCTCCTCTTGACAATGACTGACCAACTGAAAACTAGCCTGGAGTATCAGTAGCACAGAACTAAAAATAAGGATGCTCTGGGTGTGCTGTGGCTTAGACTTCTAGAAAGGGGCAGCCATACAGATGACAGCCAGGTCTCAGCCCTAGCAACAGCAAACCATAAGGAACAGCTTTTTCTGGTAGTTCAAGGATGAAAAAATTCGATTGGTGGTTCATGACTTCAGCCAAGACTAGGAACGAAAGAGAAACATTTCAACATTAAGCCGTTCATCTTATAAAAGATGCGACTTCTAATTAACCTCACAGACAATTGGCTGTGGAGGATCAGACCTTTTTGTATATATGTAAGAGCATAGTGAAAAACTGTATCTAATTCCTGGAGGGATCTGTCTGGATGTTTGGGAAACTGGGTTTTTCTGTTGAGTTAGGGAGAGAAGCCAGTGAGTACCTTCAAGATGAGATAAAGGGATTATCAGGACCTTACGAGTAACAGAAAAAAAATGGAGAAAATATGAATTTGTAAACAAGTAATTCTGGGATGTCTCTGGAAGTTGGAACTGTATGTACCTTTCAGTAATCTTAAAACACAGGGATGACAAGGCAGGTGGTAAGAACATCAGCCAACAGTATAGCATTACAATTCATATAAGCTATGATCCAGTAATAACTGCTGCATGGGATGACTACAGACCTGTCAGGGTACTAAAACAAATTTTAAATAAAAAATTTAAAATACAAGAAAGGCAATTGGTTTGTTGCTTATTTTCTCTTTTTCATTCTACATTTATGTTTTTACTTCTAAATTTTATCACTGAAAGATCTAGAAAATTTGATATATTTTTAAAATTATTTTTCCCTAAATCAATTAATGATTTTTCTTAGCAGACATAAATTGTTTGTTTACACGGGCTTCCTATTTTCACTATGATTTGTGTTTTACTTCTCCCTGAAGCTTGAGGAGCACATGACATATATAAATGACCTCGGAGGATATGTAAAATTTGCAAAGACTTGAGTAATCTATTAATTCATTTGTGAAACTCACAAATACTACATTTTAATATTCAAGGTTTAACACCTTTTGCCTAATTTATTCAAATGAGCAAGTGACTTATAGAAGCGACTATAGTCACATAATATGAAATGTCATCACACACATTTGCTTCATGAAGTTATTTTAAGTATAAGTGTTCCTCCTGCATATATTCCTTATTTTCTCATTAGTTCAAGATAAACATAGCAAGGTCTTCCTTCAGAACTCCACATTGTTACCAGCAAAGCACAGTTTAGAATACACTGTCTGGTAATGTCCAGACCAAGATGCACAACCATGCAATCTCCCAGCTCTCCAGTCTGTTACTGTTTAGGCAGGCCTTTTCCTCTGGGACCTGATCATTTTATACAACATTGCTGCATTTTCACAGATGCCTTCAGGCCCTGGATGAAATAGGAAGGCTAAGTACCTCTTTGCAGTATTTAGTGACAGCCATTCCTAAAGGATGCTCGCTGCTGGCTTCTGCTGTACCAACAACAGCCAGTACCTTCTTCAGGGGGAGCACAGCTGTGTCTCCCATCAAAAGCACCCTCATGACTTTAGGAACTCCATAGGTGATGGTCCCAGTTTTATCAAACATCACAGTCTTGATCTGCAAGAAAAAAACACAGCTACTGCCTAAGCCCTGCAAGCGCAGGGATGTTTGCATGTTTATGGCACATAAATACACTCAAGACTTTAATAAACAGTTGACTATATCCACACAAAGACAGAATAAATCTACAGAAGCAGGGATTCCTCTAGGTACCTTGAACTATCTGTACAGCAGGCCTCCTTATATTTTCTTATTCATTCCTCATAAAGCTACAAGATCATCCTGTGCCCATATCAGGATCTCAGACAACAGTGTAATTGTAGGACTGAGATGCATACACAAAGGACAGTACATGCATTCACAGGCAGGATTCATGTAATGGCACCTTAATCACTTTTACCACAAGGTATGTGATGCAAAGAGGGCTTTTTTGATTGCAGTTCTAAAAAAAATTAACAATAAGACTGAGGAAAGAGGACTCAGGAAGCGGTTTGGTGATAGAGAAGATCTAAAGAGTGCAAGAAGGTCAAGAAACAACAACCTAAGCAAAATTGATGTCATGCTATTCACCAAACTCAGCCATCACATGTCAGCCAGGCCAATGGGTCTTGAGGAATCAGAAATGAACCAAAAAAACACAGCCCCACATATACTGGAACCCAAAGATAAAGTCAATTCTAATCCTGAAAATAAACACAGCAGAGAGAAACACAAAATCCAGAAACTTAGCAAAGCAGGCACTTCTTCTACATCCAGATATTCCAATACACCAACCTTGCAGAATCCAACAGGTCACCTCATTTTCAAAGCCCTGACCATAGCCTTGCTTGGATCCAAAAGGTAAAAAGTCCTAGCGTTAATTAACAGTCTTTTTTATTTTTTCCCAGAGCCTTGGAAAATCTTCTGGTCAAGTAAGAACAAGAATTATCAGTCTGATTAACTGGCTGTTACCATCCTCCTCCCTTAAAATGTTCTGCGTATGTCTATTACAGCCTACCACAGCATGGTTTTGATTCATTTTCTTTTCAGCGGCTGTGGACATGTCAAACCTCTTTCTTCTTCAACCTCTTCCTCCTCTTTGCATAATTTTTATGTCTTTGAAGGTGTTTTTCTGCCTCCCATTATCTTTATTGTTTATACACTAAAACAACTTCAAATAATTCTTTTTTTTTCTTGCATTCTACATTTTAAACTACTGATCATGAACAATATGCATTTCACAACAGGCCTCAGAGGAAAGAAAAAACCCCAGTGGATTACTGGGCTCTTTTGCAGAAGAGGTAAACAAAGTGCAAAATCAGAAACCTCTGAGGCCATGAAGAGGATTAGCAACCTCACAGTCATGAGATTGTAGGATATGTTGGCTCTCAACACTTTGCTGTGACTGCTTTGAAGAAGGTCCAATTTGTCTTCTTAACCTTAATGAGCAGCAATCAATTAAGGAAAAAAAAAAAAAGGAACAACTTTCCACAGTCTTTCTTTGGACCTGCAAGATTTCCCGGGGAATTGTATTTCATGTAGCAATAGCTGGGTAAGCTACAAAAGTACAGAATGAACTATTAACCTGATGTGCCATTTCCAGGGGTTTTCCACCTTTGATGAGAATGCCATTCTGTGCAGCCACTCCTGTGCCCACCATTACAGCTGTGGGGGTAGCCAGGCCTAAAGAGCAAGGGCATGCAATGCTCAGCACAGTGATTGAGGTTTGAAATGCAAACCTCAGTATTATTTCAGCTTTTGAAATGTTTTTGCTCTGATTCTGCAAGAAGAGGGAAGAGAAGGGGGAAAAAAAAAAGAAAGATACGTAAGATTGCTGACAGCAGATAACACAGGTGTATAATCAATCACAGTCATTTCAGAAAACACATTTATCTGGAAAACTTCAGTACAGGAAATCAATCTATTATTGCTACTGTAATGTTAAAGAAAGATCAATGTTATGAATTGTTTATGGCAGTATTTTCTGGATTTTTTGCTGCTCAAGCATACAAATGTTTGTCTCTGCTCTGAGTTTCCCAGGTGTCAACATAAGTTGTTGGAATTTCCTTTAAAGCTTAGCAAAGGAGAGCAGTATATCCAGATACACAGATCCCCCCAGATGCTGAGCATAGCAAATAAATCCTAAAGATAACAGAAGCTCAGCTTCTTTCTCAAGCCAAAACCACTATCTGCCATCAGAAACAGGAATGCCCACAAAAATTTCAGACATAACAGGAATGGCTCAGCTCCTTGCAATGCAGCTATAGACCATGTTTAGTCCAGAAATGCTGTCAATAATTTCCATTTGTAAGAACCCCGTGCAGAACTAAGGGGTAAATGCAAAGATACATTTATACCTGCGGAGAGATTTTAAATAGCATAATTATCTGCTCTGTCCAGAAAATACCATGTTTTACAGAAGTATTTAGAGCATAATCTGAGTTGGAACAGACTCACAAGGATCATCAAGTCCAGCTCTTAAAGGCCCATACAAGGAGTGAAGCCACAACCTTGGTGTTATTGTCTAACGAGCTGAGCTCCTCTCTGGGTGATTATAACATCAACCCCTAGATAGAAAAAGTATGTTAATTACATTGGAAGACATCCTAACACAAAAATCCAGTTATAACAACAAAACTACTTACAGGAAAATATTTTTTAATAATATCAAAATTTACAAAACCAATTGTGATCCATACTATCAATGTCACAGTTGAAATGACGATGATAAATGGAACAAAGTATCCACTAAATTTATCTGCCAGTTGCTGGATGGGTGCCTATAAAAAATAAACCCAGTTATTTGCATGTTCGTGGTTGAAACACATAAATAGGCAGAGTTCATGAAAATACACAATAGTTCTGGAAAAACACAGTTTGTTGAAGTGTATAAGTATCCAAACATAGAATCTTTTTATTATTCAATCAAAATCTGTGAACAAGGTTTTCTTCTCCATTATTTTTACCTTTGACATTTGAGCTTCTTCCACCAATTTCACAATCTGTGCCAGAGTGGTATCACTACCAACATGAGTTGCATTAACAAGAAGTGAGCCATATGCATTTATAGAACCAGCAATCACTGTGCTCCCAGGCTTTTTAATGACTGGCATAGGTTCCCCTGGAAAGAAAAGGTAAGAATAAATGAGCCAATACCCCCAACAGCATAATGTGTGAACACACAGCTCATTCTATGTTAGCAAAATCAGTATGCTAAGCAATAATGACCAGAAATCACATGCTGTGTATCTGTCTCTGTCTGGTGAAGACATGGATAAGTGTTGTCATACTTCTATAAACCTTTTTATAGGATTAATTTCAAAGCAAATGCTGTTTCCTTGGTCATAACTTTTCAGTATACCATCCCTCAAAAGGGCAAGGAGCAAATTGGTTGGAAGAAGTACTTCTAGGAACTTCTCCATTAATGCCTTGCATACCAATGGGAGTTTGAGAAATCTGTCTTTATCTCCCCAGCTCTCAGTTTTCAATGACCAGAAAGTTTTTTCTGTGGAAAAGCTACCTCTGCAAGAATACTAGCTCTAGAACATCTTTATTTTCTCTATTTTTAGTGGTAGTGATAACAACTGGTTCCCTGAAGCTGAAGGTGTCCCTGTTCCCAAGTAAAGTAAAAACAGAACTAGAACAAGTAATCCAATGCCAGTTTAAATTTTTATATCCTTTACTTTATTTATAAGAATTGTACAATGCATTGAATCCTTACTATATATACAAAAT
The DNA here is from genome assembly GCA_013398275.1 of Promerops cafer. Lineage (NCBI taxonomy): Eukaryota > Metazoa > Chordata > Aves > Passeriformes > Nectariniidae > Promerops > Promerops cafer. The sequence continues at coordinate 849,856 of VZSE01011883.1, forward strand.
GAAATGAAAATTTCAGAAGATGTAAAAAAAGTCCTGTGACCCTTAATAAACATCTAATTTTGAGGCCTTCTTTCCTCCTCCTTGCTCATTGAGAAGCCCTGTCATACAAACTCCAGCATCTCATCAGTATTTCCACGTAGTCCTTTAGAACTTTTTCTCTCTGTTTCTCTATTTCTGAGAAGGTACCATCTCTACAAATAATTCCAGGGGAAACTCCAACCAGATCGCTGGAATGATGACAATACTGCTATGACTCTACCCATCCCATCAGTAGGTTAGTAAGTGGCCAAACTGAGAGGAAAATCTTCAGATTTTTAGGGTGTGCACAGATGCAGGATTTGAATTCAAGCTCACAAAGCCACAGCATCCATTGAGGTGGGAGGCTATTCAGACAGCAGTGTTTGGGTTGGGTCTGATCTCTATTATTGTAATAAAGAGTTCCAGAAGATTTCACTTCTTTGGGTAAGATCAGGAAAGTTACCAGTAATGAGAGACTCATCTGCCATAGAACTGCCTTCAATGACCTTTCCATCCACTGGGAACTTTCCACCAGGAACAACTTTTATAATATCACCCCTTTGAACCAGTTCAACAGGTACTTGCTCCTCCCTGCAAAAGACACAAATAGAACAGGCAGGTTACTTATGCCATCAGCTTTCAGGTTAACTGGATCAAGCCTAGTCTGTGACCCAGGCAGGCTGAAGGGATTTTGATTCATAAATACCTACCTGACAATAGAGTAGCCAGGTCCAAGAGTCACCACAGTGGCTTCCGTGGCTTGAAGAGACATAAGCTTAGCAAGAGCTTCTGAGGTCTTACCCTAAGAAACAGAGATTAATGTTTAAGATACATTGAGATATATAAATCCTGATATGTACTTAACAAAATGAACTCTAAACAACATTTCATATTATAGACTACACCAGAAACAGCTGACTCAAAATTCCTCTAAATAGTTTATTCTACTCCTATCATAAATACACAATATTTGTGTGAAGACGAGTTACCTTGGCTATGTGTTCCAGCCATCTGCCAAGCGCAATGAACACAAACAACATTGGAGGAGTGTCAAAGAAAGTGACAGGGCTTTTCTCTGCCTTTTCAGTGATTGCTACTATCAGGATCACACAGGAATACAGATAAGCAATCGTCGTGGCTAGTACGATGAGCACATCCATATTGGCCATCTTGTGCCTCAGTGACTTGTAAGCTTGTACGTAGAAATACCATCCACCAAGGAACTGTTGGTGTAAGCAGGGACAGACTTGTATTAAGATCAGTAACAACAGAGGACATAATACTGCCCATAGCAGAATTAAAACCATGTAGTACATAAGGGAAGGCATTGCTGACCCAAGCAAAGTTGATACTGATATAACTTCAGGTCTACTAGGAGACTGACTCCATTGACAACCGCTCATTTGCTCTTCCTTGTTCTCAAAACCAGCAAATATCATCCTTTTCCTCAGCAATGCAAAGTAAACAAGGCATGGAAAATTAAAGGATTTACCTACAGTTGCCCAACTAGTTTGTAGATGATCAGGTATCTCTTTATTTTAATATTACCTTCTCCACTTGGAAACAACCTGATGCAACTTTGTCAGAAGTAAGAGCTATGAGTAAATACGGAATGGATAACTTGCAGAAAAGTGACGCTTTGTTCTGCTTAGGTGGTACAGACAAGAGGGCAGGCCTAATCTACTAAATCTTTCCATTAGCCTGTCTTTATCACACCAGATTACATAAATGGCAGATGAATAGAAAGAAAACCCCTAGGAAGCAGTATGGACATACCTGAACAAAAGTGCACAGGATAAAGAAGAGAAGATTCAAAATAGATAATCCAGGAATGAGGTTCTGTTCCAGCACCTTAGATCCATGGTCTTCACCACTGGGTATTTGCATATAAATCATTATGACTACAACAGGGATACCAAACACAAGGCTGTACAAGAAAGATTTCCTCCACCTAAAAAAGAAAAACTGTAAATCCATGGGTTTTTTACACCCCACTCAGGCCCAGCTGTGCTGGTAGTGCAGGGCTGGGGTTAGTAGCACTGTATTAACACACAACTTTGGGATATTTGCAAAGATCCAGGATTTTGGAACAGCCTTGGTGTCTGCAACATGTTTAACTGTAAAGACTTCTGGCAGTTAAAAACTAAAACTAATGAAAGTAACAAAAGTACTTGAACCAAATGGCAAATGGTAAAATTAAATATGCTTTACACAACAATAATCTAATTAACTGGGAAGAGTGCTGGGGGGAGTAGAGTTACAAGATATGGTCCAGACATGTTTTTTAGTGAGAGAGAAAAGAAATACTTACTGCTGTATTTCCTTTTTATGACTCAGGTTATGTGCATTTGGAGCTCTTTTAGCCACAGAAGCATGAAAGCCAATTTCCTTTTTATTGAAAGGGAAGGAAAGATAAGTTAGTTTTGATGAAGCTAACCATATTACTTACAACACATTTAAATGACACTACTTTTAGAAGAAATGTCAGAAAAGAACAGTGTTCTATGTTTAATAAATTCCAACCCCTTATTTACTTTTAGATTCTGCCAAAATGAGAGGATATTTCAGTCAGTATTCAAAATTTGGACTGCAAAGGACTTCTGGTATCTATACATGAACACAGTGTATAGATGCAGTATGTGTCCAAGTTCTTAGGCATGGGGAGTTTCCACTGACAGGTGGAATTCTACTGCACTCCTCCTAAAGGAAAATATATGCCCTTTCACCTCCACTGGAATAAACCAGGAGATTTGGGCCATACCACAAAGGAAGTTAAAATGCACAAGCCACTGGGAGCTAGACAACCTTGTGAGCAAGTCCCTAATACTACAGTTTAATAAATACACCTGAAGTTGAAAATTAAAGTGTCTAAAGCTAGTTTAAACCCATAGGACAACAAACTGCAGGGCAAAGCATCCCAGCAACAAATACAAGCAAAAATCCAGCTTTGAGTCACTTGGGGGAGTTACTGCAGCAGAACCATGCCTCCTGCACAAACACCCTAAAAACCCAAAGCACACCTGCAAGAACAATACACTTAAACTTCCTACCTGCATCATGAAATGCTTCTGTGGCAAAGTATGCTTTAGAGAACTACTCTGCCAGCCTGAACAGTCTACTAGTTAATAGTCTACATGTTAATAACTGCTGCTGCATCAGTTCTGTGGTCTAGCAGCTCTTTCCTGAGTAAATTCTCTAGAGCACGGAAGGCAAACAGTCTCTGCTGTCCTCCTGACTACTCACTGCATGCACCTTATACAGTATGATCTCTTCCCTTCTGGTGGGACAAAAAAAGAATACAGTTTTGTCCACATCTGGGTGATGATAAGAGTAGATTTTATGATCTGTGTGATTACTGGTAAACCAGGATTTTTTCATTTAATATCAGGCTGTATCACAAGCTGTTTCCATTCAAAACGTTGTGGGAATAGATGCAAGTGTGTACAGAGATATGTAATGCCTGTGGCATGAGCTGTGGTAAAACTTCTTTTACAGCCTTTGTCACTGTCAAGAGAAAGAAGTATTTTTTTTCTGAATTAGCAACAGTTCACTGAAATGACTGTGATTCTACACAGAGAATTCCAAGAAATTAACATATGACACTTTTGCCAGATAAAGATAAAAAAGGTTCATTTTCTAGTTTTTAGTGTGTGTTTTTAGAGTAACAGCTGGGGAGCCTATGCATTCCTGTGGAGCACAGCAGCCTCACCACAAGAGCATAAAAACATGGCAATAACTATGGCATCTACAAAATCAGTAAAACCTCTCCAACATCAGCTGCTTTATTTCCTTCTAAATTTCAACATGTAATTGTCCATACATAAAAAATTTCCAAAGCCTACCTTGATTACTTTTATAATATCTCGAGGTCCAATAATTTCAGGATCGAACTGGATGTGAGCTTTGCTAGTTGCAAGTGCAATTGAGGCAGAGAATATGCCATTTGTTCTCATGAGTTTGGATTCAATATTGTGAACACAAGAAGCACAAGTCATCCCTGTAATCTAAACAAAAGACAATTTTGGTAGTTAGCAATCCCCCACATTCACCTAATACTTGTAGGTGTACTTGAAATAAGGCCTCAGCATAAATGTTTTATAGAGCTGTCTTAAATAATACAAAGCTGAGAACATAACTATCCAATTCTATTATAAAACTGTGCAGACAGCAGATATAGGCACAGCCATGTATTTGCTATTAACTGTAAAAGTATAACTAATACGGTTCTATCAACACCTATATTAACATTGCCAAAGCCAAACTCTGCATGTGTAACTTCATCTCTCTTTCCTGTGGCTTCAATAAGGCATGTTATTATAGATCTTTATATAGTGATCTATAAGTGATCTATAAGTAATCTATATATTATAGATTACTTTGTGATCTATTAACACAGAAGCAGACTGTTGTTCTCTGTCTTGCAGTAAGTATCTGTCAGAAAACAAAAATTAGTATTTGAGGAATCCATCCTTCAATAAGCAATTTACTAATTTCACTGATTTTACCCAAAGTTCCTAGACCTCTGTGCAAAGCCCTTAGCATTAGCAATACGTATTTGTTGACAAATTCTCAGTTACTCAGAGTCTGTACTAAAGCGCCTTAATGGAAAACTTCTGTTTCATTTCTGCTTGCTGAGAAAAGTCTAATCTGTACATAGAACTAGCACTTTTTATTTCAGTGCTTTTGGATAGGTTCTACTAAGACAAGTTGATTTTGTCTTTTCAGCAATTATGAAAAAAATAGTGTCACCAGCCAGAACTGAGCTGCTGAAGCCACAACTGCCCAAGCAAAGCTATTTGCAAGAAAATGAGTCTTCCAGACCCAACTTTTCCAAAACAAACATATAATTTCAAATACAAATAACTTACAAGAAGCTCCACTTGCCCTTCTGTTTCTGAATTATTTTCCATGATGGTAGCTTCAAAACCCAAATTCTGGATCAGCTGTGCTATTTCAAGAGGCTGTATGAGTTCTGGTTTGTATTTTATGTCTGCTTTACCTGCCATCAGTGCTACCAACACTGAAACAATTCCTGCAGTGGCAATAACAAAAATATTAGATAATGTAGCTCCTTTGAGGGAAAGGAAAACAGAATATTTCAAGTGACTGTCAGTGAGGACTGTAACAACTTAGAGATATTTTAAGCCGAATGATTTCTCTCTGCCTCCTTCTAGTGTTGTTCCCTAGTCACAACAGCAAAGTTTTTACAGAGACCCAGCCACACTGAGTTTCCCTTTACCAATGAGAGGAATTGCAAGATTTACACATGGAAGGAGATGAGCTTTGCTATGATCTAATGAGACAAAAAGGATGTTTGGAATCAATCTTTACATCCACTTCTGTGAGATCTACCCTAGACTCTTGCAGTTTGGAACGAGCCCCACAGCATAATGCTAGACTTCTTTATTTTCTTGTTCTCCACCCCTATTTATTTTTTAATAAACAAAAAAAGCCCACAGAAATCTATGTTTAGAATTGAAAATCAAAACATAAAGATCACAAGGGTAAAAAAAAAAGTTGTTTTGAAGAGCTAATGCTTTTTTTTTATTTCTAAATCAAGGCAGTGAGACCACCACTGGGAGACTGGGGAGAGAGTAATCAATAAGCAAAACCTCCCAAAGGCATGCTGACACAAGTGAAATCAGACATGGCTAAGGCTCATCTGTTAATCTTCTACATGGCCAGAGGAAAGGCAGGCCCAGCCTGCAGACTTCTAGACCAGTAAACACCACTCTGCCTAAGCTTACCCTGGCAGTGGAGCCATACATTTGTTTGCGCCTGCTTGTGCAAATATGCCCGAGCTCTCAACAGCTCTGGAGGAGATGGATTGCTTTGTAAACCAACAAGGCCCTGAAAACTAAATGACAACTCTTTCTCTGTTCTTGTCTTCAGAATTCCTTGAATTTTTTACCACATTACAACCTGTTACAAGTATGTTCGTCATGTTTGTCCACCAGTGCAATAGGGTAGTTAAACAGTGCTGTAATTATGTTAGCACTAAGAAAGAGCATTAAGTCTATTTAACTTCCAGATGTTATAGGACAGCCTCTTCTATTAATCTCATAGAATATCTTTTCCATCCCATCATCTCTTATTATTAGACTCATTATAGGAATCTTAAATTTATTACCATCTTCTTTCTGCAAATTTCTTTCAATGGTAGACACACACGATGCACAGGTCATGCCTGTGATTTGTAAAACACACTTTTCCTCTGTGGGTCCACTGAGCTGGTTTGACCCATCAGGGTGAGGAATGTCTGGAAGAGCATCCGAGGCATCGCCTTGGCGAGGAGGCTGTGGAGCTCGAGGCTGCACAGCAGCTTTGCTGGCATCGGGCTGGCACCTGTGTTCTCCAGTGGCGGTGTCTTGAATAAATGCACAATACACTGAACTATTTACAGTGGGATTGGATGACGCAAAGTACAAACAAGTCACATTTATCAACCACACAAACCCTCACAGTTGTTCAGAAAGTGACACAATAACCTTGGTCTCTATATGTAAATAATATAGGTTGCTATTATGCTTATAAAAATACATATTCACCAGTACCACTTGCATGACCATCTAACTCTACAGAACTAGCTTTCCACATTCAGATGGCAAATGATTCCCTCCAATTTCAATGCCTAGATCTGTCAGCTACCTCCACTTGATAAAAATATATTGGTATCTAGAGGGTCCTTATCCAGCACAGAGAACGTAGTCCAGTCATACCCATTCTGTCATTGTTGCCATCTATGCAGGACTCGTATCACTTCATCTCAAACAAGGAAAATAACAGGTTTCTCAACAGGTTTCTCTTTATGGCACAGTATTCACACTGCAAGTACTGCAAAATGAGTATTGGAAGCACCCCGGAGACCTGAACACAAGCAGGTCTCTTGCAAACATTTTTATTCTTTGCCAGATATTGAACAGACGCACAACATCTCCAGCTGTGTTCACAAACGACTTCCCTTGGGCAGAGGTTTGTGTAAAGGAGTAGGAGTTGCTTCCGAACATGTTAAACACAGGGGCGTCCCTCCTTTTCCTCTGGAGTGGAGTGTTCTACCAACAAATCGTAAGCCAAACAAATTATAATTGAACACCACATACAGGCCCCTCCTCATTTGTAGTAGTACCACATTCAGAGGGATTGGAGAGAAGTGAATAGGATGTGGTTTTTTGTGATCAAACTACTTAATTTCAGGTAACCTACATCAGTATTTCAAAGAAAATATGTTTAGTTGAAGCAGGTAAAAACTGCCACATTCCAAATTTGCGAGAGAGGAGATTGTGCATCAAAACAACTTTTTAAACATTGAGCACATGTACAAAATGCATACACTGATGAAGCTGGCATGTAAAAGCGGCTGTTCCCACCAAAGAGTACCTGCATTTTGCCACTTACCTTGCTTAAATAAAGGTTTAGTGAAGTAAGGCAGGTAAAAATACTCAAGAACTAAATGTCAAAGGCTAAAGACACTTAAAAGAGGTTTTAGGTAGGTAAAAATAAATGAAAGATACTTCATTAAGTTTGTAGGTTTTCGTATTCTGGAACATACATACAAACATTTGGTTTGATAGACCTACTTAGAGCAACCTGTAGACATAGGAGGAAACCTACTGCAGAGGGTAAGGGGATGAGCTATCTGAAAGCCTTTGTACCTCAGACCTTTTGGCTTCATAACGTAACTCAGCTCTCACACCCACTGCTGCAGTTTTAAGGGCTGAAACGAGGTGCTTTACAGCTGAAACCTCCCTCCCTTGCTAAGTGAGGCCAGATCAGGCCAGGCGTTCAGAAGAGACAATGCCAATGTGATGCTTTAAGAGTTTCTCTCCAGAAAGGAATCTCAGTGCAGATGTTGCATGACCCACAGAAGAAAAAGCACTGTTACCTGTCAGCACAGAGGCATCAAATCCCATGTCTTCTATGGCAGCTCTTAACTCCTCTCCACTCGTGACAGCTGGATCATAGCGTATGGTCCCAGTACTGCCAGCTAGAGAAACAGCTACGCGCTGCACTCCTTGCCTCTGTGATACAGCCCCTTCTATGGACTGTACACAAGAACTGCAGGTCATGCCATCAATCTTAATAACAGCCCTACGTGCTGTGCCTTGTGGTGGCTGTCTGACGACATTGCATGTGAAAGCACCTGAGGGAGATGCTGCTTTATTTGCTTCTGAGCCACTAAGGAGGCTTACTTTAAAGTTTCCAGGTGGAAGGGATTCCATAGCTTGCTGCAAAGCTGACAGGGTGATTAAATCTGGGCTATACTGTACCACAGCACATTTATGTTCCAAAGACACGTTAATACTTTTTATGCCAGGAAGGTCTGATATATTTCCTTCGATGTTTCTGACACAGGACTTGCAGTGCATGCCCTCTATCTGTACAGTCACTGTTGCTGTGCTACCCATCTCAGTGACCAGTGGATCCAGCCCATCACTCTCGAGACTTGCAGGTGTCTCCCTGGGGTTTGCATTCTGCAAGCGCTGGACATCAAGGGCACCCAGCTTCAAAGGAGCTGGTTTACTTTTAATGGTGCAGTCATACCCCAGGTCACTGATGTGTCTCTTGAGGTCATCAGGCTGAATGATGTAAGGATGGTAAGCAATAATTGCTTCTTGGTTATCAAGTGACACTTTGATTTTTGCTACACCATGCAGTTTCCTAATCTTTCCTTCAATGCTAGTGACACAGGACTGGCATGTCATGCCTTCTACCCGAAACTTAGCTACTGCTTCTTTCAGGCTTGGCAAATTTACAGTTGCTGTTGTCAACTTCTCTTCTGCTATGTTGGCATCAAAGCCCATATCTAAAATTTCCTGGCAAATCTGTTCAGGGCTTATTTCTGACTGCAGATACTTGATAACAGCATTGTTCTGTTCAAAGGAGACTTTGATTCTCAAAATGCCCTTCACCTTGGAAATCTGGCCTTCTATCGACTGCACACATGATTGACAAGTCATTCCCACAATGTGGACTACCACAGTATGCTCTTGGGAAGGTGGAGAGGGCATGGTTTCAGAGCTCTCCTCATAGCCCATGTTGTCAAAAGCAAAATTATGTTTCATTGTAGGCTTCAGCTCACAGGCAGGAGGAGAATCAATGTTGGACAAAGCCTAAGGAGAAAGTGGAAAAGTAAAAATAAATGCATGCATCTTCAGCCCTGTAAAAGCAACAACAGTCTTCATATGCTCTCAAGCACACACTAGAACTGCTCTCAAGTTAGTCTATATGGCCAAAACCCTTTACAACATTATTTTACACTTTGAATATATTACCAAGAATGAATTATGCCCATGTTGATGAATCAGGCTTCTGACAGTCTATTGAGCAGCAATTTAGAAAATACTGACTAGAGATATAAAAGCAGAATTGACTCAATATTCCTACCCTAACCAAGTAATTTAAAACTTGAGTTCTCTGCAGCCACAGGACACTTCCATCATACAGCCTGAGCTGCTCTTCAGAGCACACTGTCACTGGCACAGTGGGTCACAGTAGAGAGTGTATTGACTGCCTCTCCAGAAAGGTCATAAACTGGCCCAGTTGGGCCAACCTGCTACTTCCCAGGAGGAGTTCAAACCAAACCAAAGAAAACCAAGCAGCCCAAGAAAACAGAATCATGACTTTTCCAGAAGCCTGAAACAAGCTGGTGCAGGGAGGGTCAGCTGCATGATATTTGCAGAGCTATATGCATGCATACAAAGGTCTGGGCTCTCTGCATTTAATATATAATCTTTTTAACTTGAAATCTGTATCTAACAAAGACCTTGAAAGACACAGAACTGTAAGCAGATATTTTCACTATGGTTTAATTTTATTAACTGCTTGTGAGGCACCTAACACTATAAATTGTGCTACAGTAACTCACTGATTTGATCCAGCACTGATTTTCAGGATAGCCAGTACTGAAATAGGCCATCCAGAAGTGAACAATCTCTCAGTCAGATCACGGGCTCTGCAATACTGGAACTCTACAGCTGAATGCACTCATTCAATTGAAAATGAAATATTTTTTTTGAAAGTGCCAATGCTTCTCACAGAACAAGTATTGAGAGCACAGACTCTGTCTCCAATTGCTGGAGCCATGCGATGCAAAAGATTGAAAAGGGCAGGGACAAGTCCTAGATTGTCAGATTTCATGGAAAGAACATGAAAATTCATTTCCATGATTTAAGGCAGCTTTAAATACTAGAGATCTAGATGAAAGCTACATCTGTTCTCTTGCTTGCAAAGCCTTGGGCTCTTTGACACTCAATAAAACACCTGATGCTGGGCATTACTGCAGGGAGAGCCTAGAGAAGGGCCCACTGGATCAGGCTCAGACTGCAGATCCTGTTCCTACGACCCACAAGAAAACTTCCTTCTCAATACCACAGCATGGATGAGAAGCATTTAGGCTGCTTAGTAACACTAGACTGCCTCCAGTTCATTTGACGCAGTATTCAAAATTCATTAACTTGATTTTGTTTCACGCTTAGACAGCTTGGGAATAATGAGGTCTGGGGTCAAAAAACCAGCAAAAACTTAAGACAAGTAATTTGCTTTCAGCCTTTCCTATACTGTATTTGTTAGAACAGGAGGAGGAATGAGCAAGTTCAACTCTTCAAGATTATGGTGCAGCCCCTCAACTATCCTGACAGCAAACTCTCCCTCCTGCTTCCCCCACTTCATGGGATGGCCTCCAGGGATGCTGGGGAAGAAGAGTCAGAGGAATATTTTAGTCCCAGCATCCCCTTTTGCTTCCTCCTCCACAGGCCTGGCAGCATCCAGAACACCGCTCTCCTTGCACTTCCCTTCCCTTAAGTTAGTGAAATCCCCAACACACATGGAAATGTGCCACAAGCACCTCCTTTCAAAACAAAGCATTAACAGTTAACCAGATTCCCCTGCAAAGGTGGTGTCCTATTTAAGCACCACACAAAGACGACCAAGACACCCCCATTCTTGTGTCCCCCTGTTGCTGTGACTTCCCACAATTTGAAATAATAACCTGGCCTTGTGTATGGGAAAAAAACCCCGTCTTAAAACAGTCTCCCAGCCACCACATTTCAAATGTGGCCTAAACTCAAACTCACATTTATTGTAAATTCTGCCTCAAGAAGCAATACTGTCCATCTTCCCCTCTTCCCTGTCCCCATTCCCCCAAGGACACTGCTCACAGTGGCCTGCTCTTATCAAAAACACCCAGTGGAATCTGTCTGACAGTTACTGGAGCTCACCCTGTGCGTGTACTTAGGCTCGCAGGACAAAGATATTTTGCCTTCTGCATCCTTTGGTGAAACAGAGCATGAGTGGAGGAGACGAGCATCCTCCACTCTCTGCTTCACTGTCTGTCTGGCCACCACTTGCACATGAAACTCAGGAACCATCACAGGCCTTATGTCCTTCACTGTGTTCCCTCCACCCCCAGGCTCACTAACTGTCTCAGTTTTCCTAGGTACCCCGTGACATAAAAGCAATTCAAATTAATCGTGTAAAAAGATTAGAGGGTATTTCTCATTATCCAGTCTTTTGAAAAACATGAAAGCAAGGACTGATTCCACTATTTCAATGCATTGTAAGCCACAGAAACTTCAAAACTTGGCCACTGCTTTTTGTTTTGCATAAAAAGCTATCCCAACATTTAGAAGAATTGGAAAAAAATGTTTTGTTTGCTACTTGTCAAAACCAGATGCTTATGCTCTATAGGAGATAAATCCTTGCACACAAATTTTTAAATGACAGGGAAGAAATAGAGAGGGGATGTGGATATAAGAAAACTAAAAAGTTTCTTTCCCTTAAAAAAAAAAATCACACACGTGCCAAAACATTGAAGAATCTCCCCCCAAAACCAAGAAATGTGCACAGGTACAATTAAATATTTACAAAGCCTTTAGTATTGTTTTTAACAGCTTCAAAAAAACCCCCAGAAACAGAATAGGCAGAAATACATTTATGTGTGTATTTGCAAGAAGGGTGTTTCTACACCAGACAAGAGGAAAACAGCTGATTCATGTAAGGACACAAAGATGAGGTGTACAGAAATGTGTCCATAGTTTTCCTCAGGCACATGCTGGGTCTCAGAAAAGGATTTCCTAACACCCACACATACAATGGGCTATGAGGCTGTATAGTAACTCATAGGCATTATGTGCAAGAGGATCAGAGAAGCAATCACCACCAAAAATGCCCAAAAAGGTGCTTGGGAGTCTCAGGCATTGCCCCTTCTGCTTTTTTTCTGCCCAGGGAGAAATATGAACAAAATAATGGAAATGCATCTCTACATCCAGAAGGGAATGTGTGAAAGAACTGGCTCTAGTTACTCTTTTGTCTCTCACACCAAAGGAGAATGGCTCACTTTTAACAGCAGGTATACACCAAGTCTCTTTGCTCTACCAGTCTCATGCATATTTTTACAGTATCTATGTGAAGAATATGCAAATAATTACACATGAAATAATGACAATTCTTTCCCTCCTCTGTTCTGCATGTAGAAGTTGGAACTAAAAGTGCACAGAAGTGAGTTTCTACTCTGAAAGCTAAGAATCCTGACACAAAGAAGTTATGAAGCTCATATGAACAATACAAAAAAAATTGAAGAAATTAGAGAAATCATTGACAGAGAATCAGTCGTAGATGGAGAGAGCTTTAAAGAAACACCAGAACTGGTTGGAAAACACTTGCATCTAGAGGAGAAGCTCTGAACCAGACCCAAGATGAGTAGCAAAGGTGCAGGAGTGTGGCATCTGAAGCCCAAGTCCCAGTATGAGGATTTCAAAGCAAGAAACAAGGCATGCAGAACAACCCGTGATGTCCCAGACAGGACCTGTAGCACTCATGCCTGTCCTGGGGCAAAGCAGGGCTTGGGAACAGCTGGAAGAGGCAGAGGCTCATGCTCCCCTCTCCAGCCAGCAGGAAGAAGATCATCCAACAGGAATATGCCCTGGGGCTGGACTAACTTTTTGTGAAAGCATGGAGGTGGAGCAGGGCAGGGAGATGCTGTTGGACTGGAAGCACCAAGTCTCAAGCCCTGGTTTGGCACAGAGCTCTTGACATTGTAGCATCCAGAGTTCACGGCAGGTTCATTTGGGAAAGGTAGTCCTTGCCCATGGTCTGTATAGCTGGTGGGGCAAACCCACCCCACTGAGGGCTGCCCTTAGAGGCATGCTGACCCATGGTCCCCCAAAACAGGCTCCTTCTTTTGGATATTCCCATTCAAATATGAAAAGGCTGAGAGTTCAAGCAGTGAAGGGATACATAATAAATCTGAGAAAAACAACTGAACGCAGAAAAAAACTCAAGGAAACCACAGCACTGGGTAAGACCTTCATACATACATACATGGTGACCCATGTCTTGAGAATGGATGCAACACCACGGCTGTGAACTCAACAAGGTTTGTGCCTCCCTTGGCTTCACAGCCCAGCCACCAGCCACCCCTGGCTGAGTCCCCATGCTGCCTCCATTGCTGTGTTTCATGGTCACCTCGTGGGGTGGCCTGTCACCAGGAAAGCCACCTCTCTACCCATTTCCCCTTCCCAAGAGGTGCAGCCCCCTCCAAAATGCCACTATAACACTCGTGGCCTCTGCAGCACAAGGCTGAGGTTGTGACAGGCACACTCCACAGCTCCTTGAGCATCACCCACACCAAGATCCAGCACAGCACTGCTCCTCTCTGCTCATCCAGCAAGGCTCTCCCCACTTCACTGTCACTGCTCTCCTGCCCTCCTTTGCCTGCCCTGCAGGGATGGCAACTTTGACATCCTAAAACTCAAGCACCAGGCTCCCCAAAGTGATGCCAGTCAATCAACTGGGGATGAGATGGGGTCCAGCCCACTCAGCACCTCCTCCTCTGCCTCTCCCTGCCCGCTCATCCACAAATGCTGGAGGTCACTGAACCTCTCATCCACTATGTCCTGAAGTTTTGGGCTGCTCTTTTCCTGGTACCTCTGTGGGCTGAAATCAGTTATTGCCCTCTTACCTTTGAGCGCACAACTACCGAAGAATTATCTTATCTGTGTTTTACCTTCCTGCTTCCGTCTTTCACAACCGCCTGATTCATGGCTTTGGATTCAGGCGGCAGCAGCACACAACTGAAAAGCCACACACTGATAATTAAACGCTTCAGATGTTTCCCAGTTTATTATAGGCAGACAGTGAACAACAAAATGAGGGCAGAGCAGCCACAAAAACATCAAAGGTCACGGGTCTTCAATTTTTTGCCTGTAACAGCAGCACTCTGGCACACAGAGTAGCCAGAAACTCAATCCTCCTCCTCCTTAACATTTTTCAATGCATCTTGTTAGAGCATATTGTTTAAATGTATTAGATCATAACCGGTTGTTTTTCTCCCCTCATCTCCCAAACAAAGATTTACAAATGTCAGTAGCTACTATACTCAGTAACTACTTACAACACAATTTGTTATTTTTCAAATAGTTCCTGAGTTTTAAATGAGGGAAAAAACACCTTCTAAACCTGAATATCAAGATTCAATGAGATTATTACTACAAAGCACCCTTTATGAGGCTTTTGTTTCCAAAATGCTAAGCTGATTATACTAATGCTTCTGCCAAGGAACTGCTATTTCCCATCTGGGATCAGGCTTCTCTAACAGTACAGATGATAGGGAAAGATTTAGGCAGTTGAAGCCAGTCTTACTGAAATGACACCTACACTGCAGCCAACAAACCTCAGAGACCTTAACAGGCACTTTTAAATTAAAGGCAGCTGTGTAAACCAAGTTTGGTTTATGGGAAAGGGGAAAGGCTTGCTGTAAATTAAATGTTTCTAATTTAGAATTAAAACAAGGTAAATCTCTGTGATGCTCTTCATAGCACCAGTACAAGCAACATATATACCCCAGTGAACTGAGTACAGAGAAGAGATCCTTTGGTAGAATAAAGTCATTTTTGTCATGATTGTTTCTAGCAAACATTTATAATACAAGAAATAACTCGAGGCAGAAAAAGCCTTTAGGTATATTTGGTCTGTTCTGGCTGTTATTTCATTCCAGTCTGACACTATTTGAGCCATTCTAAGCATACACAGTTTCAAAGAACATGAAAACACAGAATCACGGAACATTCTGAGTTGGAAGGGACCCACAAGGATCATCAAGTCCAATTCTTCAGCAAATGGCTCATGCAGGAATCAAACCTACCACCTTAGCATTATTAGCACCATGCTCCAACCAACGGAGCTTTGTTCTGAGAGTTTATTTTCCTTAAATATTCACAATATTCACTGATCCAAACTACATTACTTCAGTGTACATACATTTTAAACAGCAAAACTCTTTTAAAATAATAAACCTCATCATGTTTCTTTCAGCATTTATCTTTCTAAGCCTCTTCACCACAGCAGTTAATCTCCAAAAATACCAGTTATATACAACACTGAATTTAAAAAGAAAAGCTGCACAGATGTATTTATCAAGAACTTCATTAGCACCCACTTAGTAGATATAAATAAACTACTTACCTACAATAAGGACCTTTTAATGTTTCTGCAATTTCTGTTATTCCAAACTAGTATGAGCTTCTCCCAAACTACTGGACCAATTGGAGTTCAAAAGGAGAAATACTATTATGTTTCCTTCCTAAGAATCACCACTCTGTATTATTAGAGGTGGAGCTGAAACAATGCTCATTATCTTCTACAGCATAAGTCATCATTAACCTCTTGTTTCAAAGATTTTCAGAGGATCCCCAGAGGACTTTGCATTTGTACTGCTTGTTATGGGGCTGGCATCCATGCTGGGGATCGAGACAATTTAGATAAAGAAGGTTTAACCTCCTTTAATATACAACCCATGTCCAACATGCTTTGTTTTAAATTCACCAGTTCAGAAACACCACTTCCCTCCCAACATGCACACACACACACACACACACACACACACAACCAGTGCTCACTGACCTGTCTTTCGACTGTATTGACTTCTGTCATTCCCATGGAGTAACTCTGCAAAAGTTTCTCTTCTTTCTGCAAGTTACTGCTTGCTTTTACTGGAGATGCTGTCTTGGACTTTTCACCAATAATCAGTAGTTCAGGCACATCACAAGCTGCCTGCTGCTTACGAATAGACACCAGGGATATGTTTCTGTCGTTTAAAGTTGCTAAGTAGGACAGTTCTCTTTTCATTTTATTGTCCAGTTTTCTCTCCATTATTTTTCTTGGACTTTAAATACTGCAACGCCAAACAAAAGCTTTACGAGAGCAGTTATTTGGTGTCCTACAAGCCACGCTTCTTTCAGCTACATTTGCAACAGCTTGAAGAGTTCTGCCCGTCTAATCCGTGTGCTTATTAGGCATTCATCACAAAATCCCAGATGGAACCTGTGATCCTTATGGAGGCTGCTTGCTGCACTCAGCTACCTGCTCTCCCTGCCAGTTTAAATGTCTCCCACCAATTGGCATCCCTGGTGCTTTCCCAACTGCGTTCGGCACTGCTGATCTCTGCACACGGCGTTGCAGCAGGCTCAGCCAAGGCTGCCTTTCACAAGCTGCTCAAACATGACCTGTGTGCAGCAGCCAGCGCGTAAGCAGCCCACACAGACAGGCATTAGCTCCTTGTGGCCATGTGCATAATCACAGCTCCTACACAGGGAAAACGCTGGTCCATTTCCTCCTTCTGTGAAATTACCGGCGGTTTCTTGGATAAAATGAAGTCCCTTCCAACACTGAAAACATGCCCACGATTACCTAATTAGATAATGCTCCTAGACCAAAGGTCTTTCACTCATTCAGGACACAAAAACATTCATTCTTTGTTTCAAGAGGGAGCACAAAAGAGTCAGTACAATATTTACACTTTCTAAAATGTGCCTCTTTACCATCAGCAAACTTTACTAAAAACCAATGAACCAAACAAAATTAAATGAGAAATTAGTGCCAGAAAGGCAAGAAATAAAATATATTCTCCATAAATTCTCTGGGCAACAACAGGAACATCCAATTTAGACAGCCAGGCACACTAGAGGTACCACCAGTAGAAGTGCCTTGAGCCAAGAGTGAATATATTTCTCTGGGATTGCCCACAGAAAATTCACAGCACAATGCTAATGCAGTAAGTGGGATCTCCTGTTCCTAAATCCACAGTAGTGCAGTCCACTGCTGAAGGCACTGAACAGGGCCATGCATTTATGCATTTATAAGATTTATAAAATATAACATATGTTATTATTTATTTATTTATTAGCAATTTCCAACCTCCCTGCCTGTGCAGTGACATCACTGCACATGCAAGACTTAAAATAATTGTTTTAAATTTAATCAGAATCTCTTGGATTTGCTGGAAAAAGTAACAAATTTACTCCTATACAGAGATTAGCACACAGGGTCAAAACCTCAGCATATCTCTGTCTGTCACAAAAGCCTGAGGGATAAATGACAGACACTCCACCTGACAAAAGAATTAGTATAATATTTATAATTTCTATAATGTGCCTCTTTACCATCAGCTAGCTTTACCAAAAAACAATGACAGGACAAATTCAGACTCTTCTAACTTCCAAAGACAGAGGTACACCCCTCACACCCCTGTCACATGGAGAGTGGTCCAGAAAGCCACCATGCAGGACATTAGCATCCTAGCTTGTCTCCCTGTCATAACTTCCCCACAACTATGGATCCTCAGTTCTTGGAAAAAGAAGGTCTTCTGCCAGAGAAGCAAAACTCCAAATACTGCTGCAGCACTATTCTGTATCATTATCTTAATATAAAAAAATCAGTGATAGTATTAAACTCTTTTAAAGGGCTATTTTGAAAGCATTTTGAGAAATGGCCCTTCTAAAGAGAATTACTACAAAATGTCTGTGTTTGTTCTGCATTTATCAAACCAATTAGAGCCACATCTGACTTCAGTTTGAACACTTTACTGAAAAAAAAAATTGTACTAAAGGTGAAATAATTTCAGGAATTACTGATCTGAACTGGTTTTGAAATGAGCAATTGAAAATCATAAAATTTGACTTACGTGAAAAATTTCAGTACAACGTGTTTAAATACCAAAGCTTAGTCTACATACTAAATACATATATAAAGTTAAAAAGTAATATTCATCCTTCTAAAACAAAACAGGCCTCTCATCCCAAATCAAAGATATTCAGAAATTCAGCTCTAAGTTCTAATTCCAAATAATGGCAATTTCAAATTCTTGATTTTCTAAGGGAACAGGAATTCCAGTTTCTGACCATCAATAAAGCATATATTTGATCCACTCATCTCTGACAGCATGTTTGCTATTAAAAATATCCCAAATCCTACTGAGCATGTTTCTGCAGGTAACTAATATTCAAAAATATAATATGATGAAAAAGACTGTAAAAACAACTTATGGGGTTTTTTTCTTCATTTCAGGTTTACCAGCAAAGCTCAGCTTAGACTGACAGAGTAACAAGATGTTGAGTAAGTATCTTCTCTCCAATTCCTTCAATCACAATTTCCCCCCCCTGCCCCCCACAACTTCTGAGCAGCCCTAAGATAAAATTTTTTTTGTTTCTAACAGCAATGGGCAGAAATTCTTGCTTAGTGCCCCACAGTCCTTTGCCTTCAGCAGAGTCCTGAATACTGATTTGGAGATAGAGAAGAAACACAAAGTTGTGCTTTGAGCACATTCAGTTTACAGGATATTCATCCACATTAAAAAGAAGGATTTGGCTGGGGAAAAAAAGCTTGCTATAGCTCTTCAGACAAAAGGGACATAAGATAAATTTTTAACCACTTTAAGTACCTAGTTTAGCCGTGGGCTGGAGCAGAGCAGTGGCAAAAGAAACCTGTGCAGCTGATGGAGACTCAAGCAGGTCTTGCAGAAGAGGCACCAGCCACAAAGCAGTAACCACTGAGAACCTTTTAAAGCTAAGTAATTCCTATATACATTAGTACATGAGACTGAAAGCTCAGAGGTTCTGCCCCAGCTCAATCACTGCACAACTCCCTTATGGTTCAGGAGATAACTTCAGGAAGGGATCCAATATTGGCACCTCAAGGCTGGCAACGTCTGCCATGGAAGTGAGGCAGATGCTTGGAATCAAGCTCTGCGATTATCTGCTGCTGCTGCACTCCAACAGACTGGTTTCCAAGTTATTTTCTCCATTCTATCTCAATTAATTGCCCCTTTAGAGTCTAAGCTAATTGTGTCAGCTGCAGACTGAGGGTGAGCGTTTTACTTAAGGCTGAGATAAGAAAGGCAATATTGCCCTTCTCATCTGATAACAGTACCACTCTGGTTTAAGGCGGGACTTTGCAGAGCTTAGGACTTTCACCAGGAGGAATCATTCTGGCTTGGTAGTTTGAAATTCAGATGGCAAATAGAAAACCTGCTTGCTGCCTTTGCAGCTTTCTCCTAGTGTCTGGCAATGGTGTTTTCATGTCAGAAAACATGGCACATTCCAAGAAAATTAAATCCCTTTGATTTAAAGGCTCAGAGCTGATCAAACATGGGTTTTCCCGTTTATATTACCTGCATTAGCAGACTACATGATAAACACACAAGAACAATGTGTTCTCATATAAATTTTGTTTCCCAGGTGCATTCATCCTTGGCTTTATAGGATACCCTGGCCTTCGTCTAATCCCTCTGCTTCCGTGACCAAAGAAAGCATCTTAAATAGTCTGAACAATGCCTTGAAAGATGACATGCTTGGGTTGAAGGAAAAAAATGCACACTGGGAGGTTAGGGGGTCATATTTCTTTAATCTGAGTGGGGAAAAATAATGAAAAACAAAGTTCAGTGAGAAGGAGCACATGCCTTGGCTATAGTTCACCAGGAACAAAGTGCTGCACACCTTAGGAGCAGAAACACTGAAGGACCTTGATGTATCACTCCAAGAGAGGCAAGAAACAAAGCATGGAGCAGCATGGAGGTGTTGTGGTCATGCCCTGTTTAAGACAGTGCAGCCAACAGGAACTAAGCCACAGGAATAACCCAAATGTTGAGCAAAAGCTGATCTTTGCTTCACTGACTCAAAATACATATTACTTTTCATGCCTGTGCACATGCTAACGGACTAAAACCTGTACACGCTTTATATGTATGACTGTAGCCTCTCAAACTACACTTAAACATGGAATGACATCAACTTTAACTTTTGCCTTTTTCCCTTCCCTCAAAGAAAACAATAGCTTAAGTTGGGCAGGAGGCTAAAGGAGACTTCACCTTTGTGAATGCCTAAGAAGTAGGACTCAAACACTCACCTATACTGAGTGCTTCTTTGGGAAATTTAAAAAGCAATCTTTATTTATGATCATACTTTAGCCCTATAGAGGCATCTGGCAATTTAATGTCTTTGTCACCAGCTGTATTATTCATATTTTGTGTATTCACACATGCTTCTCAGATGGTATATTTACCACTAACAATCCAGTAACAATCTGCATTTCTGTGGCTCAGTAAATGACACTATCTTGTACTTGGCCATGAGAGTTACTGAATGCCACCAGACTTCAGATCTGTCTGCAAAAGCTCATTGGGCACAACCAGACTTATGGTGAACTGCACTGTTTGTGCATCTGTAATCATCATGCTTCTTACTGAGCACACCTGGACTTGCAGAGCCACATTGGCTCTGCATTTCTAATGCTTAGAGTTGAATTGGCTATCACTCAGCTGTCCCAAGTCCCTGTGACACCTGAGATCCAGCTGGACCAAAAAGGGGGTTATTTTGTACCAAATCTCCTTCCTCTTAACATAACACAAAAGTTAGCCTTACTCATAAGGCAACAATCCATCAGACAGACAAGAGGAATCAGTTCAGTTATGTGCACTTCGTGTCAGTGCAAAGAGGAATGTATTGGTATTAATACATCACCCTGGAAATCCAATCTGCCTTTGAATGTTAATAATTTTTCTACTCTCCTCTTCAGACATCATTTTAAGCCACGAAAATACAATCACGCAATCATCACAAAATACAATCATACAATCATCACCAAAATACAATGAGGCATACAAACAATGATACAAGGCTAAACCACAAGTCATTTCACATTTGACAGTATTTTGAGTTATTCCTAATTTGTCTTCAGGATGCAGTCAGCTAAAATGTTTGAATTCCTCCCCCCCTTTCCCAATCTTAGCAGAGTTAGATTGTATTTGGTTTTAACACATACAATGCAACTGCAGGAAATGGAGCATTTAGTTAAAAAAAAAGAGAAAAAAAAGGAGGAGGGGGGAAGTAAAGTATTGCAAAACTCATAGTAATATCACAAACAACAGTGCTGGCAGGTATCAACAGGTATCAACAAATTGTTTAAACATTGCTTGAGAGTGAACCTGGGAAACACGCAGCCCTTGTGTGAAACAACTATTTCTCCTCTGGTAGAGCCCTCTTTATAACAAGAGGGAAGTAGTTAGTAAAGGTACCCACTTTTTCTTCAAAAAAATCCCTGTGCTTGCTCCACAAACATTTTTCAGTCGTACTAAGCAACTCAAGCCTCCCATTTCCCCCAGGAATCAATCAGTCACATCTGAAAGTTCAGTGGAAGCTCGGTCATATTCATGGTAACAGAACTATGTCCTTTATTCTCCTAACTGACATACTTCTTACTGAACACACACAAAAAAGGCTATACCTCATTTTTTATTGAAAAAGCAACAAAACTGTCTCTTTACCTACATTTGCACCTAGTTTTGAGTCACAAAATCAGAAAGAACTCTTTGGCCACAGTCGTAAGAAAACTGGCAGCAACCAGATACACAAGTGTTTCTATAGCATAAATGGTATAGATATTTCTTTTAACAGATGAAGAAGCATGATCATTATTTCTTACATTAAAAGGAAAAAAGGAAAATACAGAAGTCTGAAATACAAGGAAACAAATTCCTACCTGCTAAGATTAAAATTGCTTAAGAGTTGATGGCCTAATTTCAAATCAAATCTGCTCAGACTTTGGCTTCAGTTTTTCAGGAAGCAGACTCAATCTTCTCCAAATATTTAAAAAAGGTTTGTTTGCTCGAAACCAGCAAAACTCAACGAAGTACCTTGTTTGTAACAGGGCCCCAAAATGTGTATTGATCTTTTCCATTCCACAGCTTTCCGTATGATCGCAAATTGTGTGGACTTGGTACTTTGTCTGCTTTTAGAAGTGTTGGTTTCATTATGATAATTTCTGTTATCTGTTTATATTGCAGAAATTTGTTTTCAAGACCTGGAAACCACAAGGCTGATCTTATTATCACACAAAAAGGCACGCCTTTTGGGTCAAGGTTTAAGTGCAAAGAACAATGGCAATCTGCATTAATTAATTTGAGTCAAGATTTCCACTACTGCTTATACACCAAGCTGTTTAAGAAGGCTGGCAGAACTTGTCAGGCAGTGTCACAACAAACCCAGTATTTTTCACTTCAATGTTTCCAACCTAATTTTCTGATCTTGTCCATGATTTGCTCTCGCTCAAAGCTGGTTTTGTCTCAAGAAGTTCGTGCAAAAGCTTTCTAGAATTCCATGCGGAGAAAAGGGACCTGCATTTTACCCATTTTAACTGCAATATTTAAAATACAACTTGAGAATGAGTAATATTACAAAAGTAACTATTTTAAAAGGCTAATTTGAGAAAACAGAAAGAGCTATTAGTTTTGAACTAATATTTGCTGTCCACACTTAGAAATAAGAAATAATTAGTGTTACTTCTGCTTAAAATTTGTAAATTTCTCAGTATTTGTTGTAGCATTTAAACAATACCTCCTACACTTACTTTGATTATATAAAGTGATAAGTCTCTGAATTGTGATTTAAGTAAATAAGAGGACCAATCTTTAAATTTTTTTTTCCCTAAAGTAAGCAGCCACTCACCCTGTAGCAGGCAAACTAATATGATGAGGCACCTGGGATGATGTAAAACAGCACAAAGCACATCATATTTGTAAAGTATACCAAAAAAAGGGGGGAAAAAACCAACAAAAAACAAACAAAAAAAACCCACAAACCCAGAAACTGATAACTTTGATTTAAGCTTGTATTTCAGGTTCTATGGCCAGTCAACTGCTCAGCCTCTGAATTCAAGAAAAAAAAGACAAAACAGTATCTTGTGTTTGCATTACAGATACCACATCAAAAATGCAAACATACTAGCTTTGTTAGGGCAGGCTAGATATGCAAAGGCAAGACCAAATTCAGTTTCTCTTAACAATGACTTCTGCCTATCTCAGACTGGCAGGAACCACCTACATACACAGAGAGGAGATTCCAGAAACTCCCAAATCCCTCAGTAAGCTTGAAAGCTGCACTCCTCACTACAGCACCTGGGCTCCTCCAACACAATGCCTTGAGCAAAGTCCTGTCTGCTTTCTTCATGGTCCAGGCAAAACTCTGTCTGGGAAGAAGGGTTTCCACTTTTTACTTGGTTCTTTTACTTCCTTTTTCCCTACTCTCCCTGCGGACTGGTTGCAGTTACTGGGTAGAAAAAGGCAGGAAGACTGTGTTAGAGCCATCTCTGTGGTCTCCCTTGCAGAGAGCACAATCTCTCAGGTGACCCTGTGTCAGGTCAGCCCCGCCAGGCTGGCATGAGGGCCCTCCTCACCTGCCTTCCCTCTCCTGCCCTTTTGGACTGTGCCACGTGCTGCCAAGACAAGGCACGGTCCTTCCACGAGCAGCCAACCACAGCACTGCTCACATGCCTCTGAGCTCAGCACCACCGCACCCGTGGTGGGACTGAAGGGACACGGGGGCAGCAGCTGGGGCCACCCCAAATACAGTGCTGCCCTTAGGTGCATTTTTCTTCCCAATGTAGAGAGGGAAGAAGATGTGCCAGCTTTCTGGCTGACCTGCTCTGCCACAGCAGGCAAGAAGCAAGGAGGGGAACCTCTGCTGAGAACATGGAGTAGAGGCTTTTTTCTGTTTCCAGTTGTCAGAGTTCAAAATCATAACATATGTGAGCTGCTGTTTAGCTAACCTGCATTTCTACAAAAGTCCTGTCAATTATTTGCTATCCAGGGCTAAGAACTATACAACAGTGCCCTGTCCAGGTCTAATATCTCACATAAACTTACAGTAAACTCTCAGCAAGAGCCAAACATAGCTGCCAGTTTCTATCAGTGGGAAAAACATGCTTCAAATGACCATGAAAGTTAAGTAGAACTTGCCTGGACAGAGACATACTGATTCACTGCAGAGCCTTACAGAAACTAAGAAGAGAAATAAAAAATAAAAATGAAAATGAAAACATATTTGCTGCCAGTGTTTTTCGATTTTATGTTTGTTTAGCTTTTTCTGCTGGAGCACCTGATAATAATTCCCTATTGAATAACGTAACGCTGGCAGCCTACACTAATTCAGGAAGAATTCAGGTACAAATGTCAGAATTAAAGCAGCAGTCTGGGATGAAAGTATCAAAACAGGAAACTGCTGCTAATTTTATGCAATCTCTTCCATACAAACAGGTGCTTTGAAAAATATCTAAGGCAAATCGCAATGCAGAGTAAACCTCTTTCTGTTTACAAGTATTTTCATCTAAAATATTTAACACCTGGATTGAAATACAGTTAAAATCCTGGTTTCAAATGGAGACATGTTGTCTCAGGCGGTTTCCTGTGACACACACTGGCTCAAACTCACTGTAAAAACAGCATTCATTTATTGCATGAGGACACAGAGGAAACTGGAGACATCTGACTCCTAAAGAAAGAGTTCCTGGGAGCCTGAAGCTGTGAGAAAAGGAAAACACAAAAAAGCTTTCTAACTCTGAAACTGAGTTTATTCAGCTCTCAGCAATACTCTCATTTCCAGAGGTCACGTCAGTCTGTTCTCTAGGCAAAGAATGTTTCTTCCAAGGACACATTTAGCCAAAACCAATGCATTCCACAGCTCAGCATAAAAGAAGGTACCAACCCTGGGAGTTGCTGAGCAACCATCTGAGATTTATTAACTGCCCTCAATTCCTGGAAAGCATAGATATTAGCCATGGAAATTCAGGCTTGATTCATTTACCATTCCCTCCTGGTACCTCTGCTTATTGAAAGAAAAGGTAGTGCAACAGGGAACTACTTTTAAGCAGCCCTGGTTTGCCCCCTGAAAGAGAATCTTTGATTGAATCTACTTCATGGGAAATTCACCAACCTTTCAAGCTTTCTTCATCCTTGGAATAGAAATAAGTCAGAGGAGGTGATGAGGCACCGTATCCACAACTCTCATGCCTGGACTAGCCAAACAGTCTCCTCCAACTCCCTTCTGTCCTGCTCTGCAGGCAGTTTCTGGCTCCCTTCTCTTTCCTAACCAGTGCCAAGGAGCCAGACACGAACACAGAATGCAAATCCTGCTTCCTCCTGGCTCCATGTGAAACAACTTGGATTTTCATCCAAAGAGTTCATCCTTGCTTTCTGAAACAGGCAGAGAGGCACCCACAAACACATGTGGCAAAACGCACGTTGAACAAGCCAGTGCAGTGAACAGGTTATGTGAACCTTTTAAAGTTTGAAAAGGGAAGCACCTCACTCAGTAAAAAAACTCACAGTGAAGTTTTACAGCTCCCTGAGGACTTTCATAGTTGATCTGAGCAGGTGTTACAGTATGACAGTGAAAGAGGTGGTCCTTCATGATCCCCTTCATCATGTTCTAATTAGGTGCAGATGACCACAGATATATTACTATCTATCTGCAGAAAGGAGAATGAAAAGCAAAAGGGCTTGGGTCTGCTATCACAGACCCTCAAAACTGGCTCCTAGTTCCTCAAGAATCCCGAACTTCCACCTGAAAAAGCTGTGACCTGAGTCCAAATGTTCTTTTGCAAGCTCAGTGATGCTATCATTAGGGGTACATCATTTGCCATCTCATTTCTGCCAGTGCTCTAAGTTGCTTGAAAACATTTCCTTCAGCCACCCTAAAAAATGGCAGATGTTTAGAATTCATGGGAGTTTAAAACGTCACAATCTACAGGAACTGATTTGTTCTCCTTCATGGTCCTTACCCAGCTGGGACAATTTGTGTAAAAATAATCTTCTGTTAATCACAAGATATGGGTTCAACCTGTATAAATTACCTGGTGATACAAATAAACGTGCTTTATCGGCTCTACTGCAAATACAATTTGTAGATCCAAGCTGCTTAATTCTTCGTTGCTTCTGCCAAAAAAACCAGAGCAGCTTTTGCTCATAGATACATGGCATGAACACCCATGCCCTAGAACATGTAACTCAGAATTAAGGATGACAGTGAAAAAGAAATTACCAGAATTGTTTATATTTAGCAACTTCAATATTACAAGATATCAGTAAAAACAACCCCAGAGTGTTTTTCCCTAGGTATATCAATGCCACAATTTCTTACCAATGTTTGGGTTTTGCTTCACAAATATTTAGCATAGAACTGGTGCAACGTTATTTCTGCTCCTGTTCCTACGCAATGAAGAGTTAATGTACTGTCATGTTCAATAGCCTATCACAAGACACATCCAAAAGTGAAAAAACTTACTCTGTATATGAATGATCTGAGATTCCGTGCACTAAAAACAGTCCCAGGCATTTTCGTAGCTCAGACAGCAGCCCTGAACAAGAGACTTGGTGCTACACAGTGAATATTTCTGAACAAAAGTAACTAACTGTACAAGAAAGTATAACAGACCACATGACTGTCATATGAATATTCTTACACAATATTAATCCAGTTTTTTTTCTATTATTACTTGCCAGCAGTTTTATCTTACTAAGTTACCCATACGTTGACTACCTAGCAAGAATGAGTTACAAAAATATACTTTAAAACTGTCTCAAATGTGTTGCAGGCACAGGGAGAACACACAGTGAGTGGATTCTGGTATTTATTCTAAATACTCTTCACTTTAAAAGGCTCGTTTGCATGGGCTTTCTTCAGAGTAAGGAGCTTAATAAGGAAAGCAATTAAAACAGGACAAAAATGCTTACAGAGGCAATAAAAGATTAAAAACTTGGTACATCTCTGGGAAGGTGAAAACAAAATTGGCTTCATAACAAGGCTAGTTTAATTTTGCTGGCATGTCAGCCTTGTGGAATTTCTACAGACAAGGTTTTGAATAGCAATCTCACAGCTGGAGTGAGAACACCAGAGAGCTCATCACTGTCCTGCTAAAGTTCCTGTCAGTGCCCTAAATGCATGCATGCAATATCCTCTGCTACATATGAACGAAGGTGGGGAAGTTGTGATGTGTCGATGACTCAATTAATTAGCCCGTGTTGGACGTTCACACATTAAAGGTAAGCTTTGCAGCCTGCAAGCCTGTCAGCAACACAGGTTTCATACTGCTCACATCAGCAGCTGAAAACACTGTGATTAATGAAAAGCTAACAGAAGAACTTTGAAAGTATTAATACATCTGTTTTTAATTACCACTAGAGGGACTAAGAAGAAAAAAATAAAACAATTAAGATGACTAAGAGTGTGGGACAACTTTTCTGCGAGAAAAGGCTGAGGGAACTGGGACTGTTCAAGCCTTGACAAGGCTTGACAAGGCCTTCAGTGTGTGAAGGGAGGGTGCAAAGAGGAGCTAGGCTCTTTTCACTGGAGTCCAGTGATGGGATTCGCTGAGAGCCAGGTCTAATAAACCCTCAGCATGTCCATCATTTCTGGGTTTTGTCCAGCAATCCCAAATGGCATAAAATATTCACAGGATGGCATCAGTGGGAGAGTTTGAAAATGAAAAATATTTTAATAAAGACAAAAATAACAAACTTTACAGAGAAAAGCTGTGCCAGGAGCAACAGAGTCTGAGCTCCTGCTACAACACCCCAAAAATGCCACGAGACGCTTTGTTCAGTCCCCTTTTGTAGTAATGACCGAGGTGGGATCTTTGGCATTCTGCCAATAAGGTAGCAACAGGTCTGAGGTGAAGTTCAGGGGATCCTATGAGGTGTCTTTGTGCTGGCACACACAAATAGGGAAAGAACTTTCTGGCTTTTTTACCTTATTAGTAGGACAAAGAGCAAAATCCAAACTATTCACAATGTGGAAATCCCTGCTAGAGATGGGGTGCACTGCTACAGTCCAGTGACAGGACCAGAGGCGATGGGCACAAACTGAAACATGGGAAGTTCACTCTGAACATCACATCTGAACTTCTTCACTGTAAGGGTGACCAAGCACCAGCACAGGTTACACAGGGAGGTTGTGCAGTGTCCGTCCTTGGAGGTATTCAAAACTCATCTGGACTCAGCCCTGGACAATCTGCTGTAGGTACTTACTTTGGGCAGGGGCGCTGGAGAAGATGGTCTCCAGAGGCCACAGAATCATAGAAAAGTTTGGGTTGGATGGGACATTTAAGATCATTTCGGTCCAACCCCTCTACTGTGGTCTAGGATGCGACCCACTAGATCAGGTTGCTCAGGGCCCCATCCAACCTGGCCTTGAACACTTCCAGGGATGGGAAATCCAGAACTTCTCTGGGTAGCCTGTTGCACCCTCACAGTAAAGAATTTCTTCCTAACATGTAATCTGAATGTCTCCTCTTTTAATTTAAAACTGTTTCCCCTTGTCCTATCACTATCTGTCCATGTAAAAAGTCAACCTCTCTCTTTTTTATAAGCCCTCTTTAAGTGCTGGAAGGTTGCAGTTAGGTCTCCCTGGAGCAGGGGAAATTAATTCTCTTCTTCAGCCTGAACAGCCCCAACACTCTTAGCCTGTCTTCACAGGAGAGATGTTCCAGCCCTCTGACCATCTTCATGGCCCTCCACTGGGCTTGCTCCAACAGGTCCCTGTCTTTTCTGCGCTGAAGACCCCAGAGCTGGATGCAGCTCTCCAGGTGCGGTCTCACCAGAGCGGAGAGCAGCAGAATTCCCTCCCTCCCTCTGCTGGCCACACTGTTTTTGATGCTGCCCAGGATGCTGTTGGCCTTCTGCACTGCAATTGCACATTGCCAGCTCCTCTCCAGCTTTTTGTCCATGAGAACCCCTGCAGTCCATGTCTGCAGGGCTTCTCTCAATGAGTTCTTCTACTCTGCACCCAATCCAGGTGCAGCACCTAGACACTGAGCCATTGACCACAACTCTCTGGTTGCATCCATCCAACCAATTCCTCCCCACCTCAGACATTCTGTGATTCCGTGAACTATAAATTATTAGAGCTGAGAAAACTATTTGACACTCCCACCATTATCCATATTTCTCCCTAAATGAGCAAGTGAAAGTCAAAAGCCAGGTATGTGGGTGTCTTAATTAGTCTTCTTGCTGCCAGGAACTCTTCACCATTATTCTCATCTTAATTAAGCTGTGACCTGTGGTCCTTCAGCTTCTTAGACTTGATGTAAGACTCATACCTTCCAAAGGAGTGACCATGGACTCTTTTCCAAGTTGGTGGGGAGAAACATAAATTTCATCATCTAAAATAGTCTGGACTTCTTGTTCCCTAGAATAACTTGCCTCTTCCTCTAAACTCTAAACTCAGACAATAATCTTCAAATGTTGAAGAAAGAAAGGTGTTTTGAGTTCAGAGATGTAAATCCAGCAGAGATCTGTTCTGTAAACATTCCACATCCTTTTAAGGCAACTGCTCTGTCAGGGAAGAGGAAAAAGACTGAGGGAGAGAAACCAATACCTGTTGCATCCTCCTTATGAGAGCTATTGGTTCAGAAATGAAATGTTAGGCCATGCTTGCTGGACCTCCCACAGACCTCTTCCAAATTACCTGCTTACATAGAGACAGCCTGGTAAAACCCACAGTCAGTGGTACTTAGGACAGTCAAAATATTTAAACTAAAAAATCAGTAAAATAACCAATAGATTTCTGAGTTTCCACATTTCTAGTTTCACAGGGTGAGTCCTCCTAAGTGGAAAACTCAATCCAGGCAGGTCAGAACCAAACAACCATCATTTAAGCTGGACTTTTCTCACTCCCACTAGAGCAGAGCCTTTGTCTCTCTGCTTCTGGTTATAGCAGTGGCTGCATAAATTAATGATTCATCATTTTCCAACCTGCACTCTTCTCATGCAGAAGACACAGGATGACTTTCATAAACATCCTTAATACCTACAAGACCTCAAAATACACAGGTGGCCAGAACACGAATTAGATCATGCTGACCTCAAAGAGGCTGAAGGATCACAGGTTCTGGAAAGGTCTTGTTTAAAGAATCAAGGTTTGAAACTCCCTCAAATTTTGGGCAGTCTCAACTCTGCAAGAGATTGAAGAATGAGTTATCTGGATAAAACTTCCCACATAAAGCATTTTATTATTTTAAAATTGAGAGCGTGGTGAGGGGAAAAGAAGCATGTAGCAATGTGACAGGAGATCAGAAATGTTTCGGATTGTTCTGTCAAAGTCTCTCCTGAGAGCCTGGTAGTTTCACCCAATGCCTCCCGGGACCCCAGAGATCAGGGGAGTTCCTTATGTTGTTCCAAGGATGACATTTTAGGAACATGAAGTCTTGACATGGACTGACACATCATTAGTAGTATTTTGAAAAAAACAGCATCATTCAGTTTTACTGCTACACTGACCCTCCGGTCTGTGCATATACTCTCCAATCAAGATAAAATAGGGCAAAAAGTATATTAGATATAGATAACCTCAGTGGCAACTGTCTCCACGATCGTGTTCATGGGATCTTTTGGAGACGGTGCCAGCCTGTGTTGGACACCCTGCCCTCGGCCTCGCAATAACCTGCACACAGTCGCTGGCAGCTCCCCCTCGATAATGAGGGATTCACTGACAAGCAGGAGATCACGGCAGGGCTGCAAGCCAGGACACGGAGCTCATCGAGGACATCCTCTCCTGGCCAACGAGAAGGGCCAGCATTTACACAGGCAAAACTTGGGGGAGTGTGGGATGCAGAAGAACCCCCGTGTCCCCGGGAGGCCTCCGCCTCCTCACAGCGCCCTCCCTTCCCTCCTGCCCAAGGAATCCGAGGACGTCACTTGAGGAGGACGCAATGCAATTCAAGGAGCAGCACGTGTTATGTCTGACTAAACCGTGCCAGGAATGTGCTGGTGTCCACCATCTTCCGGCATCTCTGGGAAAAGCACTTCATGCAGCAGCACAGGGCTACCAACAACCTACTCCACTGCCCTCCTTCCACGGGGTGCGGGTTCTGCGTTTGCTGGGTGGGGCGAGAGCGAGGAGGAGGCGGGGAAGGAGGTGAAGGAGGAGGTGGAGGCAGCGGCGGCGGCGGTGGCGGTGTCGTTCCCGCCCCTCCGGGCGCTTCCAGCTGGGAGCCGCTGCCTGGCTGGTTCCGCCCCGCCGGCCGGGAACCTCCCTTTCCGCCGGGAGGCCGACGCAGCGCTGCCCAAGATGGTGGCAGGAGGGCTGTGCTTGTGTGGGCTCCTCAGGTACCGGGGCGCGGGGGCGGCGCGTCCTGGCGGCGGGCAGGGCGGGCGGGAGGCGGCCCCGGCCCGGCCGCGCTCTTCCGGCCCCCGCCCGCCTCCGTGCTGTGCCGCGGGCTCGGATGGGTTAATGTGCTTTTCCGCCGCTCTCGGCCCAAAATGAAAGTGCTTCCTGATGTGTCCGTCGTCACGCGTGGGTCGCTCCTTTGGTAAACAGGAGCGGCTGAGTAAACGCTGTTTGTTCCAAGGCTGAGCGGCACAGCGGGAGGAACCAGGCGCTGTTTTGTGAGGCTCCTGGACCAGGAAACCTCCCGCTACAGGGTTAGCAGAGCTGTCAAGGAGGCGGTGGAGAGCGAAGGGAACACCCCTGACAGTGACTGAGAGAGCAGAGGAAAGAGCTTTGCACAGAGAGACTGCACAGAGCTGCTCCGGACAGCTGGCATAGCTGTTCATGCCGCCGGGGAATGGGAAGTGCAGGTTAGAATAGGAGATGCCTGGCCCCGGTAACCTGGCACCAAAGCAGCTCACAGTAGAGCGAGCCAAACAGGAGATTGGGCTGAAAAAAACTCTTTGGATATCTATTTGGAAGTCACTCTGCTGGTTGTGTATTTCCAGGTTGCTAAGGGCATACAACTTCTAGAGAGTGTGTAGAGCACGTGGAGATAGATAACACATATAGGGCATGAATAAACAATAATAAATGATTGCAAGGTAACAGCAGGAGAAAAAGAGATCTCAATGCAGACTAGTGATCTCATTTCTGTAATTGTCAGTCACATACACTGGTGATTTCTGAGATTAGGAGAACTCAAGAAGTTGTCAAACTCCCTGTAGCTCTACTTTTAAGTCCTTCTTGCTCAATGCTATACACAGTAATTCTTTAAAGCAATCACGTATTTTAAAATTTCTGGCTTGTTTCAGATTGCTGTGCTCATTGTTGCTCCCTGCATTATTTCTAAGTGGAATTTTGTGCATCCTCTTGGTGGTACTGCTGTGGGGAGTACGGCTCTGGATACAAAGGAAGAAACAGTTGAGCTCAGCAGGAAGAGATGGGAAGCGGCCACTGCTGGTGGCCTTTTTTCACCCGTATTGCAATGCAGGAGGTGGAGGGGAGAGAGTCTTGTGGTGTGCCATAAGAACGCTCCAGAAAAAGTAAGCATGTGTGTTTATCAAACACCATATTTCATTCTCAGCTTCTGTTGCTATTCTTTATGCATATGTTGTCATTTTACATATTTAAGTAGGTGTCATTAATCTACTGGTCTTACGTTTTATTTTACATCTGAGTTTCATGTGGTTGCATTCTACTTCATGCCTTTAGATTTTGATATTTCCTGCTGTGGCACCTCTCACTTTTTTCCTTTCTTTCCTTGAGTAACCTCTCCTTCTCAGTTTTCCACTGCTCATATGGAACTTTGTATAGTCATAACTCCTCAGTAGATAACTGATCATCTTTATACTTGCCTCTTGGTGCAGGAGGCAAAACAAATTAATACCTAAAGTGGATTTAACATGGGCACATCCATTGATTTGCCATCATTTGCATGTTGCTCATGCTGTGCACTAGACAGATATATCCTAATGTAGAGCAAGGAGTTCTGAAGTCTGTAGAATAATACTGAGCTCCTTTTATGTTTCACTCAAATTAAAATACTCCCCAAGTTCTCAGCCATATGTTTTTCAGCAGATCAGAAAAAACCTGTGGAAGTATAAGGAAAAGTATTATTTAGTTAAAATCATTTCTGGGACAGACATTTGTTCTCACATTCTTTTTGCGTACTTTTAAATGGATTATATTTTGGTTTCTTGCTGAAAAATACGAAGAGAAGAATATATTAAATTCTTTTTCTTTATTCTTACAGGTACAGAAATGTAACTTGTGTTGTTTACACTGGTGATAGAGATGCCACTGGAGAAGAAATAGTAGAAGGAGCTTTCAGAAGATTCAATATTAAGTTAATCCATCCTGTGAAGTTTGTATTTCTGAAAAAACGCTTCCTTGTGGAAGCTTCTCTTTATCCTCACTTCACTTTGCTGGGACAAAGTTTAGGATCAGTGTTCCTTGGCTGGGAAGCTCTTCTAAAGTGTGTTCCTGATATTTATATTGACTCAATGGGTTATGCCTTCACAATTCCCCTCTTCAAATACCTAGGAGGTTGTCGCGTTGGATGCTACGTCCATTATCCCACTATCAGCACCGATATGCTCTCTGTCGTGAGGAATCAGGATACCAGGTTTAACAATGCTTCCTTCATTACAAGCAGTCCTCTCTTCAGCAAATTTAAACTTGTCTACTACTACTTCTTTGCTTTCATGTACGGGTTGGTTGGTTCCTGCAGTGATGTGGTTATGGTGAATTCTTCGTGGACACTGAATCACATCCTTTCCCTCTGGAGAGCTGGGGCTTGCACTAGTGTTGTGTATCCACCATGCGATGTTCAGACTTTCCTGGATATTCCACTGGAAGTGGAAGAGAACACCAGTGAATATTCCATTGTTTCTGTCAGCCAGTTCAGGCCTGAAAAAGATCATCCTTTGCAAATCAGAGCCTTTGCTAAATTGCTAAAAGAGAAGAGAGTGGGGCAGCAGCCATCACTGAAGCTGATCTTAATCGGCGGCTGTCGTAACCAGCAAGATGAAGAGCGTGTAAATAACCTGAAACGTCTGTGTGAAGAGCTGGGAGTTAGTGATGATGTGATGTTCAGGATTAACATTCCCTTTGAGGAGCTGAAGAGACACCTGGCCGAGGCCACCATCGGCCTGCACACCATGTGGAATGAGCACTTTGGGATCGGTCAGTATGTTTCCTGAGTGTTCAGCTGCTTGTCCCTAGGTGTCTAAGCATAGAGGTCTGCATGCCAAGCAGGTGTCCAGCTCCTGTTCCCGTTGGAGGCACTGTGGCTGCCGTAAAGCCTACAGGACCACTGCAGATGTGGTGCAGAAGATGCACCACTAGGTGCTACTGTAGTGCAAGCTCAAGTGCTGTAGTCATAGGTTGTTAATTCTGTGCATCCTCTGGTCACCTGAACACAGAGCTAGTCCCATCTGTGCTGCCCAGGATGTCCTGCTGATCTCCAGCTATCACCCTGCAAGGTCATGGGTCACCCTATTGTCCTTGGTTTGCCAGTCTTCCAGAGCTTCAAGAGGCTGCAGGTGCTTCTCTTTCAGCACCTTAAATTGTGCCCTGATGGCTCCACTGACTGCAGCGAGAGTTTAGAGATAGCTCATGTGTAGACATCCATATTAGAGATTTTGGTTGTGTTTTACCTGCCTCAAATGCCATTTGAAATGTCTGCAGTGTATGTCATGGGCCTTCAGCTGCTGTTTCAGGGGTGTGAGTCTCCCACAAATACTGTCTGGTACAAATAAGCCCCACTGTAGATGCCACGAGGTACCTTTGGTCATCTCATTGCATTAGGCATCTCTGCTGAGGCAAATGTTTGAAGCCCTTAAACTGGTGGGTGTAGCATGGAGCAGAATGCCAGAGAGGAGTTGGGACCCAGAATTAAGGTATGAGGCTCAGTTTTTTGGGATTAGATTAGTCCTGACCTTGAAAGGAAGTGCCAGCTCGCCCATCTGTTAAAAATCTACAGCAATCAGGTAAGTTAGTAGCCAGGTAGATGGATGCCATACTCTACTATGATGTGGCTAAACTGCAGTTAATGTCTTCAGACATTATTAGAAAACAGGTTAAGTAAGTATCAGGAGGAGTAGTTTATGGTCTGTAGGAGCTTGGTATAAAAAATTTGACACTGAAGTGTCTCTCAGAAGCAACGGCAAAATATTGGAAATTATGTCTTCTCTTTTTTTTTTCCTCCCACAAAATGGTTTAGTTAAAATTTTTTTGAAGTGATATAATAACACTATGATTTTGAATTAGAGCAGGATTTGACCTTCATCTAACAGGCTTTTTATGTGTTAAAAAACAAATTCCAGAACTTTGACCACTATTTATAGTAGGCAATGCTTGAACTGAGGGAATTTATAACAGTCAAATCAGAACTGAGAAGAATCAGCATTTCTGAGGTCTGTTCTGGAACCATGGAGGAGAATTGAAGTTGCTGTGTACATTATACGTTGTTCCTATCCCACAGGTTTTGGCTGAGGAAAGCTTACTGATTGCCATTTCATTGAAATTTCTTCCATCAAAAATACAG
Organism: Promerops cafer; assembly: GCA_013398275.1. Taxonomy (NCBI): domain Eukaryota; kingdom Metazoa; phylum Chordata; class Aves; order Passeriformes; family Nectariniidae; genus Promerops; species Promerops cafer. The sequence goes on from VZSE01011883.1 coordinate 885,229, forward strand.
ATGTAGAGATGATAATTTTTACTAGTGTCTTGCTGAGTTGTCAGGAGCTATAAAGATTTGTTCATCTGCAAAATATGGAGCTTCTTCATATTTTCTGATTGAAATGTGCGTAGTCAACTTTTTTTCAGTATCTTTCCAACAATTTAAAATCAGGTATGGTACAAAACCTACAAATTAATCAGTTGTATCTGATATCTAATTTCAATTTTATGTGTTTAAGAGAAACTGTCGTTTCAGTCCTTAGAGCTGAAAAATTTAAATTTGTGTTTCTTATGGGACCAATTTCGCTGTATTTTTCCAGCTGATTTGGAATGGCAGTCTGTAGTGAATTTTACTGTTGGTTTAACTTTCCAGTGTTTTACAGAAGGTCAAAGCACACGATGTGCAGACTCACATCAGCATTTTTTGTATCTCTTACAGGAGTAGTTGAATGTATGGCAGCTGGCACAGTTATCCTGGCTCACAATTCTGGCGGCCCCAAATTAGACATCGTGGTGCCCCACGAAGGACATGTTACAGGCTTCCTAGCAGAAGATGAGGACAGTTATGCTGAGACAATGGCTTATATCTTTTCTTTGTCTCCTGAGAAAAGACTGAGGATCAGAGAAAACGCTCGTCGCTCCGTGCACAGGTTTTCTGACCAGCATTTTGAAGACACATTCCTGTTATCTGTGGAGCCGTTATTTAAATAAGTGTATATAAGTAAAAATGAATGTGAGTAAAATTAACTTTTTATATTTGACTGTGTGGCACATGTAAATATATCTAAGCTATGATCCCTTGGTTCTGTTCAATAAAAAGGTTGTTTTTCTTTCTGTCAAGCTGTCTGCTTTATGTAATAGAGACTTTTCTTTCTTGGGAAAGAAATGCTTCTATGTTAACTACATGACAGTACACTTAAAAACCATCTGGATTCAAAAACCATGATAGTGCTTCCATAACAGAACTACATCAAGAAGTTCTTTTATTTATCAGGAACCTCTTTTATTTATTGAATATTTTCAATCTTCACCTGTTTCATGACTCTCTACCAGCAGTCATGCTTTTTTAAGTCAACATTTTTGTTTTATAGCCTTTGTGCCCCGAATTATTTTTTTTCCAGAATCTACAGTATGCCTGTATTTGGCACTGGTGAGGCTGCACCTCAAATCCTGTGGTCAGTTTTGGGCCACTCAGATCAGGAACAATGTTGACATCCTGGAGCATGTCCAGAGAAGGGCAACAGAACTGGGGAATGGTCTGGAGCACAAGTCCTATGAGGAGCATCTGAGGGAGCTGGGGGTGTTCAGCCTGGAGAAAGGGAGGCTCAGGGGGTACCTTACCACTTTGTACAACTGCCTGAAAGGAGGCTGGAACGAGGTGGGGGTCAGTCTCTTCTCCCAGGTAACAAGTGATAGGAGAAAATGGCCTCAATTGCACCAGAGGAGATTTATATTGGATTAGAAAAAATTTTGACGTAGAAAAGGTTGTCAAGCATAACAGACTGCCCTGGGAAGGGGTGGGCTCACCATCCCTGGAGGTATTAAAAAGACATGGCACATAGGGACACGGTGGACTTGGCAGTGTTAGGTTAACAGTTGGACTCAATGATCTTTTCCAACATAAATGATTCTTTGAAAAAACTGCTAAAATCAGACTACAGACTGGAGTTTTCCCTTTATTTAAGATTCACTTGGATTGTCTGAAAATTTTTATGTGGAAAAAATATGGTTGGAAGAACCTACATACCTACATGTTTTATTAGGAACTGGGGAATGCACAATTCTCATGGCGCTAATAAACCCTTTTACTGCCACTATATAAAACTCCTGAGCAGCTGATGTTACTACGTAGGGTCAGTACTGTGCAAATGAAACCATAGATTACAAAGCTCTACTGGCAGTACACATTGTTTATGAAAAGCTGGAAGAGATTCTTAAAGCAAGGAGTTGATTTATCTAGGGAAATAAAATACACCAACTAGGAGACTCTCCTACATGCTACAAAAATGGTTAAACAGAGTACACAATCAGAAGTTTCCTCAAGCAAGACTTGTCAGGTATGCCCAGGTAGTTAGGAATAACAGATGAAACAGCATTTCAGTCTGGATGAGGATTTTTCAATGTTCAGACATCTGAAAAGTACCCTGATTTGTTTTTCCTTTAAAGCAAAAGAATTACAGCCTTCTATTCATTTTAATTTTTTGTCATGATGTGCATCAACACCAAATTACACATGACTATTTTCTAAATCATCATCAGATTTTCCAAGTTTATGAGGTAAACTCATCTTTTCTTCATCTGTTTGACGTTTTTTTATTGAAAAGATGTGAGACTCTTCTGCTGGAGAAGTTGACAATTTTTCCAGAGATTCCTCCAGCTCGTGTCTGAGTTCATCTTCAGAATCTTCAAAATTTCTGCACAGTAAAACACAAGAATTTTATTAATTTAATAAATGTAACTTTATAGCAAACCTTTCTCCATTGAAGGACTCCTAGGGTGTTTTTAAACACTTTATGAATAATATACAAGTGACACACCTAATGTGAACTGTTTCTTTTGTCTCTGTCAGATTGATTACCTGTATTTAAAAGGCAAGAGAAAAGAGCTGCAAGGCCATGTTGCTATTTCTGCTGTCATTTTTAATGACAGCATTGGCTATGACAAATTCCAGAATTAAAAGTTAAATTTGCAGACTCCGTAAGTTTTCTTATTTATGAATTTTTAAGAACACGGAAAAGCTTAAGGCAATGCAACCTAAAAAACTGTCCAGTTGTGTGGATTTTTCTTCTGATGTGCTTGACTTACGTGTCTTCACCATCTGATCTTGGCTCAAGTCTGCCTTCATCAACAGCAACAGCAGAGTATGTTTCTGCATCATCTTCCTGCTTATCTTTTGGAGGTAACAGAGCTAATCTCCCTTCTGTAAAGAAAGAGAAACTTTCCTTCAGTTATATAGTAGAAAACTATAGAAGTATGTGTAAAGGAATAGCAAATAAATAAATGCTTGAAGTGTTTTGTTGTTCAGATTACAAGTCCTGTTGATGAGAAGTAAATGTAATTTTTTTAAACAGTATGTTACCTTAGGAAAGTGGGCTGCAGTGTGGGTGAGTTTGAATCAATTGCAGTGTCAGCTGTATCAGCATGGACCCTGTTGTAAAGTCACCACTGTCATTTAAGTCAACATGTATATATTTAAATAAATGCTTTCTACAGGGTTCTTCAGCCTCAGCATTTGCAGGGGTAGCTCCAGGTTTGTGGTACCTACCAGCCTGCTGGCAGTAGTAGCTTTCCTCTGTCCACCCAAGCAAATGAAAGAACTACATATGAAGGTAATAGCCAGTAACCAGGGCTTGCCCTCTTCCCTGTTTCTGAAAACAGCAACGTCCTGGAAGAGGCCTCTCAGTGCTTCAGGGACAGAGCAGAGGTTCTGTCCCTGTTTTTCCAGGTTGCCAACTGCTTCAAAATGTTTCTCATCAGAAACCCTCTGCCAAGGGTAGAAGAAATACTACACTAAAGAAAAACATGCAGAATTTACAGGAGAAAAACATCCTACCTTTGTCTTCCTCAAAACAGATAAAGGAATCATCAGACAGCTCTGCTTTTTCTAAGATGCTCAGGAGTGTCTCTGGTGGAGTCTGTTTCCACTGCTTCCTGTTTTCTGGAATGTCTACAGGCAGATTAACATGGTGAGCTGAAGAACAGCAAGGTTCTTAGGTCACTAAAGCATTACTGTAGCTCAGCACTGTCTTTTGTCAGATTCAGACTTTCTAGTCTCAACACTGATTTCTTCCTTTTTTGTAATTCTGGAATCTATTTTTTTTCCTTTATGGAATACTCCTGATTTTTTTTTCAAGTACTTGATCTGATAGATAGGGAAAAAATAGTCTAGACTACTCATCACTGAAAATGTTTAACACTGGTTTTAATGCTTAAGTAATTTCTTATTAAACCTGGAATAGGCAGGTGCAGCTTCACTGAGCAGTCCTTGCTTTGAAACTTGTTGGCTTCTTGGTTTGAAAGAGCTTTAAAAAAGTTCCTGTTTCTTTTGTGCCCTGTGGTCTTTCATCTAAGGCAGAATGAACAAAAAGTGGTGTGTTGCTAATATTCTGCTTTGTCTTTACTGTCCATGCAAGGTCTTCAGGTTATTTTTTGTCAATCTTGGATGTGCAGAGCGTGCTGGAATGCTGGAAGAGCTCCTTGTTTGCAGAAACCAGTCACTGGAGACACTTGCCTGCCTGGGAATACATGCAGTGGTACTGTAAGAAACCTAGGGACTGTTCTCTTCTCAAGTGGAGCATCACCACAGCCACAGCTGGGTGAGGTGGCACTTGTGACAGTGGTGGCACCGCCACTGTATGCAGAGGGAAAACAGAACTCCACCACACTCCAGGAGGGCACTGGCACTCACTGCCCTCCTTCCTGTGTGTCATCAGCTCAAGGCCTGAGAAAGTGGTGCTGATAAATTGAATAAATTGGCATTTTGAGCCAGGCCACAGAGTGATTCCTAAAACACAGCGCTCTTGATACATCAACACAACGTGATTGCAGTGTTAGAGGGGAAAGTGACAACTGTTTTCTATGGCTTAACATGTACAATAACCTCTGCTGTTATAAAGCCCTGCAATTAAAAGCCTGCTGGATCATGTGAATATTCAGGTATGGATGAATTCAGTCTGAATTTTACGTGCTCACTGCTTTCACTGAAAGCCAAAACTTTCTCACCAAGTTCATTTCCAGCCATAGTAGGACATGCAGATGTGACATCAGCACCAGCTAAAAAACTCAGTAGTGTCTGAGGGGCTCCATGTTGCCAATGTTTTCTGGGTTTTTTCATATCATGGATGGACTCTAAGGGGAAGAAAAAGAAGAGGCAAAGTTCTTTGGATTTTTTTGTAAAGTAGATGTCCATGTGATTATAATACTATGTGATATAAAGAAAGAGCTCATGAGATAAACTTGCTATAGCCTGGAGTTATTGAATTTACCTAACTCCTATGTAATTTTCAGCATTGATACCCAGCATTGCATTTCCCCAATAAATACCTGTTGGGTAGTCAGACAGTTTTTCCAAAGCTCTGTCTGTATGACTTTCGTAAACTTCCACCAATTTCTCCTTAAGATTCTCACCATCCACAAAAGTTAAAGTCTCATTGAGTTTATCTAGTACCTGAAAAAACAGTAAGTTACTCTGGAAACAGTAAACAAATATGGTACAATAGCTAATCCCTTCTCATTTTACTGTGTTTTCCAGCCAACCTCATATATGCACAGGAAAATTGTGTAACAAAAAGTGAAGCAGCAGGACTCAGAAGCCACATTGTGATTTGTGCATCAGAGGGCTGCATGGGGCTCGACAGAGAAGTGAAACAACAAAAGGACAAAATAGTGCTTTATAAATTAAAAATATGTACACTAGAAATAAATTTTTTGTTGCTGTTAGGAATATTTTTTAAAATTCCAATATACTAATAAAAATATTAATAGGTAGCTGTTACATGTTGATAAGCCACAAATATAATTTTACTAAATGAAAACATAATATTGTCTGTAGTTGTTCTTGCTTTGTGCTACAATGCAATACTGTTTCATTTCTGAAAAGAAACAGGAATGTACTAAAACAATCTACAAATCAAATTTAGCATTTGCAGACCAACTCAGTTTTGAGATAAGTTCTTCCTCTCAAGCCCACTTTAGAAAATGTAGGTATCTGCACTCCTTCATATTTTACCATGTGAAAGACTGACCCAAGTGTCACCCAATTTTCTTCAAAGCAATTATCCTCTTGTAGAAGGGCAGACATATGCAACGTGACAACAAATCCTCAGTAGGAAGCTTCATTATAATAAAGGCAGAGGATGATGGTAATGGAAACAAATCTTAGATTATGGAGCTGTCATGGTTTCAGATTTCTAATGTAAATGCTCTGAATATAACTAAAACATACCTCTGCTTCTTGAATGCTGTCTTTCTCAGGAAAACATACATCTAACTTAATTTCAAATTTTACTCCTCCCTAAAGAAAATTCACATGTTATTAATTTGTTTTAATAAATAAAAGCATTTAATTAAAAGTACACAGATTATATGGAACTACAAATTTGAAAATTATTCTTCTGTTGAAAATAACTTCTATTTAAACATTTTTCTTTGCTTAAGAAGATCGAAGTTGAACACATTGGATAAAAATAGATTTCCTTAAATATAATCCTTTTCCTTTAGCGATATTTTAAAATTACTGCATCCACTTTTGATTTTAAGGGCCCTTGATAAACAGTTAATTCAAATCGTTGCAATACACAGAGTTGGTTCTTACAGCTGGTTGTCAACCAGAACTAAAATTGAATACTGTACTGCTTCCATGCAATTTTTCATAAAAGACTTTTAGTCCACTTCACAGTGATCTTATGGCCAGAAACATTCCTGTTATCTTATGTGCATTTCTAATTCAATTCCCATCTTCTTCTATGATTTAAAAAGCAGTATAGGGATTTTTATAACAAAATATTTTAAAATTAGCAGTCTGACTTGATTTTACTTAGACTTTAAATAAACAGGAGTTCCCATGCACTACTAATGCAGTTTGATATAAGGAGGAGGAGGTAGAGATTGATTACTAGGTGGGAATATCTAAAGGGAATCTCCCTCAAACGGTCAGAAAAGCTCATTTATTTTCTTCTGATATAAACTTCTAACAAACAGAAAACCAGCACACTTAATTGACTCTCAAATAACTTCATTTCCAGACCTACCATAGTAACACAGTAATTGGAAATGTACAGATATAATAAGAAAATTTAAAAAAAAATACAACAGTAAAGATGGATACTTTTGTGTTATGTCTCTTTTCCAATATGGTTTGGTCTTGCCTATCCTGGAGTCTGACTTGTTTAAAGTTTTCCTCCATATCCTGGAAAGAGAGAAAAGAAAACAGTTTGAATTACACTCTTTGTAACTGAATATGTGTACACCACATAGAGAAAGAGACTTCTTTAGGTAGCAAATATAGTCATCAGTTTCATTTATATAGATCAGTAAGAATATTCCATTCATTGCCAATTCTGGCTTATCTGGCAAAAAGAAAAACAGAAATTCTTGCATAAAGTGCAAGCCTCTGATTTTTCAAAAACCCATGTTAGAAAGATACAGTACTGTGTCAAGATATAAATAATACATCTTTTATTTTTATGATCACATGCAAGATGACTCAGACTCATTTCATCCTGGAGAACTTTGGACGTGATTAAAGGTTTTAGTGGAAACCTATGCCTGTAGAAAGTATAGCCCTGTTTTGCAGTATCTTGTTTTCTGGCAACACCTAATAATATTTAGTTATTCCTTTTCATATTATGTCTCCTGTAAGAATGTGTCAGAGAAAAGCAAAGAAAATAATAGCATACAGCGCCTTCTGTGATCTGTGGCCATCAGTGCACGCCTTCAGCCTCAGGAAAAACCACAACAATTTTCAGATTTTACTCTTACTCTTACTCTTTACTCTTTTTACTCTTACCCTCCAAAAGATGGAGAGACCATGAAACAAAGTGACACCAGGCAGGCCCAAAATCTAATGTTTCTTTTTCATTATCAGGCATTTCCCATTAAATCGCTGGGAATCCAAATTCTCTCCTAATTTGGCTCTGGCTGCCTATAACCCACTTTATGTCATCAAGTATTGTGAATTCATTTTAGTAAAAGTCAGATCCAGGATCACTGAGGAGGATACTACTGATATTGGCAGGCAGATCTGTGCCAGAGAATTAATCAAAGACAGTGAGACTTGCTCAGAAAGATCTATTTAGATGGAGATGGTACTGATACCTGAAGTGATTCTTCTCTTGTTCCAGATATATCTTTGTTTTCAGACTGGTGCTCAGCTTTCCCTTGCCTCACAAGATAGGTTTTATCTTGTATTTTCTGGTTCTCCTAGGGAATGTTTTTAAAAAATGTTCATTTCAATTCATAATGAAGCATTCCAGCATAAAAAAGTAAATATGAGTACCTATATGTTTCAGCTTTGTTACCTGGAGTACTCCTGCTCTAAATCTGAATTCTTTTATATCACTGTGGTATTCTTCCCGAATTTTCTGCAATTGTTTCAAATACTCCTATTAAAGAACAGTAGGGTAGAATATGTTTTTAATAAACCAAAGATAGAAAGATTAAGTGTATCTACATATATTGACATAAGATAGAACTATCAGTTTGTTTTCTCTGTCACCCAAAAGCAAAACTATAAAAGTATATTGTTTCTCTATTAAAAGATGGGAAAAGAATAGAAAAGAAACGATGATGGAAAATAGAATCTGATGAAAAAGAATTCTGATGGCAGGAAATACTACTGTCAAGGAGTATAAGAAAGAGAATTTTAGGCAATTAAGGAAGAGATTCATTTACCTGTTCTTTCATTTCATTCTTTCTTGACATGTTTTGCTGATGGTTTTTGAGATGCTCTTCCTTTGTTTTCTGCTGCTGTATTTGGTCATGATATGGGTCAGCAGAGGATGGTCGCAGTCCCTATGGATGTACAAATGAATCCCAGAGCAAATGAGTTTTTATTTAGAATCCTTTCTTTCAGTGCTCACTCAATTCCCTCTCCCTGTTCCACTTGCAGTAAGACAAGTGTACATTTTTGGAGGAAAAAGTCACAGTAGAATTTTACATTGTTACAGCTTTGTATGAGGAAATAAAACCTCAGGATGAACACTGCAGAGCAGATCAGGGAATCTGCTAGAGCAAAACTTTCTACCTGTCAGTGTTACAGGTTGCTATTCAAAAGACATCAATTCACCTTTGGATTTTCATTCTCCTTCTTTTACAGATTTTATTCTGCAGTTCAGCATTTACCTACCATCTGTTTTTCCACTTTAATCTTGTACTGCTGGGCTTCAAACCGCCTTTGAAGAAATTCTGCAGTCCTGAGAGAAGAAAGTGATGTACATATACTATGTTTTATTTCACAAACTCTGCTACCTTTGCACAAATAATTCTCTATGGGTTCTACCACATATGAAAAACATAGCTTTCTTTGTACTACATGAATATATAAATATGGATAAAATATGTATAAATATGGCACAACAGTAAAATAAGGAAACATTCTTTCCAGGCATTCCCTTTCCTATTACTTCAGTTACTTAAGCCTTTTGAAGAGTGCAGCAAAGCCCTTCCACCTTTTACTTGATAAATGGTATTGAAAGCATTAATTAAAACAAAATTTATTTCCCTGATCCTCAAAATGAGTGAAAATTGTCAGAATGGAGGCTGTATATTCAGCAACCTTTTAATTGTCTTTCTCCTCTGTGCCTAATTCTATCAGTCAAACTTTGTGTAGTTTCTAAACTTTTCCTTTGCTTTTTGATATAAAATAACCATTGGTCACTTGTAAGCTACCTGTTTCCCATTTATTTCACTTCCTACCTTGGGAATTCACTCGTGCTGCAGGGAGCCAAACTGAATTGACTCTGTCCTTAAATAAGGCACCAGAAATTCAGGTCAGGAAAGATGTTCTAAATCTGAAGATCCGTAACTGAAACATTCTGTAACGCTGTTGTTGTTAAATGAAAATTAATGATTCTGTCAACTTTAAAGGAAAGCTTTGGAAGTATTGAAAAGTTTTTTCTCAACATTTTCATTGTTCATCCACACCTAAAATGGCCAGTCACAGAATGGACAGGAAATCTCCTAAGGTTGTGCCTCTATAACAGAAAAGCTTTGAAGTAAATAAACTGCTAGAGAAAGGGTCTTTGTATCTGAAACAGAAATGTAAGCGCTGCATGGAAAAAAAAACACTTTCATGGCCTGCTCTCACTCTGTTCCCTTCAGTGCAGAACTGCTTCTGATCTTTGTATTATTCTCATTCTGGTGTGAAAGACAGACAGTGTTTATCCTTGGTATAATCAGAGATTCTATAGAAAGCTTATGTTTTACTTTTTACCCAGTAAAAGATTGGGCTGAGACTTGGGAGACATTTTGACAATGAAATGTCAAACACCAGGTTAATTCAGATGGAATTTCTAGATGAACAGGAATTGTGTTGTTGTGTAATAAACTTATGTAAAAAAAAAAAAGAAAAATTATCAAAGGCGAAGGAGAGAAGGCATTCCACTAAATCAGTTATGCCAAGCATTACTTACTCAGGAAGGCTGATAGCTCTCAGTACACAAGACAGACATAAACAGAGTGACATGTTTACCAGTCAGGTGGTGGAGGTGGAGATGCAACTCGTCCTTTTAGTTTATAGTCATCGTCCACTCTTTGGCTGACACGAGAAAGGTCATAATGTGCATTAGCTTTCCTTTGCAAGTTGTCAAGCTTCTCATAGTAATGGCCATAATGGCCATGTACTCTAATGCTTTCTGGCCTTTCTGCCATATTAAATCTGGAGGTCTGTGGCTGAAAATATAATAAAAGATGTTATTTTACCTGTACTCATTTGTATCAGCACAAGTTTGAATTAACCTCCTGTACTTCTCCCCAGTCTGAGTTGCATGAAATATGACGGTCTATGGTATAGTTAGTGCAAGTTTTCCAAATCCTGTCAAATATAACCAAGAGATTCCCAAACTTCTCAGGGCTTATGTGATCTCACCATTTTCTTTTCCTTTTCCCCTGTTCCATCAGCTCCTGTCATTAAGCAGCAGCCCACATGGTTGTGCGAGTCAGTCAGCATAGGGCTTTGTACTCTGTAGTGTCCTTGCCCTAGAGTCACTTCACTGCTCTGCAGCCTAAAGCACTGAATTATTTCCAGGAGAGCCTCATTTTGACATGTGATAGCAAGGGGAACCTGGGATGTAGTTCTGGACAGTACAGGCATTGATGGCTGGTTTCAGGGGAGCACTGTGCTGCTTCATTTCACATCTCTTTGATTACACGCTTGTGGGAGTTGGGCTTTCATTTCTCAAAGCCCTTACTGTGATGAAACATCCCTGCATTTCTCCTTTGTGACAAGACTGTCGTTTCCATTTGTCATAAGAACAATGGAGAGAAGATGATCCCCGAGCTGCCACTGAATTATATAACTGGTCAGACATCCACAAACTTTTCCATTGTGGCAGACTATATGGTGCATGAGAAAAATGCCAGATTTTGCTTACTTTCTTACATAAATGTAAATGCATCTAAGTATCACTTTTACAGATGGTAAATACATTAACTGTTTCTCCCCATTTTCCCTCGCAGATACACTGAAAATAGGGTCATGTACAGTCCAGATTACAGTAGAATATAAATTCATATCTGTATAAGAAGAAAGTTTCCAACTGTCAGCAAAGTTCCCAAGGAAGAAGTAACCTCAAAAAGTGTTTATCTCACTCCTCAGTGAAGTAGGTTATATAGTATGGTATCCAGAAGCATGGCAATCCCAAGCAGTAGGGAGAACAAATTAGGCTATCCAAATAAATGCCAGAGGACTGAGAACTGTGACTAGGGAAGCAGGCACCAGGAAGTCATGCTTGACCAACTCACTAACATTCCACAATTAAATGACTGGCTTGACAGACAAGGGGAGAGTGAGGGGACATTTCCTATCACGCAACTGCCTTCATGGAGGCTTTTGGCACTGTCTGCCATAAAATCCTCACAGAGAAGCTGATGAATTGAGGGCAGGATGAGCAGGCAGTGAAATTGCTTGAAAAGTGGCCCAGAGGGTAGTGATCACAGGGTGAAGCATAGCTGAAGGCCAGTAACTAGAGTTCAACATCTTCACTAATGGTTTAGATCACGGGGGAGAGGGGGGCAGAGTGCACCCTCAGCAAACTCTGATAACACAAGCTGGGAGGAGTGCCTGATACACCAGAGGGTTGTACTGCCATCCAAAAGGACCACAGAGGGCTGGAGAAAAGGGAAGACAGAAACTTCATGGAGTTCAGCAATGGAAGTGCAAAGTCCTATGCTCTGCACCAGTATATGCTGGGAGCCATCCAGCTGGGAAGCAGCTTGGCAGAGAAGAAGAAGGGGGGGGCCTGGTGGACAACAAGCTGACCATTAGCCAACAATGTGCCCTTGCTGAAAAGGTGAATGACATCCTGGCCTACATTAGTAAAAGTATTCCCAGCAGGTCAAGGGAGGTGATCTTTTTGCACTGCTCAGCACTTGTGAGGCCACACATGAAGTGCTGCATCTAATTCTGAGCTCTGCAGAACAAAAGGGACAGTTACAAGCTTGAAAAAGTCCATTGAAAGGCCTGGAGCATTATTCCTATGAGGAAAGGCTAAAAGAGCTCAGACTGTTTAGCCAGAAGGTGGGATCTTATCAATGGTTGTAGCTACCTGAAGGGAGGGTGCAAAGAGAATGGAGCCAGACTTTCCACTGGTACCCAGTGACAGAACTAGAGGCAATGGCCACAAATTGAAATACAGAAGGCTCCCTCTGAACATCACAGACCATTTTTTTCACTGTGGGGGAGGGTGCCTGAGAGTGGGGCACAGGTTGCCCAAACAGGATTTAGAGTCTCCATCTTTGGAGATAGCCAACTGGACAGTCCTGGACAACTGGATCTAGATGACCCTGCCTGAGCAGGGGTGTGGACGAGGTGATGACCAGAAGTCCTTTTCAACCTCAACCATTCTATGATTCTGTGAATCCTGAACAATACCTTCAAAGTATGGCACTATACAAGTGTACCTGAAACCCTGCACACTGTTTACTCGGATGTTGAAAGAATGTGGAAATGTTCCCAGTGTAGGTCAAAGCACTGTGGACAAAATCCTGCCTTTGATTATAGCAGTGCACAGTGAAAGGAAACTAACTTTCCAACCTAATCCATCTCTGGATTTGCATTAGCACAGATATAACTGTGAGGAAAATGAAGCCCTATGTTCCACATAGGGCCAGTATTATTCATAGTTAGTGTTGGTGATTGCGTGATGGATGCAGTTCTGGGAATTCCATGTTCCCTATCAGCAGTTAAGCTCATGTAACTGCAGTGTGCAGATCTGGGGGCTCCCAGATCCTAAATGTGCTGTGCTTATGTTCACCAGCATTCAAGGTACTACTGCACACTCCTAAAGATAAACATAAATGTGTGCAGTGATGCTAAGAAAGAGGCTGGGCATAGCATACAGCTGATAACCTGCCTGAGGAAAGGAGAGGGTAGAAAATAAGTGAGAGATAAAGTGGTTGTGAAAAACTGGGCTTGCATCTGGGAGAAGGATATCAGTAACAAGTATCTGAGGCAATGGCAGTCAGTGCTGGTGATTTTGCCCACGAATGAGCTGCCAGAAAGGCTGAAGTAACAGGATCAGTGAATTTGCTTCTATAGCAAAAAAATGCAAATATGGAGCTTATTTGCCTTTGTGCAAACATAAATGCAAAGCATGCCTGAATCCTTTTGTTGCAAAGGACCATACCAAAGCAGCCTAGATTCAGTATTTCCCACTCAGGCTTTCAAAACATCTCTTCTGAGGATTCAGGCACGTTTAACTGCCTCTACTGTCTTAGTATAGGCATTAAGCTAAATACACATCTTAATGTCTTAAGCCTTTTAAAGTATCTTTTTTAAGTGCAGGTATTTGCTTTCTGAAGATTATATATATATACACATATATATACGTGTGTGAGTGTGTGTGTGTGTGTGTGTGTAATAATGCATAATTCTGAAGATGATTATGTGTTTGTGTATATATATGTGTATATATATCTATATATATATGAGAATGTGGCTACCCAGTACCTGAATAATAGACTGTTGTACTCTTGAAGGAGGCTTCCATTCATTTCTTTGAAATAATTCTTGTTTCTTGAAAGGCATCAGTATTCCAGATTCCAGAGAAACTGGGTCCTGGGCTCTTGTTTTCTGAAGTTTATATGCTTTTTAACAAAAAGAGATTAGAAAATTACCTTCTGTGCTCTCTACGTGATTAATGATCATGTGGTTGCAAATCATAGTAGGATGCCCACACCTAACATTGACAGGTTGGATTAATAAACATTCCTTACATCCTTTCACCATACCTCACACCTCCTAGACATTCTGCTTTTCATTCTGAGAATGACATGCTTTGAAAACATGGTTTTTCACATTCATGTAAAGAGGATCTTACTGATTAGTTTTGCACAGCACACTGGGTAAGAGGGAGACCTTTATACACTAGAGTGTGGATTTCATGCTAGTTCTGAGAACAGAAAGCAGGAGGTCTAATTCACAGGCTCTAGGTGCCTCTGCCAAGGCATTCCCTTTCTAAACCCAGCCCTCCGTAAGAGTAATCACTAGACAATGTTGTAGTGCTTGTAAAATTTGGAAAGAAAGGCTGAAAAGTGAAAAATCTACCTTATCAATTTCCCATGTAGGACAATTCAAGTACATTCCAGTTTGGTCAGTCAGTATTTTGCAAATATCTTAGATGCAATAATGAAAAGGATTATACTTTCTTGGATTAAGTAGTTTCCAAGTGAGTTTTAAATCTTTCATGAGTATTGACTCTTAGAGTATCATGTTTGGGAGATAAAATGTATTAAAACTATGATTAAATGATCAGAGATTTTTTTTTTAAGTGCCTAAGTTATTTAGTTGTTCAGGCTTCTGTCCAAAATGCATTTGTTGTGCGGGCAGATAAACCCCACTGAAAGTAATTTTCAAAATAACATGGGTTCCTACACTACTGATGAGTATTTTTGAAGAGGGGGTGTGGGGAGGAGGGGAGTCCAAAGTGTTACTACGTAACTGCATAGTATTTTCATAGAACTGTTTTAACTGTTTTGATATTTCAAAGATAAATTTGAGGATTAATTGTGATATAATGATGAATATAGAATTAGAACAAAGTTACACTGCCAAAAACATGCCAGATATTCAACAGTTCATAGACATACATTTAGTCTCATTCATGTTTTCTTAAAAACTGCATACATAATCTAGTCTATCAATGGGCACTAAATCAAAATAGAGTTCACTGTTTCACAATTTAATAAAATTTATAAGACTTTGTAAAATACTTTTTTATTGTTTTGTAAAATACTGTGGGGCGTGTTTTGCAAGATTTATGCTTTTTTCACACAGTAAGGATGTTTTTCATGTGACGGACATAAACTAGACCAAAGCCTCTCACTTTTGGAAATTCTGTTTTTAAAAGAACTAAGATGAATGTTTCAGCACTTTCCTATGGCAGCTCTTCTAGATGACCACAGCTAATAAGCTAGTTTTAAAGCTGATTTCCCCTGAACAGGACAGCAATGCATTGCCTGGGTGAAAGGTTCTGCTGTTGCAGTTCTCTATTCTCTTTTAGCTTTGGGTGAAACCCCTCATCCAAATGTGCAGTAAAGACTGCTGGAGAAAGTGCCAACAGTTGTATCATAACTAACAAATGTTACTGTAGAACTAATGATACATAAAATTATTGTCATTACCTTGTATCTGCTTGGTTCTAGAGTGAGATGCTGAAGGCCTTTTTCTGTGTACCACAGTGTGACTGAGTTCTCCCTGTGCTACCTATCAGAAGAAACAATATCTGATAGAACTGTTCATACTGCTTTCATACTTATTTTCTCTCAGCAGGCAGCAGTCACTCACCTCAGGGGGCAGATACCTGAGAACAAGTTTCTGCAAGAAGGGCTTCCTTAGAATAGAATTGATGGATGGTCGATCTCTTGGAGATATTTTAAACAACTGGGAAATTAATATCCTCAGATCATAGGAATAGTTAGGAGACACTGGTTGAAAACGTCCTCTGCAAATCCTCAGCACCAGTTCATGCAAACTATTGCCTTGAAACTTAATTAGGGAAAACAATAAAAAGAGGGCAGTAAGTGTTGCTGGTTCAGAATGATGGACTAGACAGCCCAACTTGAAAACAGGTACTCATTGACACAGTCATAGAATAGTTTGGGATGGAAGGGACCTCAAAGACCATCTCATTCCAACCTCCCTGCCATGGTCAGGGACACCTTCCACTACACTGGGTCGCTCAGAGCCCCACCCAGCCTGGCCTTGAACACATCAGGGAAGGGGCATCCACAGCTTCTCTGGGCATCCTGTGCCAGCGCCTCACCGCTCTCACAGTAAAGAATTTCTTCCTAATATCTATGTTTACCATATTTCAGTTTGAAGTCATTCTCCCTTGTCCTATCATTACATACCTGCATCAGAAGTCCTTCTTCATCTCTTTCAGGCCCCCTTTAGGCACAGGAAAACTGCTCTTAGTCTCCCTGGAGCCTTCTCCAGGCTGAACAACCCCAGATCTCTCAGCCTGGCTTTGTAGGAGAGGTGCTTCAGCCCTCTGATCATTTTTGTGGCCCTCCTCTGGGCTCACTCCAATAGGTCCATGTCCTTCCTTTGTTGGGGGCTGCAGAGCTGGATGCAGCACTCCAGGTGGGGTCTCACAGATCAGAGTAGGGGGAGATGCCCTGTGCTGTGGAATCCCTCCACAAACCCCTCCTTGCTAACCACGGTTTGCTGTAGAAAATTAATATAACCACTCTGTGATTGTGTTTTCTGGTTATGTTCTCCTGGCTTCAGCTGCACAACTAAAAGGTCTAACGACTTCTGTACCTGAAGAGTTTTATTCACCCTCTGCTGTCAGGCAGTAACACAGAAGCCCATCTTTCCAGAATGAAACATGATGTGTTTTGCCAAAAGCTGTTCAACAGAGATCTACACACGTATTGTCTTCACAGGGTTCACCTTCAAAACCTCACTTCACCCAAAAGCCTCTGCATTCTTTGTTCCCTCCAAAACGAAGACATAATCCTGATTTTTTAACAAGTGATGCCAGTCAGATAATTCAGTCCTCTCAGTTGACTAGATCTCTTAAGAGGCCAGCATCAATATAGTTTTTAGGGCCTTAGGCAAAAAACCCCCAAGTTCTTTCTAAAATCACCCTTTTATTTATGTGGCTATTTTGAAGGTGGTAGAATTGAATTTACCTTAGCTTCACTTGCATTTCCTGTCTACATGTGCATTGAGTCACTGCCCTCACACTGAAACAGTGGGCAGCAATTCAGAATAAAACACCTAACAGTAATAAAAAGTAATATTTCATGTTTGCCACCTTGTGAAATCAGCAGTTTTCCTTGGCATTATCCTCTTTGCTCCTAGCTCAGCACAATTGCTCTATTAGTGCTGCTACCTTCTCCCACATCCAAGCTCAGCAAAAAGTCACATCTGCTGGTCCCAGGAATCTGATCTTTTTCCTGTTGTCAAGATTAGTTTCTGCTCTGTTCCCTTCTCCCTGTCACAGTCACAGGCTGAGCATTACCTGAGGCTCAGAGCAGGCTGAGGAAAACACAACTTCCTGAAGATGCTATCTCAGTTATTTTCTGACATAAATGTGCTTTCAAACAAAATATATTTCCTTTAGGAAAATTATTCCAGGGACTCAAACCACTTTCTGGGAAAATGTGGGGTTTAGATTCTTTAATAAGTATAGACTGGTATTTTCAAACAGAAATGAGTAAAATTAAATACCTAAGCCTAACCTTGAAGCCTGTCTTTAATTCTTCCCATTATTCATCTGTCTTGAAAAAGTTTAGTAATTTTTAAAGAGCAAATATATGTTCAAATTATGTACACACACATGCATATATATGTAAGTTATAGCAATACAACATAACACCTTTCATTACGCACAAAACAGATACAATATGCAAAGTTAAACACTAGCAGTCATTCTTTAATATCAATAAATATGATGAAAATAACACTTGTAGCTGACTGTAAATACTACTACTACTACAGGCTTTGCAAGGTGACCACTATATTTTCTAATAGTATGATAATGAGCTGACTGTACAGTACTTACAGGATGCTTTAGTGCACACAGCTCATAAAGCACACAGCCAAGAGACCAAATATCTCTGTGAATAAGAAGTAATTAAAGTTTCAGTGAAAAGTCTATCATATTTTCATCCATGTAATCAGTACTCTTCTCAGTTCCCAAATTTATTATCATTATTCTGTCACACATGGGTGCAAATTTTATTTTTTCTTAAGATGCACTAAAAAGAACAACTAGAAATTTATCTTCAGTTGTGGCACCAATGTTTCTATGGTATCTAATTAGGTTTTATTATTATAATTGGAAAAGGCACATGATACAGGAAGTCTGCTTAATATTTCTAGCAGGATGAAGGACAAAGCTGATTTGATAGCTGAGTAGACAATAAGGGAGTAAATTTGTCTGAATAGCACCAGAGAGCTGAGATGCTACTCTGAGCTCCAGAACATTTGGGGCTGATCATATTCCCCATAGAGAGAAGGGGGTCTAGGCCCACTCACCTCCTGACTTTGCAGTGCTTCTCATCTGGTATTTCATGGAAAGCCTCAGACCTATTTGTCTTTCCTGCAAGTGGCTATGGCAAATTTCCAAAGTAGCCAAACTAGCAGCTTTCATTTTAGTGTATTTTTATAAATGATAAATGAGTGTATCAAAAATTCACGAACTTGGAATTGTAAAGATGCATTGGTTATTACATCTTGGAAATAAGAGAAATTTAGTAATTGATGAAGAAGCAGATTAAGCAAAGGGAAAAATACTGGTTTACATTTCCCACCACTACTAACAAGAAGTATTAAAAGAGAGTTTAAAGTATAAGTAATTTTACAAAGCCAAAACATATAATTATATTAAGCCTGTAGATTAATCACAGCAAAGTCATGATTACTATATTTTGGGCATTGTAAGCCAAAATACTACTGACATTGTTGTATAGTGTAAGGTAGTTGTTGTGTACAATGATGCACCTAATTACTGTACACAATAATACAAAACTTCACGAAGGGTGACCATGAGAAATTCCCATGCTCTGCACAAATACTGATTTAAACCATATTACTAAAATGAGTTCTTTCACACCTGCTCATGCTCACACACATAGGAAGGACAGAAACTTACGTTTTGTTGTTGTATGGTCGATTTTCACAAATCTCAGGTGAAAGGTAATAAGGGGTCCCTACACAGGTACGGGCAAACTCTGTAGTACTAACGAAACACAATGAACAGAAAGTTTACAAACAACTGAACTAAACATTTCTCTGCCACAGGTCAAAAAAATGGGGGACATTACTTCTGCTCTCCAAATAGCTGAATAATGGAACACCCCATGAAAAACTACAGCATTTCCCAGTTCTGTGTAAAATGACCCACTATTTTAACAGTGGAGAGTGCTCGCACTTCAACAGAAAGTTCAGCAATTCTCTGTCCTTATCTTGGCCCACGAGCCTTTCACTGTATTTTCTCTCTTCTGTATATCTGAGGAGGGGAGTGACAACTTCTGTGGACACCCGGCATCCAGACAGTGTCAACTCACCACAGAAACTTAATTCACTAGTTACAGGAGGAAAAGTACTGTCAAGCTCCAATTATATTGTTGTATAAGCCTATTACATACTCCTAGACATTCATATTCTGAGGTTTACTTCCTATCTACTAGGTACTGTTCTTCTGCAGAGGAGCAATCCTTACAGCAATTATGCACACAACATTTCTGAAGGAAGGCACTTTGGGCATCAGTAGTTTACATGCTAAGAGCTGAGTTCTGTCAAAGATAATAAAAAAGCACAAAAAGGGATCAAATCTAAGTATTTTCCTGTTGTTATCATGCCCCCTGGCTTGTTTTGGCCACACCTGGCCACTACACAGGATAGGCCAACCTTGTCCCCAAAGTCATTAAAGGTAAGGCCTCTCTTTTTGGGAGAACAATACAGATGAAAGGCCAGCCATGCCACGTTGTCAGGCCCAGGTGGTCATTCTGGGTATTTTTAAAAAATTAACATAGGCTCCGTCTTGGAGGACACGCAACATATGTCCAAACTCTCTTCCTTTAATCTCTTTAGTTTTAAATGCTCTTCACTTTTGTTTTTATGAGGTAACAGAAATTATTCCCAACAGCTGCATGAGCAGGAACTGTGTCTCCAGAAATACATCTGTGGTTCCATACAGGATGGCATGTTTTAGGAGAAAATGTAGTGTCAGACCCTTTCCATCCCAGACCTCTTCAGCAAGCACAATCCACAAACAATTTTCATGTTCAGGCTGCATTCTGGACATTGATGAACAGTCCTGTTTGGTGCAGGTCACAGACTGATTAAAAACCATGCTTACCTGTTCAGTTGTCTTGCAATGCCAAAGTCCCCAAGCTTTGCTACCTTTCCATTATTGCTAAGAAAAACGTTCTGCAAATTAACCCAAAAATAGTATGTGATAATGAAAGATGGCAGGACTTCTCAAGCATATGTTTCACAGGACAAAATAACCCCCTCTCCAGTACCAGTTTTACTACCTGTGCTTTTACATCTCTGTGTAAAATCTTCCTGTCATGAATATGCTTCAAGCCCAAGGAGATCTGCACAAACCAACTGAGAATCTACAATGAAAATTACAGAGAACAGATACCTATGAATTTGTGTGACTCTAATGGGGCATCTTACTGAAATACATAAAATAAAGACAACAACAAAATCTAAAATATATAGAACATATACAATGTAAAACAGTAAAAAAGGTATTTTTAAAGTTAATGCCATAGACTTTTCCTTTCCATTTAGTGCTATCACTAAACTAAATGGAAATAGATACCTACCCTACTTCCCTCATCCCCATCAAGTTTTCCCTGACTGTGCCAGGACATGCACATGAACAAGGACTGAAGAATCATGCCAAAGGAGAGTTAGAATAATAGACCTTTTTTAAGAAGTGAGGGAGTGCAAATAACTAAGACAGAATTGGGAAGTGGCTTCTTAATCCTCAGTGATAGAAGTCATACCACCCAGCTGTAGTATTTGAAGTCCTACTGAATGTGATCCAAGAACCAAAAAAAAAAAAAAAAAAAGAGAGAAAAAATATGAAGGAATGAAATGGGGTGAAAGAAACGAGCTACGAAGAAACCTGCATAATAAGTAAGCACATGTGTTTATCCTTTAGTCTTGGCCCAGTACAGCTTTTAAACATGTGTTTAACTTCCAATATACACATGTATGTATCTTAAATAATGGCCTTTGGACTAAATTCAGAAACAAAACTACAACCTGCTGATATGCTTCTCTATTTAGGAAAATTCATGCACAGGAAAGACTTTGATTCAAGTAAGAACCTTCTATTTAGCAATGCTTGACATTAAATAGATAATTTCCTGATTAGAGCTGATGCCACCAATGAGGCTTTCTCAGAAGTACATTTGAAAATATAAAGATATTTTAATAATATTATGTTAAATTGGGAAAATTTGCTTTCATTTATGTGATCAGCAGATGTAGCTTTAGTTTCTACAATTCATTCTTATGTCTGTATTTCTTTTGCCTTGCTTTGGATATGTATTATTCTGTGTCGTTGTCAAGAGATTTGTGTGCTGATTCTCTCCTTTGTGCTTTCATGATTTGTGGGTTTGTCCTCTCTTTATTTTCTTTCATGTTCTCTCTGCCTCTAGTATGACTCCCAATAGGATCTTAAAATTCATTATTACTGAACCAGTAATTCACTTTCAACTGACTTCTCCACCAAGGAGTTCCTCTTCTACTACTAAAGCAAAAAGAAAAGTTACAATACTTTTTTTTTCTTCAGTTTTATGCCTTAGAGTATATTTCCACTAGCAGGTTGGATACTATCTACTTGGTTTCTAAGCAAAATTTCACTGTACTTGCAAAAGTAGATTGTATTTATGACTAAATAGCCCCAGAGTTCAGTCTACTGATACCTACATAAAGAAAATTTCCTTCAGAAAGCTAAGAGTTAGTAAAAAAATAAAGGAATAAGTAATGAACAGTGGGAAATTCTACTTCTGTGAATTGCAATACTTATCATACTCATCCATTTACAAAATAAAATATACATGAACATGGCCCAAAAGCAGTCAGATATCTGGGCTTGTTTCTCTGTGCTGGTTTAACAATTTAAATGGTATCAGAGAAGTTGCGACCAAAATTAAATGAATGAGAGATTTACCACAGACTTCAGTAAAAAGGAGAATACGCCATGATGCAAATAGCACCAACAAATTAAGATTTTGTATATAATACATCCTCCCCATAACTGGAAAGCACTATTTAAAAGAAGATCTTCATGGTTTAATGGGTCTATTACTAATGTAAAGAAAAAGTACATCTACGATGCAAAGAGAAGTAGGAGGAAGGGGGCATTAAAAAAGTCATCATCATACTGCTAACGAATTAATTTCAGATCTTAAAGAGTCCTAAGAAACCTTCCTACACTCCAACTAAAATTTTTCTATAAAGCTTCAGTTATTACTGCATAATTCAAACCACGTGTTTCACATATGTTCTTCCCTCTAAAGAAAATGTCTTTCACCTGATCCTCATCAAACAGCACTCCATGCTGCATATTTATCCTCTTCATTAAATCTCCACCATCACAGTATTCCATCACAATATATAGTTTGTTCTTTTCTGAAAGGAAAAGCATAATTCTGCCTTTATTCCTGCATTATTCATTAACACAGCAACAACTTATTTTTATTTTTACAGTCCTTCTTTCAAAAGGTAGCAGTTAACCTCTATCTACTCCTCCATTTCAAAGACTAACTGAGAAAAAATGGATACTTCCAGTGAAACCTGATGCAAAAATAAGATGTGAAAATATATTTAAATGAGGATTCAGCAAAATATTAAATACCTGAGGAAATCTGCAAGAGACCCCACTGATAGATGTCCTTACAGGAAGCTTAGCAGAATGCTTCAAAGTTCAGGTTTTTTGCTCAATAACTAAGTATGCAGTAAGGCTTAGGGAAAAAGTTAAAGGTAGACAATATCCCAAAAAGCAAAAATAAACAGCGAGACCTGCTTAATAGAAAAATTCAACCTATTCTTACCTCTCTGGGGTTAGAAGACTATCTGATTTACAAGTCTCCTAAACCACATGTCCTTGTCACAGAAAATAATTTGAACAGAAGCTGCAACTATAGCTTGTATTACATAAGGCACTGCTTATGGCAGAGGTCAGAGGAAAAATAAATACAGGGAATTAGCTTTCATGGTGAATAGAATTCCTTCTATCTCTTTCAGTCCTGAAGAATTCTTTGTCCTTGAGTGATAATTCAAAATACAGCTGAAGAAAAAAGGCTAGCACAGCATTATGAGATTGATGTTGGATCACTGGAAAGGCAGTGCTGTATCAAGGTATGAAATGCCAATACTGTTTTTACATTCCAGATGCTGAAAGACATTTTCAGATGTACTAACAGATTGCATTTCTATTTAACGGCCTCTTTTTGTGGTTGCCTGTTTTGTCTGTATGTATATGCATACATAAGTGTATATATAATGTGTGCATGCATATATGATGTATGTGTCATAATCGTATAGTGTCATATATATATGATGTGGATAAAATATGAGGAACCTGAGGTTAGATCAGATGAAATGATCATTCTATTTCTTGCCTATTTCATCAGCCTTTTGTCCTATTTGATCAGCCTATTCCTTGCTATACTCAAAAGCTCTCTTCTGTTGAAACTCCTAGAAAATTCCCATTAAACTCTAGACTCCCATAAAAAATCAAGACTAAAGTTCAACTTGTACAGTACACACACCTCAGGATCTAGGATTCATGCCAAGTACTCACTTGCACATGTGAAAAACACAAGTGATGCCTGGATTTGATGCCTCCTGTCCATTTCTAGGAGTTAAGACCTTTTCCCACATTTAAGGCATTAGGGACAGGGCTAAGGGCTGTCAGCACTAACGAGGCAGGTTTTCTGCCTTCCACTCCTTTCACCACAGTTAATACAGAAATGTTAAAAGTAAACCTTGCAAAGAAGCATAGAAGGTTACAATATTTGCATGCTTCATCTTGGCCAGCAGAATGACTTCTTTCTCAGAGGCTTCTTTTTCTTTCACAGGCATCTACAAAGAATTAAGAAACTAAATGCTAGCAATGATATATTTAACCCTTTTCAAAAATAGTTACATCATTACCAAATTATTCTCACTAATACAAAAATACAGTGTACCAAGACAATGTAGAAATATTATAAAATATGATGTATGTATGACATAAAAAAATTTGCAGGGTATGTTTGAAAGTGTATTGGAACATTACTGAAGTCAAACCCAATTTTGACATTTTACAAACAGGCAAATGTATACCTTTAAACTTAAGCTAAAGAATTCCCTTAAGAATTTGAAGAGTATGGATGTAGATGACTCTTTAATGCTAATAGGGGTGCTGTCAAAAGACCAAAATAAAAAGAAAAAAAAAAAATCTTTCATGTTACTGGTGTTATTTGTTCTTGTAACATTTCAGGCAAACTCTTTGCCATGTTACATTAATGGAAGTTTTCTATTTAGTTTATTATAATCACACTTCCATCAATTCGACTTAAAAAATCATTTTTCTGAGTATCTATCCGTCAAAATGTCCTCTTGTATTTATAAAGTTTCTTACTCTCATTCTTAAGAAATATTTTTAAAATGTAATCCTTAAAGATTCAAAAATCAGTAACTCAATAAAACACACTCAACCATATAAAAAAAATCTTTTGACTTCAAAGTAGCAATTTTCTGTCTCCAGCTTCTGATTTTTGAACAAGTGGGATTCACAATAACAGTTCATTAGCAGCCATTCTTCTAGCTGTACATCAAAATCTAAGATTAGAAATACATGGGGTTTATTGGTCACGAGCAGAGAGAGAAACTATTCATCTTTTCATTTAGCTGTCATTACTCATGTATCAGCTTTTCCGGGTTTGGATCTGGAAGACGTACAGCTCTTTCTAGAACACATTCTTCTACTGTAGTTCTCTTATATATTAGAAATTCACCAGGGTGGCCCAGAATAGCAACAGACCTGTCAAAAGCATGTAGGCACTCCCCGAAACTGTTAAAACCCCTCTATTGAAATCATAGAGATTTTAATTGCCTTTATGGAACCAGATACAGCCGTGGTATTCCCCCAACACCCGAGCAAGCGGCCCTCAGCTGCCTCTGCGGTCGGTGGGAAGGAAGACAGAAGTTCCATGGCCCAGTTGAGCTTGTTCTAAATCAGAAATTCCAGACACATGTGATCAACAGCTTCCTAAAAAGAGTTAATTCTCTTGTTCTCCTCGAAAGAGTGTCTGGCTAAGCAGCTCAAATGCTGACAGCAACAGAATGGAAACTTAAGATCAGATGAATCGAACTGCCATAAACATAAATGAGAATTGGAAAGAGCCCATTGCGAATTACTCATGTCTGAAAATATGGATGTGGGAAACAAGGAAATTAAAAAGCTTAGAATTGTGATTTGTTATTTTAGTGGCAATATTTTCATTGTAGTTGAATCAACTATTACAGAATTTGAATTAGGCAGTGCCACACATTGCAGGCAGAAAAAAGCTTTGGAAAGAAAAAAATGCAGTAAAAAGCAGAGACTTAAGATCAAAATATTATGTATTTCATCTATGCTTTTAAAAAAATAAATTAGCAAAGAATACAGTCTTTGGAAAGCTTAGCTCTATATAATTGAGATGGAACTACAAAGGAGATAAAAAATAACCTACATTCATACCCAGCTAGTATGAAATGCAAGTAGCACAATCTGGTAAAAATAATTCAGGTTTTGTTGTTTTACCTTAGTTAAATTGATCTCTTTGATAACACACGGCTCATTATCCATTTTTCCTTTTGCCAAGAATATTTTGCCAAAAGATCCTTCTCCAATTTGTTTAATGAGTTCATATTTATCCATGATGTATTCGTCTTAGAGCAGTGGCTAAAATAGAAATTCCCCAAATTAGTACTGCACATAGTCAGTGCTTTAACATCTGACTTGGTGCTACTGAAATAGACACTACCTTTTAAGACTGTCATTTTTATTACTTTTTATAACATAACTGCTGTTGATTATCCCTAAAAAAACCATATCCTGGAAGTATGCAAATTATTGCAGATCTTAACTTTTAATAAGGAGCAAATTTATGAGTGTCTCATGAAGAAAAGCATAGTGCACCCTGAAGTTAATGCACGGGACGGAAGTACAGAGTACTGTGTAGGATTATGATATGATTTTGTAAAATGTGACATTATTTCGTGAATGGAACAAATCTGCGGAATTGGTCTTTTAATGGAAAAAAATCATCTATTCCATATTGATTTAGTTCATACTAATGTGATCTAACGTTGGGAGCAAAACGGAAAGCCACAGGAGACCATGGCCAAGTGAAGCAGGGAATCAGCGGTAGTCTGGAAACCTCTGTGCAGAACACTGAAGTCACTGGGTACTTGCAGTGGTTCCGTAGGCAAAGCTGCCCCCCTAAATATGAGCAAACACTACAAAACTGTTCTTATTAGTTGTCCTGAGTTTTAGCAAGGGAGATTAGCTCCGATACCAGACGTTCCCCAACAGGCTCCATCTCTGGCAGCCTCCGAGGGCCACTGGCAGGGCCAGCAGGGCGACCTTGGGACGTTTCGGATTTCAGTGTCTGGGTCAGAGCAAGCTCCTGTTGGGAGCCACAGGTGAGAAGCGGCACTGGGGACAGATGCCCGCGGGACAGATGCCCGCGCAGGGGTGCGCTCCGCCCGGGTTCAGCCCGCATCCATAGGCGACAGCTCGGTGTCTCGCCGCCCGGGAGGGCAGCGACACGGCACAGGGGCGCTGGGGAGGGCGGCAGGGCCAGCGCCTCCCGCGCAGGAGCGCCTGCCCCGAGAGCCGCGGGGGCCCGAGCGCTGCCGGGGCCGGGACGGACACAGCGCGGGTGGCGCGGAAGGGCCGCG
>VZSE01011883.1:911921-965655 GCA_013398275.1 Promerops cafer
CCAGCCCTGGCAGAGGCCGGGGGCGCCGGAGGAACGCGGTACCTGCGTGCGCTCAGCCGCCTCCGGAGCCCGCCCGGCCGGGGGAGGTGCCGGCCCCGCTCCGCGCCGGCCCCGCGCCAGCTCCAAGCGGAGGAGTGGCGTTTGCAGCGCCCTTCGGGAGCGGCAGGAACCTTATTTCCCTGACACAAACCGCCCCTCCCTCCCACGGACTCAGACTTGTGGTTTGCATGGCCCGTGGTAGGAGTGGGGTAGCCCAAAAGGAAATCCCGACAAGGTCTTGAATCCTTGGTGGAAACTTACGTCCCAGCCTATGTGCAGTAGGGGAGGTGAAGCTCCACACTGGCTCCACACCAGAACTACGGATTTCCTGAAGCTTTCCTTTTGTATTATTCCTAATATTATTTATTACAGAGACATAGTCCGGGACAGCTTCCTCAGGAGAACTCTGCCAAGAGCATTTGTGCTCTCCCTTGCCACATTTTGCTTGTAAAGTGTCTGTTTATTACCCAGTAACCAGACCAGAGCCCAAACTTGACATTGCCCATAGCGCTCTCTGTAGCAAACGTATCTCCAATCAAAGCAGGAAAATTTGTCCTTCTTCATGAATGCATGTGCTTCCTTTCACACATGCAGTGGCATATAAAAAACTATTTTCATTGAATCAAGGCAAAAGTTCAGTCTCAAAGAGTTTTCAGGGAATTAATAATTTCACAAACTAAAGCCTCAAATATTTACCATAGCTAAGTGTTTCCCATAACATGCCCGTCAAAGATGAGTTATACATATGTATGTATTGGGTTTGTGTGGCAGGGTTTTGGGAGCA
The DNA here is from genome assembly GCA_013398275.1 of Promerops cafer. Lineage (NCBI taxonomy): Eukaryota > Metazoa > Chordata > Aves > Passeriformes > Nectariniidae > Promerops > Promerops cafer. The sequence continues at coordinate 912,745 of VZSE01011883.1, forward strand.
GAGGAGCTACAGGGGTGGCATCTGCCAGAAGCTTCCCACATGTTTGACAGAGCCAATGCCAGCCAGCTCCAAGACAGACCTACACAACTGTGTCCCCATCCATGCCCCCCTCTCTCCCCTTCTCTGATCTGTTATCCCAGAGGTGCCACCACCATTGCTGATGGGTTTGGCCTTGACCAGTGAAGTGAAACTGAGTCCAGGAAGAAGGGAGGGTAGGAGAAAAGTGTTTCATTATTCTGCTCTGATTTGGTTGGTAATAAATCAATTTCCTCAAGTCAAGTGTTTTGCCTGTGACAGTAACTGGTGAGTGATCTCTCCCTGTGCTTATCTTGACCCATGAGCCTTTCATTAAATTTTCCCTCCCCTGCCCAGCTGAGGAGGGGAGTGACAGAGAAGCCTTGGTGGCACCTGATATCCACCCAGCATCAACCCCCCCAGAACAATGCTGCATTTCATCATGTACTCAGGAAAAACGCCTTTACACCTTCTCCTTGAAATATGACAAGAGGACAATTTGAACAATGCTATAATTTGACTGAACATTTCTGCAAAGCTATTACCAACTCCAAATATATTTAATACATGGACTTGTTTAGCTACCTGCAAGTGTTCTTTCTGAAGACGTTCATTGTGCACTTTCCATCCTCGGTTTTGCGATACAGAAAACTCAGATTTTTTTGACTGAAATTATTTAATGAATAACCAGTTATTAACAACAACTTGGATACCAGCACACCTAACTTCACTCATCACAGGTAAATGCAGGTTTTCAGTCACTCTGTTTCAATACCATTTTCAGTTCTGACACCCAGTCTGGGTCATCTTCCTCAAAGTCCCTAAAAATAGATTTCAAAAAATGTTATTTTGAAAAGCAAAATACAACTTTATAAATCTTTAATTGCTTTTTTCCCCAAAAGAAATTGCCCTGTAATTCCTATAAATTATGTTAAAAATATCAGCACAAGAGACTTACTTGCTGCCCCACTGTGATTAAAGAACCAATAGATGTTCTCTATGGAATTTACAAAAGCAAGATTCATCAAAAGCAAAGACAAATTAATATATTAAGAGACTGCAAATGTGTTGGTAATTGACAGCCTGCAGCTTAACTGCTGCAATACAGGCCTATGTAGTCATCTCTAGGTGCCACAAAAATAAACAGTGACACAAACTGAGATTCTGAGAAGCTGAGAACCACCCCCAAAAATCACAGCATTTTGTTCCTACATTGTATGATATCAAATTTCAATGTCATTATGTAAGAGAGGGGTGGATTTAGATGCCGAGAAAAATAATTTTTTTTCAGGGGAATGTTGTTATGAAAAAAATCTCTTTGAGGAACCAAAGAAAACACAAATGCAAGGACATCACTTGGACATACGTGTCATCTTCATCAGATCTGGGTTCAAGTATCTCAGAATCTATGACAACAGCTTCATGTTCACCATCTACTTCATCAGATGCTTCACTTTCATCAGAAAGTGGACCTCTTAATATGTTTTCAGAAGCTTTGAAAATATGAAAATTAAAATGTCATCAAAATATTTTAATTTTTAAAGTAAAACTATTAAGAATATAAATACAAAATAGTCTTTCTAATTCATCCCCAGTTTGTAGCAGATTCCAGGATAAGCTGTTACCTTATTTTAGGTGGGAAGATAAACTAGTAAGGCAACTTAAGTGCAGAACAAGTATTTGTGAGTGTGGCTGTGCACATGTGTAGACTGCAGCTGTCTTCAGCTGTGCCATCTGACCATCCTGCCCTCAAACCAGGGCACCACGGCCTCAGTGAGGGGGGATTTACCTGATGGGGCTACAGTGCATTTCCTGCATCTCCCTAACACTCACACCATTCAGCTCGGTGGGAGGGAGGACACAGCAGGCATCTGTGTTTTGTCACAACCTCATTCAGCTGTTGAGCTGCAAGTCAAAGTCCATCATGAAGAGCTGTAGTGGAGATGTACAATCACTCACGAATTCCAAACTCATCTTTTTTAAGTCCACCTTTCATTTGGTAAACTTAAAAAAACCCCAAAAGCTAGCCTGTTATGAAATGAACTCAGGTGAATAATCTGTATACATAGGAGCCATGTATGAAAAAAGAAAAATAGAAAGGCCTTTATTAATAAATCTGTTTGCAAAAATGTTTGCCCAGAAAATGGGGATTTACCTGGTCTATAAATTGTGTATGTTTTAAATGCTAAGCTGACATCTGCATTGCTGAGCATGTCCATCAGGGTCTGGGGGGGTTCCTTGTTCCACTGCTTCCGTGGCCTATTTTCACTGTAGTTTATAACACCACCACCTGGGTATAAAATCATTCATAAATGCTATTGACATAAAATTGCATTAGCAGTGTGGATTACATTGAAGGTCACATTCAAGAGAGAAAGGAGAAACAGGAAGAAACAGGAAGAAAAGAGTCTAGATAACTCCATCTGTCACACCACTGCCCTCTCAGCAAACTGAGGGACCAGTGGAATCTCCTTGTGGCCAGGGAGCCCGCAGGCACTGGCTGAGGGGTCTGAGGAGGCAGAGTCTCTGCACACTTGCGTGGTGGCTCTTCTGCAAGTCTCACAAAATGAAGCCTGAGGCTGTTTCTGCCTTTTAATAGCAGAACACTTAAATGCATGCATTCCTCTGTCCACTCCCCTTGCCCTGTGCATAACTATCACATGACATTCCTACCAGAGCTTGGGAATTTTCTGACTACTCATATCTTGATTATTTATTTCCACAGCATTTATTCACATTTACCTGGAACAAATATCCAGAATCACATTAAATAATTATAACAATTGCATCAGTGTGGGGCATTTTCTCAGAAGAAACCTCATGATAAGTGTTTTAATCAAAAGCTTTTAATCAAAAGAAAGAAAAGTCTCTGCCTCACATCCGAGGTACATCATTGACAGTTCTTGCACTGGCCTTAACCTGTATGTTAAATCACAACAAAAGTAGAGGTGTAGATGTTTTATGCTCCCAATAGTGTGCTGTACTTAAAAGACAAGTGGTTGCATTCTGCACCAAATGAATTCCTCGCTGCTACCTCCACAAATGGTGTATTAAAAGGAGGATTGTAGGATAATTTCTTAGCAGTGATTATAATTTTAGGGCTGCTAATGTTATCTGTCAGTTTCATCACTCTTTGCAATTCTCCTGTCACACAAAAAGAAATTCTCTTCAGCACAGTGAACTTTTTGAGCGCTCATTAATAAAATATTTAAATTATTTTACCATAATTTAAAACATGCCGTGTAAAGTTTTGGCTTTTAAAATCTGTAAAGAGTCACTGACATTACTTGAATTAAAAACACATTTAATTAAATCTTACTTTCAGTCTCTTCAGGTGTAAAACTGGAAGAAAGCAAGGACGCATTTTCCAGGACATCCAGCACAGTACTGGATATACTCTTTTGCCATTGCCTCCTGTGGGCGTGTGAGAGATCAGTACTTCCTGGGAGAACAGCAGAAGCTGATATTTTAATTGTAACCAAAGAAACCCCTCAATAACCAGCATCTAACTTGATTCCATGCCCAGACTGCCCTGTCCAGGCAAAACAGTACTAAGAATCACTTAACTAGCAGTGATGTTTGACTCCATGGGTGCAAATCTGAACTGAAAAGTGTTCCCCATACATTTACTCTACTCCAAATGTTTTCAAAGAGTCATTTTTTATTACTTTAACAAGAAAATTTTTTAATTTTTTTTTAATCTCAGATGAACAGTATGGATCAATGTACTTGCAGAAGTAACTGACGGTGGCACAGTTTTCTTGTCTTGAGTTACCTGAGACTAATCTGAGTCACCTATTTAAATGGCTGTATCACTGACATGTAGACAGCAGCACACAGAAGGAAGTGCATCAGCCTTGAACTGTAAAACTTACCTTCTTGATAAGATTTCCTTTGTTCCTTTGTGCCTTTACTCAAACCCTCAGCATTTTTCCTTTCTAAGGGGATATGCTTGCTATTTTCATCTTTCCTTTGCTTTAAAAGAGTAAAGACTGTATTAATTATTATCCTTGTTGTCAAGAAAGAAAAAGCAGTCATATAACATGGTATTAATTATTTCAGTTTTGCTATAAAATATCTGGCCTAAAGATTGGAAAATTTGAAAACTAAACCACTAACAGCTGCAGCTTGCAATTGCCAACTGCAATTGCACACTATCTATTATTGGACTGTATTTCATATCTTGTGCCCATGACAGACAACCTCAGTTTCTGAAGCTAAGCACATATGTAGCTATTTCATGCAATTTGTCATTTGGGGTTTTTTTACATTTAAGAACACAAGCAATATAAATTATTTACATTCCGAGGGAAAACAAGATGCACCCAAATATTAAACTTCTCAGATTGACAGGTCTTTGAAAAGAAAATAAAGTAAGCCCCAGGGCAACATGCTTTTTAAAAATATACTGAATATGGCTGAGTCAGGCTATGATAATGTACCCAAAGGAGATATCTTGGCCACCCGTGACTTAATTCTCCTCTCCTGAAATCTCATATGGGCCCTAAAACCTGGTGAGAACTATGTCCAGACTAGACCGCTTCCACAGCAGCCAGTTCTAAATGTGTCCCAAAAGCAAAGAAAATGGATAATCTTTTGCAGTATCAAAAAAAAATTTAGAAAGACAAGAGAAGTTTTTTTTTTGTTTGGATTTTGTTTTGACAGGGTAATAAGAAAACCTACTTTGGAACTAAACTAAACATGGGAAGAATCAAAAAGTTAGTGTGGTGGGAAACACACCAGAAAACTGCATTTTGAACACTAATAGGCTGATTTACGATTTAGCATAGGAATAATTTGCTGTAAAAACCTTTCTATAATACAGAATATTCTGAATTACTAAAATACAAATGCTATATTTATATTTGAATACTTACTTTATTTTCTGTCTTATTGTTTGAGCTTCCACCACCCATGACACTACCTGATACATTAACAAACAGATCTAAGAGTTAACACCTTTAGCAAACATTTGAAGCAAAGTGGTATTCCAGAAGTATGACAGCAATGCCACTGAACCAAGCAATGACAATTGTGTGACAGCTTCCTCACACTTCTGACAACAGAGCTCATTCTCAACAGAGTCCTCCTACTATTCTGTTCCAAATGGGCTCTAATTGTGGTTTAGCTAAATTTATGCAGAAAAAAAAAGTCCAACATTCTCTCTCTAAAAATCAAATAATAAACATAACTTGCTTCACCATATTCTGGGAAAGAAAGAACTGTCATATTTAAAATACATGCCACTGTTAAAAGTTTTGCTGATTCTAAAACTGAAAAGTTTATTTCTAGCACAAGTCCTAAGACTTACAATACATATATTGCAGCTTTGCACTCTACTTATGTTGGAATATAATTTAGAGCCTTCAAGAATTTTTCCACATAAGTTCAATAATATTAGATTTTGAAATAATTAAAAGTAGATTTGGACATATAATGCTAATGTTTCATAGCTGTATTTAAGATCTTATATTTCCTACTCGTTTTGTAATTCCTTACATCAACAAAAATCTTACTGACTTACCCTTCTGTCTTGCTGCATAGCCTTCGTGTTTCTTGGTTTCCTTTAATACCTGCTCACACTCATTTGCCATCTGAAATGTGTATGAAGAGATGGAAGTACTGTATCATTTTAAACTTCTTCAAATTATACTATTTGTTAAAAATAGACTCACTATACAAGTGCACTGTTCCAGTTAACAATATCTAATTTTATCAGCATCAGGTCAATATCCAACTTCAATTTTCAAAACAAATGCTTTTAAAAACTTGAGTTTTCTGGAAAGTCTACAAGTGTATGGCCTTTAGAGTATAGGACCTACACCACACTACATTTTACAGTTATACACTAACAAACTACAAATCTAACAAACTACAAATGAAAAGGATTTAGTATTTAAAATGTAGACAGTATTGCTTAAATCTAGAGACAAAGAATGTACCATACCTCAGAAGGCAAACAATTTTTCACAAGTTTGGTTAAGCAACCTCTTCCAAGAATAGTACTGGCTGATGGACGATTCTGGGGATTTCTCTTAAACATCTGTTTTATTAAGTAATGAAGTTCATAGGAATAGTGAGATGGAAGTGGATCGTAGGACCCTTTGCATATCTTAAGGATGAGATGTTTCCAGCTATTGGCTTGAAACTGCATTAAAAATAAATTAATATTAGAGACAGAGTTTAAGCATAAGGTAAAAAGTAGCTGACAGAAGATAACTCCTACAAGTGAAAAGCAGATAAGAATTAATCCTATAAATTTATGGTTGTTCAAATTCTTTTTAATAGAAGTCAAATTCATCAATCCACATACTTGACATCAGACTCAAACTGCAAAAGTAAAACAGTAAGATAGGAAATATGCAGACTTTGATTAAAAAAAATAATCAAAAGTAGCCTGTAAAAGCATAAACATCCTCTTGCAAAAGTAATGTCTGAGAACTTCTAGCTCTTCCCTCCCAGGAAGTTTCTTTGGATTACACCCCACTGGCTTGGCTGCAGGGAGCCAAGCACCCCTGGAGTGTCATCTTTTTGTATCACCTCTGATAGATTATGCAAGAACATACGTGACCATCACATCAAACCAGACAGGTAACTTTTCAACACTGCTAATAAGGGAAGAATACTCCTCTGCTTGGAATCCCAGCTCTGAGCTCTGCCTCAGTAGCCGTGACACTGCCAAAGACTTGCCACAGACCTACTTGGGCTAACACATCCCTATGCACAGGCTCCCTTATCACTCAGTCACATGTGTATAAACTTCCACACTCTTGCACAGTTAGCACTTGCAGCTGTGGAGAATCTTTTGCTGATACACAGGATCTGAACAGTGCTCTCAGGCATATGTGTTATTCTTGGGCCTGTCCTTTGCAGGGTCAGGAGCTGGGACTTTGATGATCCTTGTGGGTCCTTTCCAACTCAGAATATTCTGTGGTTCTCTGATTTCAAGATATAGTATTATCTCAATGAAAGGAAACTGCTGCTTATAAAAAACTAGGATAAAATGACCCTCAATTAGGATCTCATTTTCCTTCAAAACAAACATAACCTGATAAGGGCTCTCATTTTACCCACATGTCTCTATAGAGAAGCCAAAGGATGTTAACATATTAGAAACACAGCAACAACACTGTGAAAGACCATGTCCCAGAAATGACAGAAAGAATCATCAACGTCCCCACTCTTTCAACAGGAGAATGGTGCTTGGACAGTGATTTGTTTGATTTGAAAAATAAGCAAAGGTGTATCACTGATGCAAGAGGCAAAAATACTCATTGCTTACTACATTTTGCTGTACTTGCACACAATGTATTTTCATTAGCAAAGATTTTGAGTGTTTTTGTCACTGTGTCCTGGGATTATCTTGATCCTGTAAAATGCAATGCTCTTGCAACTGCAGGTGTCTGGAACCAGCCTGGCAGCTGCTGGACTCAATACGCCCAGATCACCTCACTGATATTGAAGAAAATTAACCAATTAAAAAAACAATTGTTTTCTAAAAAATTTGAAAACAGAGTCTTCTACAGAAGGGTCCAGTAGGTCCCAAGAACTGCTGAAACAGAAGCATATAGTGGAGGAGGCATAGGAAGGGTGGAGCAATACTTCCCTCTTTTGGAAGCAGCAGCAAGCACTTCAGTCAATTCTATTGTACAGCTAACTGCTAATTAAGTTTCAAGGAATTTCAAACTTTTCTACTAGCAATAAAGCTGTACTTACCGGGTGTTTTAGAGTGCACAGCTCATACAGAATACATCCCAGAGACCATATATCACTGTAGACATAGAAAGAGATGAACAATTTTGAGCCAGAAATTACAATCTAATATCTTGCTTAAAAGTGTGAGATTTAATCTGTGTACATAACTGAGCTGAATAAGCTAAAAATAAATGTAAGTGACCATAAAAGACAATACATTTATGTGTTTAACCTCTCCTGTGGAAATGCTCCTGCTTATTTTATCCTACCCTAATGTAAAAAAAAGATGACTGTGATACAGTTGTAGTTTTTATTCCTAGGATGTAGGCTTTTTATTCCTAGGATGTCTCTTAAGTAATTTGCTCCAACAATATTTATCCTTCTGCACTTGAAAGCCTCTGTATTCTATGGCCCTTAACATCAAATGGCAGCCACACAATCCTAATTCTGAGTGCTGGAATTCTCCTGCTGAGAAAAAACCCCATCATTTTCCACCAAAAGTGAGTACTACCATTTGCACAAGAAGCAAGTGAAGCCCTTCTTGCAAGAAGAGCAGGAAACAACTTGAACTGTAGAAGGTTTCTTACCTCCCCTGGAAAATTAATCACAGTTCTTGCGTAAGGAACAGAATAACTGGGCTCTGTAAATCTAAGTAATCTGTTCTGTGCCATTATCCTTACATTATCAAGACTGCATGAAAAGGTTAAAAATCATCCATCAACCATCATCCAAACAACCATCCCCTAAAAAATAAGACCAAAGAAGAAAATGCAAACACACACCTACATTTGTGGATATACACACACTTACAAACATACACACATGTATGTATTTACTCTCCCAAACAAACAGAGGTCTGCACACTTTTTCAGACTTCTAGGACTAAAGATACTGTGCTCTCAGCTACCTAAGTGAAGAGGAATTCATGCACTATAATCTTAAAAAAAATGCAATTACCTCTTTGTAAATATTCTTCAGCTCAGTATCTCCTCTGAAACAAATATAGATAAGCCACACAGCCAGATTGAGACAGCAATAAAAAACCCCATCCATCAGTCAGGCATTATTTGTGACCACTGAAAACACAAGTACCTTTTGTTGTTATATGGCAGGCTTTCCCATATTTCTGGAGGTACATAATAAGGAGTTCCCACGTAGGTGCAAGCGTATGACATTGGACTAATGAAACAACAAAGAAGAAATGCCAGGTGAAAAGTAATGATTTATGAACTCTGTACTGTTTGTCAATGGTAAAATAAAACTTGATACCACTGAGATCAGTTAGGATGTCCACATACTGTGCAAGAAGGCGTGCAGATCCAAAATCTCCCAATTTGACTTTTCCACTTTGAGTGAGGAACACATTCTGCATTTCAAGAGCAAGGATTAACATACTTAAATATTCTTCTATGAATAGAAGTACAGTTAGCATATATAGAAAACACAATAAGCACTTCTGATATTTTGTCTTTGTATTTCCTTTTACTTGCTTCTCCTACTACTTCTACCAAAAGAGAAAGGCTTTATGGGCCTAAGGCCCCAGCATCAGTAGCAGCGGAAGAATCAGAACTTAGAATTGGCTTAATCTCTATGCTATACTCAAATCAAGGGTCCACTTTCTTCTCAATTTCCCTCTTTCTGACAGGAAAGAGTGAAAAAGAAAAAATTGTGAGGCTAGATATTTGAAAACTGCATAATCCATATATTTTTTTGTAGCTCTGTAATTCTTTTAAGTTATATGGAGTGTCAAAAGCAATTGGTGCTATCAGCTGTGTGGATATGAAGGATGTAGCTATACTTAGATGATGTTTACACCCACAGTATTACATCATCCTATGCACTCAACAATTTCATTTACATGATATTCTTAGGCCTAAATAAAAACCACAGAACTTAGCAGTCACGGGAAATTATGAAAGAGAGGGTTAAACTTTTGCATGCAGTAGAGTTTATTAATGGCAACCAAACTTGCTCTGTTCACCTTGGATTTTATATCCCTGTGCAGCACACGTTTATCATGGATGTGCTTCACAGCCAGGCACATCTGCACAAACCAGTGAAGGATCTGAAAAAGAGTAGCTAAGAGTTGTAACAGCTCAATGCTCAATATAATGAATACTTTACTAATACTTAAAAAAAAAATTAGGAAAGCAAAAGCATGTTCAGAACATTTGGGCATTAAAAGTAACTCCAGCATAACAGCCTCCAACCAGCATGAAAGACTGAGTTCTTCAGGACAGATTGTATTTTAACATGGCAGAAGGAATGTTTATTTCCTGTGTCCAAAAAGCTCTAATAATACATAGCAATAATGAAGCTGGGGAATCACTCTCTGGAGCTTTAGCTGATGGTCATTTTATAAACAAGTTTAATAAAGTTACACAGTAAATTGGCAGATAGAAAAAATCCCCAAATCATCAAATAACAAACAAAAACAAAACTTACGTGGAAATAACATACTGTTTCTAAAAGGAAATGTATTCCCTTCTAAATTCAAAAGAAAACTCTTCAAGGTGCACAGAAAATCTAAATATTCAATTAGTTGAGGTTTCTGGTCCTTTCATTTTAACAAAGGTGATGCTCCTAACTGTAGCAGGAAGTAGCTTCTATTCACGACAATGTCCCTTTGAACTTTCTCCTAAGTAATTTTATAGCTTCTCTGGTAAAAGGAGTTAGCACATACTGAATATTTTAAACTAAATGGTTTAATTGCTATGTAAAAAGCAGACGTTTATTCTCCTGGTTAGCTTTATTTATCTTACCAAAGTGGTTTGTTCACTTTTCATTTGCAGTACTCTTATTATGCTTTAAATTCTGCCTGAAGGTTGTGTAAAATTCCTACTTAATTGCATACAAACCTGACTGGTTTTCACACTACCTGAACAATTTTCGGATACCAGTACCAATTTCTTTTTTTTATTCCTTTCAGTCCAATTCTTGTCTTGATCTGCTGGAAACTATAAAAGTAGTAATTCTCCAATTCTATCTGTAAATGACTTTGTTTCATCAAAATGTTTGCATATCTCTAATTTGGTTTAGGCAGCATGCTTCAGTTTACATGGAAAAGGATTCCCAGCTCCCTTGGTTCAAAACAACGTCTTTTCTTACCGTGTCTTCGGGGAACAAATTTCCTCCTTGGTGTTTAATCTTTTGCATTAGATCTCCATCATCACAATATTCCATCACTATATACAGATGTCCATCAGCTAAATTTTTAGTAATTTAAGAATAATTAGTATTTTCATTAGCAGGATATGTATTGATTTTTTACTATATGTAATACTTTTTACTGGAAAGCTCTGACATGCATTGTTATGTTACAATAAACATGTATTTTGTTTATAATACGTACTATAAATAAAAAAAAGAAAGTAATCTCAATCCCTGAGGAGTATGCAACTTCAAACAAATGAAGGAATTTAAATTTTTTATACTTACCTTCAAATGATTCTTTAAAAGCAACGATATTTGGATGTTTCATTTTAGCCAAAAGAACAGCTTCCTTCCTAGAATTCTCTACACCAGATGAAGACTGAAAATACAAATACACTTACTATAAATGTCACACTAACAAATTTTCACGTATACACATAAAGTGCCACACTTTCCAAAGAAAAATATTTTTAAGAATTATTCTTCAGTTATTTTAAGTCATTTAGAAATTTTAAAAGCCCCATCTTTTTCATCTATGGTTTATTACTAGCTGAAGATTTCTTTGGGTTTTTTGGGCATTTGGTATTTTGTTGGGGTTTTTTTTTTTAGTTTGAGAGAATCTTTTCCTATTTCAATTAATGACTTTTTCTATTTTAAAAGTGCAGAACTATATAACAAAGCAGCACACACTGACTTTGAAACAGATCATAATCTGCATAAACTCAATATAAAGCCAAGTGCTCAGGTCTTAGATAAGCTTTGACCTCAGAAGGCCAGTGCCTCCCATTTTGTGACTTTTAGCTTAGCTGAGTGCAGAGAATGTAACCCAAATAGCTGATTACCAGCAGTAATATGACACTAATTTCCTCATTAAGACATTGAAGATGAAATTTGAATTTTAGTGAAATCAATGGCAATCGAGCCAAGGCCATCAGTGGGAAACAGGGACTTCATTCTAAGGGCCTTCATACCTGCTACACTTCCCAAAATCTAACCATGTACTTCGCTTAGTACCAACAGCATCAGCTTAAGATGTAATTATACAACAACCATACCACAGACCTGTCTAATACACAAAACTCTCAGAAAAAGTGTTCAGTGTCTCAAAAACACACCCAGATTTAGGATTTTTTAATTTTATTTTTTCAAGTGGAAGGTGAGGTGATGTTTGTGCCACACTTACCACTGGAAGCCTTATTTCCTTCATTACATACTTCTGGTCACTGATTCTATGATGAACTAGGAGAGCTCTGCCAAAGGATCCCTCTCCTAGTACTTTCAACACGTTGTATCCTTCCATTCTTTATAAATCCAGTTTCAATGCTTTTCTTCATTCACAGGATTATATTCTAAACTTTGACCTTTGACCTTAACACTTTTTAAAATTTTCTCTTAATATGACCTGCATGAGAAAAGACCCAAACAAAATAACAAGAAGGGGTGACAAATGTGGGTACCTAACTGTCCGGCATTACCACGACACAACTTCCCTGCACTGTTACCTTGTTTTTACTGAAGATTTACTTTCTGGAGGCCTCATCTTCAGTACAACTTGAAACATTATAGTGCTATTTCTGCATTTTTCAATTTAAAATGCTAAAGCTCTTTGAAAATGTCAGTTACAGACTTAGAACTTCACATCTTCTTCTTGTTACCTGCACTCCTGCAGGTGGTTTCATAACATTAAAGAAAACTCACAGGCACAATATTAGAAACAACAAGCTTAAAGTTTCCGGTGACAATTCTCACCTAAAACAGCATAAGCAGGATCAAACTGGTAAAGGTTAATGTGCAAAGACTTCAAGAACTGGAAGATACAGAATGTAATATTTTAGTTGCAAGAGACCTACTACAATGGTCATCTAGTGCAATTGCCTGACCACTCCGGGGGAGACCAAAAGTTAAATTAGTGTGCCAATGGAATTGTGACAGTGTTTCTTGAACACTAACAGGATGAGGACATTGACCACCTAAGAATTCTGTTCCAATGTTCAACAACCCTCTCAGTAAATAAGTGCTTCCTAGTGTCTAGCGTAAGCCTTCCCTTGTGTACTTTTGAAATGTTCCCAGTGGTCCTATCACTATATTTATAGCATATCATGGGATCACAGAGTGAATGAGGTTGGAAAAGACCTCTAAGATCATTAAGTCCAGACCATGACCCAAGACCATATCAACTAGACCTCAGCACTGAGTGCCACATCCAGTTAAACACCTCCAGGGATGGTGATTCTACCACCTCCCCGGGCAGCTCATGCCAATGTCTAATCACCTCTTCTCTAAAGAAAATCTTCCTGATATCCAACCTGCAAGTCCCGTGGCACAGCGTGAGGTTGTGTCCTCTCCTCCAATACTGAGCTTAGTCCCAGCCCTCCTGAGAGCTCCCACAGCTGCTGAAAGTCGCACATGATCCCATTTCCTGCTAAAAACACATCTCCTGAAAGATCTCTCATGCAGCAGGGGGCTGTTACCCTTTTTTAAAAACCTTGGTGCTTTTAAGTTGGTTATCCATAATTCAACATCCTCCGTGCACTGTGTGCACACACGGTCTTCTAAGGGGTTGATGAGTTCGTTGCTTCCTTCGGCTCCTTTACGCTGAAGAGGAGCAGTCCAAGCCCACCCCCAAGCCCCTCAAGCCCCGCTGGGGACTCACCTCAGCGGGCCGGGCCGAGACCCGCGGGAAGGCCCCGCACAAGGGCGCCGCTCGCTCCGGGCTCCCCGCGCCCGGCTGGGGGCGGAGCACGGGGAAGCGTGCCGGCCCGGCCCTCACGGAGGCACTGGCGCTGCTGACGGGCCCTGACCTGGAAACGTGGGAAATACGGCAGTGTTCTACTTTGACAGCTCAGTTTCAAGAACAAACTAAAGAGCTTTAACCTTTAAATAAAGAACAAACACAACTAATTTGATGAGTTTAATAAGTATACCATATTACAGACTAATACAAACCAACATAAAAACTGTCACATAGTAAGTCGTGTATCAGACCTCATCTAGGATTACTTGATAATGAACAAATCTCAGTAATTGAAGAGATTAAACTCTGTTTTGCTGAAGCAGCCCTAGAACTAGATACAACAGTTTAAATTCAGCACACACCTTATTAGCTGGCTTCAGTTTTCAAAGCCAAATCTCGTCAGAATAGACATTGCATTACTGGAACACCTACATTACTTTGTTTTCTTAAACTAAAAGACTGGTGTTTCTAAGGAATTCATGGGAATTGCAACAAGAAAACAGTAGGTATTAGCAATATACTACTATCATCTACTAACATGAAGCATTATACCTAGTCCTTAATTGAAAATTTAATGAAACATAGTCAGTGCTTAGTCTAGTACTTAAGCCAAGACAAATTTGTTACAATTTTGAAAAAGCAGAAACTTTAAAAGTTTTAGTGTCATAGGCAGTCTACAAAAATTTTAGACAGCTCTTTTCTCAGACCTGCATAAAACAAGTACCCTTCAACTCTCCCTAAGAAGTATCAAATCTTTAACGCCCCTGTAGCAGTAGCACTACTTTTACTCTTCTATTTCAGCACTTGTTTCTTGGAGGGCATTGCTCTGTTTGTGAATAAACTCAGTGGCTTTTGATTCCAAGTCTCCCAGCTGCTCAAGTGAAGAGACACATGGATCTTGATCTTTAACAGCATCAGGCAGCTTGCACATCTTCTCCCGAATGCGTTGAGAATATCGCAAAGGAGTTACAATTTGCAGATCTTTAGCACTGCAGTCATTTGCCTCAGGATGCATCTTCACACTTAGGAAAAGAAAACAACAAACCAAAACCACTAAACATAGGCACGCCATCATACAAGTTACCTCTGCAGCAACTAGCAGAAACAGCAAGTCATGATTACTGTTCAACTCTTTCCCATTCCTATAGCCAAAGGAAACAAGTCCTTTCCCATTCATTTCGTTAAAACCAGACATAAAACTCTTCTTGGGCAAAATATTTTAACCCAGAAAACCTCTTGAAAAGAGTTCCCAAAGAAAGGTTATTTCCCATTCCATCAGGGAAAACTATTCTTCCTGCCATGAGGGACAGTGGACAGCTGCCAGGACTCCAACTCCATCAGATATCAAAGCTGAGCAAAACTTTCCTAAGTCTACCATCTTAGAAAAAAAACTTATGGCAAAAAAAAATTAAGTAATAGTTGGTTTGTACTGAGGTTACTACCCAGGTTTTGGCCTCAAGATACAATTAAAATCATCTTTACAGGCCAGTTACATCTTGTTCACTAATTCTGTGTTATATGACATAGAGCCTTATGAACATTTGAAAAGGGGAGGAATGGACACATCTTTCTCTTTATCGAGCTCAGTGTAGAACTGCTACTGCCATGTTGGCAGTGGAAGGGAATCCTAAATCCAGAATTTAGGTCTCTGCCACAAAAGTCTGGTTACTCTGTAGTGAACCATTCAAAAAGCAAAACAGTTTGAGTAAATAGAGATGCTTACTTAAAAATACTTCCTTCTGAAGGAAGAGGAAGCAACCCTAAAAATGTGATTCTTGAGAGCTTTTAACTATTCATAAATGCAATGCCTCCCTGTTTTAACAGGACACAGTTACTCCAGACACTACAGACTTCCCATGGTTACCTGAAGTAATCTTACCTTTCCAAATATGGTGTGGTAGGAGGGTTGCATCTCATTGAATAAGTTGTGTCATTCTCCTTCTCAGGAGAATTAATTGCTTGGGCTGTATTTTTTATCCCATCCTCCTTCTGTTCTCTTTCACATTTCCCTTTCTTTTTTCCCCGTTCTTTAGCCTTGTGCTTTTTATTCTTTTTTGGCAAGATCTCTCCTCTTGGTTTTAAGTCTAAATCAATTTCTTCTTTTTTGATAACTTCACTGCTTGTCTCTGCCTTCTTATTATCACTGTCTTCTTTTTGGTCATCATCAGGGCAGACATCTTTGAAGGTTTCTTGAACTGGCTCTACAGATGAATTGGGTTCGTTGCTGACTTCCACTACCTCACTTAAATTAGCTTCTATCTTGGTTCCCCCTAAAAATGAAATATTAAAGGAAGTACACCTGCAATTAGTTACAACTAAAGAGAATGTTTTTAGAGAGATAGCTGAAATCTTAGAGTTTTACATGAGAAAACAAGTTAAGTATGCATTGGAGTCTGAGCCACAACAATTTAAGTTGCTGATAATTTTAGCCACCTTTAAGAATCTGCAACCTGAAAGCTCAGGCTAAGTAAACATCTTGAGAAGTCATTCCCTTCAAGTGCAGCAGATCTCAACAAGTATTTTAGCCAGTTTCTGGGTTCAGATACTTGTCAGATTATGTTACATTGAAGGGAAATATTTATGGCTACTTTACTTCCAAAATTAGAGTATTTACAACCTTTAATTGACACTATGCCATAACACAACCAGGCTTCTGGTAGTGAATGCATTTGTGTCAGAGGCACTGATTTTTAGCTCAAAAGAGCATTTTTATTTACTCTTTGATTATCAGGATTAAATAGCTGGATGACACAGCTTTTATAAAGTTTCATTAACAAGTTCAAATACAAGAGCATCTCCAGTCATTTTAACTTGCCCACTGTTGAAAAGTATTTGTTTAGTCAAGGTTGTTTTCAAAGACAATTGAGTATAAAATGATCATGGAAAATTTTCCATTAATTAAAATTTAATATCAGTACAAATGGATTAAACAACTTGTGTTGGCTGTCAAGTCAGACATATAACTAGAACAGAGTACTCAGACTTACCATTGTCAGAGTTAAAAAGACCTTCAGTATTTTTGATTGTATCTACTAGTGTATGTCGCAATTCCTCTCTGGGCTGAAAAAAAGTTGTACTGTTTTAGAATAACAATTCCAAAATCAATTATCATCTTAGCTTACTTGATTGGTATAATAGTTACAGGGAAAGTGGAGCAGGCCACATGATGTTCATATTAGAAATCCTTTATTTAATGCTGCTCAGACTTAAGTCTGAACACAAGTGAATCCTGTATTTTCAGTATTTTCAGTATTTGGTGTGTTAAAGATGTATTTGATGCCCTGAAATCTTGCTGATATTAAAGCACAGATATTAAGTCCATCAGTAGGTGTAAAATTAAGTTCTGTTTTGGGTTTCTAGTGGTACTATGGTAATTTGATGATCCAAAGCCTTTCGTCTTCAAAGTAGTACCTACAGTGGCTACAGAGCAAACTAAATCCATTATTTTTATGGTCAGGTAGGTCGTGTGGTTCTCCTCCTACTATAAAGGTATTTAATAAAATCAGAAGTAGCTGTATTCCACATGCCATACTGTCATGCCTTTCTAATTGTTAATCTCAAATTTTAAGAAAAGTTGCTTACTATTGCTCCTGCCAAAATGGCCTCCTCATAGACAGCAATAAGCTTTCCAAGATCGCCCATCTGTTCAAGACGCATACAGCAGATCCAATATTTTGAAAGCTTTTTAACCCCAGGAATGCTCTGTATCAGATCTTCCAACATGGCACGTACTTCATCACCTTGATGTCCCTAAAGTCAACACCAAAGTAGAGATTTAAATGCATTTGACACATTGAGGTACTGTAGTTTTGCTGCTTTTGAACTAGAAAGCAAGAGTTTTTTTCTTTGGCAGAATTGTTATTCAACTATTCTTCAAAATTAGAATTACTTATACAGTATTGTAAGTAGAAGGGGTACTAAGATGTACAGGCATCTTCAAAACTACTTGAAACAGACAGGTTTCTGCAAATGCAAACTTGTTTTAGGTTAATTCCTTCTATCAACTCTCATTACAGTATAGTTCAATTACTATTATTACCATTATTGCCTATACTTATTACCTCAGTGAGTTAGTAAAGGTAAATTTCTTCAGCTGCTGGCAAAAACTATGCTATTGCTTAATTTGGGGAACAATTAGTCTCCTGTATCTGACTCACATGGGTCTAACATGCCCAGAGGATTTTCATGTTGTCAGGACTTATATGATCAGAACTCAGTAGGCAGGGGTCCAAGTACCTGTTCTGTTAACTGCAGGCATTCACTCAGAGTCTTGTTGACCTTTTCTGTATCAGCAGCACAGAATTCTTGTTCTTCACTTTTAGACTGGGGTCCCAGAAGTGCATGTATAGGAGGTCGTCTCATCACTTTTCCTCTAGATGTCCTCCATTCATCTAGGCGAGCTCTGCATTTAGGAATATTATTAGCTGAAGTGACAGATGTTTTATCCTTTTTTTTTACATTGACTGACACTAATTAGGGTAAATCATGCCAAGATATACTTTCCAGGTAGTCTGAGTCTTCTTCCTTTAATCCCAAGAGAAATAAAGCTGCCTTTTAGATCTGCATGGAAAGATCAGAGCTCTGCATATTACTGTCTGCTTTAGGTATCTACCAGGTTAAAACACTTGAATCTCTTCCCTTCCAGCTGCAGCAAGAGACTTAGGTTACAGACCCTTGTTTTCAAAAGAAAGTAAACAAATGCTTCTGAATTATTCTTCTGTGTCACCTTTTCTCCCTCCAATTCCCCTTCAAAGCAGAAAACTAGAAACTAGTACCATAAGACAAATTATGGAGAACAGCCCAAAAGAACCCTATTACACAATTTATAAAATCTGAAACTGATGTGACATGTAATTGTTTTAATGTTTCATTTCAACCCCACCTCCTAAACCATCAATTTTTAGTAAATGTGGCTTACTAGAACGAGGTCTATATGAGGACTATTAAATAACTTTTAGATTGTGAATCATATTCCCGCCCATTGTCTATGCTGCACTCAGCAAACTGAAAAATGTCATTAACAAGTTCTCTCCTTTTGTCTGTAAAGATGATGCTCCTGCCTATATACATCCTGCCTCAGTCATTTTTTTTAAACTTTAAAATGCACATGAAATTGATTTACAGGATTATCTGTCATCCTTAAGCCTGTCACAACACTTAGGCTAAAAAAATCAGCTCCAGCAACATCTATTTTTTAACTGTTTGGGAAAAGTTGTAAGCCTGGAGAGCTGCTGCAATTGAATCCTGATTTCTCAGTTTAAGCCTCAAGTTTTAGTCTGCTGTCCTTGGGCATCAAGTCCAAACACTTAGTTCTCTGTTTTTCAGAGTCTATACAGCAACAAATAGGTCAAACTAGACAGTCTTGGGAAAAAGGCCTGAATAACTTCCAAGAGTAAGCTACAACAGTAATTTAGGTACCTTCTCTCTTCTGCTGACTCTTTTGGCAGAATAGATTTTCTGCTGCCATCTGTTTTAGATGTATGTCCTGATTTTGTACCAGGAGCAACAGAAGTTGGTTTTGCAGGAGCTTCTGGTTTTGCATCTACACAAAAATCTGCACGTTTCTTCACACTCCGCACTTTGCGATCAGGATTGCTAGAAGCAGTCTTCAGTGGCTGTGGTCGCCTTCCACCAATGACTTTTGGGACTGTTACTTTCTTTGGTGCCACAGCAAATGGCAGCTGTTTCTTCAGACCAGACTGTGCGTTAGCAGCAGCTTTGTCAGATGGCTTGCTGTGAAATGGGAGGACACCATTTGATTTTACAGACTTAGGGTTGTTTGCGACTTTGATGGTCTTCAGAACTGCATTACAGCTTTTCGTGGACGAAAAATTTGCTGTTTGTTTGGTGGCAGAAGGAAAAACCTTCTTGTCTGGCAAAGAACTCTTTTCGTCCTCAGTTTTTGCTGCTTTCCAGAAAGAATTTATCTTGGATTGGATAACTTTGCCGCGATATCTGCCAAGAGCTGGTTTCTTTGGTATGCTGATACTTGCATTTTGGTTTTCTGCTGTCAAATGCCTCTCTTTAATTTTTTTTAACTCCAAGATGGCCTTGCTAAGTGATACATGCTGAGATTTTGTATCAATTACTTCATTCTTTGGAGCTTGATTTTCAAGATTAAAGTTTGTCCCTGATATGTAACTTGTCAGTGGGATTGTAGAAGAGTTTAAAGTAACATTTGTTTCTGATTGGTCCCATGACACTTTATCAGCATTCTCTTTATTTTCCTGAAATCAAAAGCAGATTCATGGAAATGTTAGAAGTATGTTCATGAAGCATGTTACTTGTTTCCAAAGAGGCTTCCAATTATTTACAGGACTAAAGTGCTTAACAGTAAATGCCAGTTTAAAGGTGCCTACAGAATTAATGTATAAATATTGAGTAGATTTTTTGTCAACTATTACTGCAGAAATCACATCAAAAACCAAATAAAAATTGCTTAAATTCTGCCTTGGAAGTAAGAAATAAAACTCTTAAAGCAACTGGTGCCTTTAAACTGCTCAAATTACCTCCTTAGCAGAGTTATAAAGTAGAAACTTGCTTTAGGCTGTATATAGTCAAGAAGAGTATCTCTGTTTGCATACTCCATTTGCATACCTCATCACTTAATGGCAGCACCATTCCTCGTCTATTCACTTAGTGTGAATAGTCTACTAACACAAGGTACTGAGTAGAGTAGTAACTAGGACACTAGGAGATGCTACCAGAAGAGAATTTTTCTTATTATTGAGATGTAGGATGCTGCAAGTTGAGAATAGTTACATCAGCTTTACATTTTTACTTCTACAATTTTACATTACTGAAACTCTCAGCTGTATGTTCTCAGCACAACCCCTCATGAAAAATGGAATCTAGTCTTTTCCTCCAAAAAAGTTGCTCTACAGCAACTAATTCAGCATTGTCCAAGCAGCAGCTTTTGGAAGAGTGAAATATCCAAAGGCAGGGAAAAACACATGTGAATGACACATGGAAGTCTGCAGGAGCAGACTTTAAAGAATATGCCTTTGACCTAAAAGAAAACTCATTTCCTAGTCTGTCATTGAGGCTTAGTAGTTAGATTTGACAAAGCCTGCATAATTAGAGTTTAAGTGTGAGGACTGTTATTTCAGGAAACTATGTAACTTAATTCAACTTTAAATCATACAAGACATTTATACAGAAAAATATGTCCCTTGACAAAATTTCTAAAAAAACACTTGTTCTCACTTTTGCAATTATTCTCCTCAACATTCAGTTTTGAAGCTAAGTTTTTTGCTTTTCTCCTCAACTCCGCATCTCAAATCTTCTGAAACCCAAAGTCTAAACTGTCTAACATGAACACAGGTTTTATGTCTATTTTTTCCTCACCTTTCACTGAGAACAGGTCTGGAGAAGAATCTCTATTTTCCTATTTCTAAGCAGTACAACCATTTGCATCTTAATTCCAGGAAAGTGACATGAAATGATACAGGGAACACATTCCCTTAAACTCTGATAAGGTATTGCCATCTACTTCTGATTACATTAGTTTTGCCAGCACACCACTGAAAAAACATACACACTCAACAGTTTGTTTTGTTAATGGTTTGGCTTTCTTTCAAGTAACAGTAAACTTTTTTACTGTGACAGAAAACCTTACTCAAATTTTAAATAACATCCCCAAAGTCTTAAAATGTATCAAAAACCCCTCTGACATTTTTGAGAAGTGTTAAAATTTAAGCATTATTTCAGCAATAATGGTATCGCATCCTCTTTAATGCTCTCTCCTGTTGGGTACAAACTGAATACGAATATGATCCATTTCCTACTGTAATATGACAGCTTTCCAAAAAGCATATAATAAGCAGTAACTAAAAGTTGTAACAAACCACACCTCTGCAGCTGCAAACTTCTCATGCTCTGGAAGTCATACAACATAAACATATTTAAGTAACTGAAATGTTGTAGCCATAGAAACAGAGTGCCATCAGTTTTTAACTATCAGTCAAAAGTTTACCATTTCTGGCTTGGGAGATGTTGAGATCTGTAACTTGTCTTGCAGTTTACCGGTAGTCGCTCTCCTAGTTCTGCTATTGCTTAAAAAAAAAAAAAAAAAAGACATCTTAAATCATGCAACAAAGGAATGTATTTTTAGAGAATGTTCACATTTCAGTTGGCAGTCTGCAGAATGTATTCATACTGAAGCATTTCTGTTTAGCTTGCACTATTCCTCCAGCAAAAACAAATGGTTAAGCAACCACTGATCAGAACCCAGGCTGCAAAACATCCCTTCTTACACCGTAAAGAGCTGTCTAACAGATCGGAATTTACTGCAGGTGTAATTTCTCACGTTTAAGAATGAGTACCAACTTGTCTGGTCTGATGCATCTGCTACAGAAGGTCAAGTTTCTAAATGCTGTAATTGAGGGGAAAAGGGGAGTAGCACAAGAAGTTGAAGCTCAGCTACTGCTGAGCCCAAGTCATCTGAGGCAAGTCTGAACAAGGACACGTAGTTCCTACCACACTGACAGGTTCCAAAACCTTCAGTCAGGCATCAGAGCTGGCATCAGACTACCCAGAAAGTTACAAAACCACCAGGACCAGTATTGTCTCCTAGCAACTATGAAAATGTATTGACAACTCAGAAGAAAAACATCTCAGTTTAAAGTTGGAAAACCAAATTTTTCCTCAGGTGCTTTGTGATCTGTTATATAAGAGACGTGGCACTATTCCATGAGACTGAAAATGAACATTCTAGTTAGCAAGAGGTATCTTTGCATCAGAGGATCTTATTGAAACCAGCTGAGATGAAAATGAAGAAACATTAGTGAATATGAAAATAATAGAATGTAATTATTAATTACAATCTATTAATTATTAATTATGTAATGTAATTTCTGCCATAGCAGAAATACTACCTGACTGGCGTCTGCTTTTCTTGAATGGGCACACCAGAAAAAGTCTTCTTTCTTGATAGATATTCTTCGACTTTCTGTCGTCTTTGTTCTAGCAGATTTTAAGAAAGACAGACTTGTTACATTTTCAGCTAAAATATTAATGCTAAACTTTCTTGATTAAGAAGGAAATGCAGTTAGAAAAGCATTAAGACATGACAAAATATAGACACTACAGATTAAGAAATCTTTATTTTTCACATCTCAATGTCTTACACATCCTCGCATTTGAGAAAGGCAATATTCAAGGGATGGTTGAAAGTAACTTCACAGCTACACAAAATGGCTGGTTTGCTGTATTAAGCTAAAAGAAACACAATTTTATGACGTGAAGAAGTCAGGCTTGCTGTTATCTTCTGTATGCCTGTCCAGTATTTCACATAGTTACTGTTGGTTCCAGAAGCATGCTTTTCACTTGTGGCAGTAGCAAATGCAGCACACCTGAAAAGCACCATGCACATGAACTCAGCTGACCATCTGTAAACACATTTGTTTCTCTTCCACTGTCACTCGGACACCAATGTTAGACTACTGGGAGTGTTAATACCAGCATGAAGTGATCCTGAAAAGGCCCTAAGAGCAGCTGTTGTTGTCCCTCCAGTGATGGCGACTCCACCATCTCCCTGGACATTCCATTCCCATGCCTAATCACCCTTTCTGCCAAGAAATTCTTCCTAACGTCCAACCTAAACCTCCTCTGGCACAGCTTGAGACTGTGTCCTCTTGTCCTGTTACGTGTCTCCTGAGAGAAGAGGCCGGTCCCCACCTGGCTCCACCCTCCTGGGGGCAGTTGTACAGAGTGATAAGGTCTCCCTTTGAGCCTCTTCTCCAGGCTAAACACCCCCAGCTCCCTCAGCCGCTCCTCACAGCGCCTGTGTTCCAGAGCTTCCCCCAGCTCCCTGCCCTTCTCTGGACAAAGAGTACAGAAGGCAGTGTCCATCCTTTGCTTCTGAAGGAGCTACCACAGCTCATCCAGCAGCAGTGCCCCTGCCAAGAGCCGCTGCAGGGCGGCGAGCTCGGCGTGCATCCCAGAGCTTCCCAGCACCTTCTGCTTCAAAAGCGGCTCTCACCGCCCCTCGCACGAACAGCAAAGCCCCACCAAAGCGACTCCCGTGCTTTAACTTGCAGAAGCCGAACCGGTCAGAAAGTAAAGAAGCACAAGAGCGCGAGTCTAGGTCGGCGCCGCACTTGCTATTTTCAAGAGGATGCTCTTAACGTCAGGGCATCCAATTTTTCATGAGGGAAGGCTTCCAGCCCATCCTATCTGGGGCAGGGGATAGGATGGGGTGGGGTCTGTACCGGCCCCAGCCCTGCCAAAGGAGGGTAAAGTCTCGTACGCCCGCTCGCACCGCTCGGAAGCTCTAAGACCACAGCAGCGAGCGCTGCTATCAAGACCTGCCCGGTCTCCGACCTCGCCTGGAGCGCCTGCCCTCCCCTCCCACTGTCCGGAGAGACCGACCGGCTCCTCTCTCGCACCGGCTCTCCGGCACCCGGCCGGGGCGACGCGCGAGCCTGCAACGGCGGCCGGTAACACTCAGCCCCGCGCGGGCAAGCGAGCAGTCGGCCCGCGGCGGGGAGCGGCTCTGCCCCCCGGTGCCCTGCGGTGCCCGGGTCTCCCTGTCTCCGCCGGGTGTCCCAGCCTTACCGCGGAACGCGGGCTCGGATCGGCGGCTGGCCGGGAGCTGCGGAGCCGCGCGCGCTGCCATGGCCGCCGCGCAACGAGCGTTTGAATCGCCCGGCGCCACCCCGATTGGCCCGGCCGCGGGGATTGAACTGGCCAATGGCGGGCGGCGCTGCCCTCCCGCCACTCCCCGGGGGAGAACATGGCGGCCGCTCCCCGGGCGGCCGCTAGAGGGCGCGGGGCAGCCGCACAGGGTCCCTGCGCACCCAGCGGCCGCGGCCCGGTGCGCGAGGGGAAGGGCAGCCATGGACAGGTTCTCGTGGACCACCGGGCTGCTGGAGCTGGGAGAGACGCTGGTGGTCCAGCAGCGCGGCGTACGCCTCAGCGACGGGGAGGAGAAGGTGATGGGAGCTGGAGCCGCCCTGCGCGGGGCCTGGCGGCGCGGCCGGGGCGGGGGAGGAGGGTAAAGGACGCGGCCGTGGGCCCCAGGGAAGGGGGGTAGCAGGGATGTGAGTGCGGGCGGTGTCGGGTGAGGGACGCGACGCGGAGGGTATGAAGGGCTTGGGCTGCAGGCGGAGCATCGGTCGGGGGTGTGGGAGGACGTTCTGCGCCAGGGTCTGGCAGGCTTTGTCTCTGTGGGGAGATTAGGGCGGAGTTGGAGGCTTCTAGAGGCTGTGCTGGTCGACAGCAGCTGAACGTGAGCCAGCAGTGTGCCCAGGTAGCCAAGAAGGCAAATGGCATCTTGGCTTGTATCAGCAACAGTGTGGTAAGCAGGACCAGAGCAAGGATTGTCCCCTTGTAATCAGAACTGGTGAGGCCGCGCCCCGTATCCTGTGTCCAGTTCCGGGCCCCTCAGCTCAGGACAGACATTGAGGTGCTGGAGTGGATCCAGAGAAGGGCAGTGGAGCTGGGGAAGGGTTTGGAGTACAAGTCTTAGGAAGGGACTGGGATTGCTTAGCCTGGAGAGGAGCAGGCTCTGGGGGGACCTTATTGCTCTCTGCAGCTGCTTGAAAGGAGGGTGGAGCCAGGTCGGGGTCGGTCTCTTCCCCCAGGCAACAAGTGACAGGAAAAGAGGAAGTAGCCTTAAGCTGTGCTAGGGGAAGTTTAGGTTGGCCATTAGGAAGAATTTCTTGACAGAAAGGGTGATTAGACATTGGAATGGACTGCCCTGGGAGGTGTCCCTAGAGTCGTTTAAGGAAAGACCTGGACATGGCACTCAAGGCCATGGTGTGGTTGACATGGGGTTGTTGGGTCATAGGTTGGACCCGATGATCTCAGAGGGCTTTTCCAACTCAATTGATTCTGTGAGAAAGGCCTTGGACAGTGTATGTGACACGGGGTGAGGGTTAGGACCCCCACAGGGTGTATATAGGCAGTGTCACTGTCACAAAGTGCTGCTCACTGCTCGGGCTGTCACTCCTGTACGGGGCTGAGCCCTGGCTTTGGTGTGGTACAGGGCATGATGCACAATTCACACTTGAGTCGTCCTGGGTGCTGACATACCCTCTACTCTTTTCTGAGCCATCCTGCTTATTGCTTCACTTCACTGCTGGACTGACTCTTGATCTCTCCATTTTTCTACACCATGGTAATTGCACACCCTCACAAAAAGCTGTGAAAATGTGCCTCTGATTTTACAAGTAGGAAGCAATTTGCTAATGCAGATTTTTCAGGTATTGTTTGCTGTCTGTGATAAGTAAAGAGCTTTTCAACACAGATAGAAGCAATACTCCTGTGTGATAGGATGAAAGATTTTAAACTATGTGCAGTATCTTCTTATTAGGTTGCTTTGCTTTTTGGCATAACCTCTACTTTCTTTGTCAGCATACAGTGAATGTTCCAAAGCCAGTAGCCCTGTTTAAAATACATTTAAGAACTTTCGTGTATCTTGCAGAGTATATGGAGGGAGGATCCCTCAGGATTTCCAGGGGGAAAGTTTATACCCTTGAAAAAGGAAGTTTGTGTTTATCCATCTAATCCTTTTATATTATTTTTCTGTATTGTTTCCTTAACTTCATGTATTTTGTTTTCTGGAAAAAAGGGAGTGTTCTGAAAATACTGGCTTGTTAAATCTGATTGCTGTGTTGTGGTAAGGTGTAATGTTTCCAAGACCAGTATTTATGTAACTTACTGGTTCAATTTGTGGTTGATCTGTTTTATTTTTCCTGCCCAGGTGAAATTTGATAGTGGAGTTTTACTGCTGAGCACACACAGACTGATCTGGAGGGATCAGAAGAATCATGTAAGTCCCACTTTTGTCTTCTGTATGTCATTCAGTTGTAAATTTTGTAATAAACAACAAATAGCTTGCAATGAAAAACCTGCACATGGAGAGGGGATTATTCCTGCCTTTGTGTGTTTTGTTGTACAAGTGTAGTCCACTTTTTGGCTCTCAGCAGAAAGAAGATTATGTAGTGTTCTTTCACCCAGTCCTGCTTTAATAAAATAATCCTGCAGAGATGAGAATGGATAGGAATGTATCCTATAAATTTTTCTTTTCTACTGCACAGAAATAAAGGAGAAAAGAGCCTGGTGTCATGCACTAAAAAACACTGATTTTAAAACTGAAGTTGAATGTGTCAGGCAAATCATAATATGAAGTTCTCTCCCATGCTCCTTGTCTAGGAAAGCCTTTTCTTCCTTGCTGGTTTCAAGTCCAAGTTGCCCCACCATATATTCTGCTCCCACCATATAGTCCCAGACCATGATTTGATAATAAGATGTGTTTGGTGGCAGTATTGTTTTGCACACATCTTGCCCTCCCAGCTGCCTGTTGCTGCCATGAACCATCCCTTCAAACATCCAGAACATTTGCTGTAATGCTGTAGACAACTGGTCACAGGTTAAGTGGCACTGCCAGAACTACAGTGTGGTAACTGTAGTAAAACTGCTGAATGCTTTGTGTCATCAACCACAGCCTGGGAATGCAGGCTGGAAGTGGGAGAAAGACCACAAACACATGAAGCTCTAAGCATAGACTGTGACAATGGCACCCCTCCA
Organism: Promerops cafer; assembly: GCA_013398275.1. NCBI lineage: Eukaryota > Metazoa > Chordata > Aves > Passeriformes > Nectariniidae > Promerops > Promerops cafer. The sequence goes on from VZSE01011883.1 coordinate 939,875, forward strand.
CAGATGAAATTGAAGGATAGGTCATCCTCAGACCAGGTTGAATTATGCTTGTTTTCGATGCAATAATTGAGAATTTTAACCCTGAAAGCCAAGGTGCAGACAGAGCACGTTTAGATGACAACTTTTCAAAAGCAAATTGTATTCCACTGGGCTTTTGTGCAAGGGCAGCTGAAGCACCTCTCACATTTAAAGGCTGATCCCTAGCAAATATCACATCCTTGCTCCAAAGCAGGAGCTACTAAGAGCATTCTGAAGGTAATATCACCAAGGATGTTCTTAATTTGGCAGAGCAGTATGATTTTTTCTTTATGTATTGTTTGCAGGAACAGTAGATCTATTTTTAATACAATTTTTTTCAAATTGTTTAAAGAGCTGTTGCCCATGGTGGGGTTACTGTTACACAAGTTAGGGCTTGGTTGTCCAGACCGTGAACTGTTCTACATACATTAACATGGGGCTTTTTTGCACAGTCATCACATTATCACATGAGATAATGTGCTAAACTCTATGTTAATCGCTTTTTATTTCTTCATCAGCATCTCTTTTTGAGAGCTGAGCATGTACTGCAACAACCACTGCATCTAATCTTCTCACTTGGACTTTTTGCATGCTTGCAGTAACATTGGGCATTATGGCTTCTGCAAGTCTTAGAACTGACCATATCTCCATTCTCTCCTTTCCAACTAAAAGATTACATTTGTTTCTTTTCCCTCATTTCTCCATCTACTCCTAAGCCATGTGATTTCTTGTACTCTTCCAAGGTCATTGAATTTGTTATATCAGCAGAGGAAAACCTTGGAAAAGAAGAAAAATAGTTTTATTTTAACTCAGCAAGGATTCTGAAAAGCTCAGGCTTCATTAACGGAAGGGGCAGAAATGTGGCCTGGAGATGGGCAAAAATTACCCAGTTCTGACTGGGAGATGTCATTAACTTTGTTAGTGGGGTAAATAAAACTGTTTCATTTTCAAGCTCTCAGTACTGAAACATGGGGAGCATGGTGCCCCCATTTGTTGTCTTGGTGAGTTGTTGTCTAAGCTCAGCTGTGGTTTATTATCAGACTTAGAAACCTTAGCTAGCTTACTTAGAATAAATTTCTAGAGAGTATCCTTCTTATTGTGTTAGCAATGTATAATAATTAATGGGGCACATGTCATTAGGTTAACAGAGCAAACCTTCTTGCAGAAACAGACAGCTGGGTCCTATAGCTGCTGTTTTTACATGTCATCTGCAGTTGAACAGTTGAAAAGAAAGGAATTCTGTAAAGTTTGTTACATAGCTAGATTTGTACAAATTTTTAAATTAGAAAATCATGCATAATGTGAGCATGAGGCATTAGAAGACAAAATTCAAATAAACACACATCATATTTAACACATTTCTTGTTTTGTATCCCTTCCTGTAGCTTCTCTCATCAGGAAGGGGTGATTCTAAGGCCTTGTTCTTAAAATAAGTTCATAACTTTCTATCTTGGAACTAAACGAATCAGTCAGTTTGACAGTGCACATACTATATATAGTTGAACTCTTTTTGTCGTTTTCAAGACCTTTTTTTTTTAACAGAAGTATCATATTGCCTATCTTTTAAAGTGCCCATAACTTTGTGGCTGTTTTACAAACATTAACTATTTGTAATGGCTTTAGAAACTAGAGTCATAGAAGAGCCTAGATAGCTTGCATTGTTTTTAGAAAAGGAACTACAACCCAGGTTTTTTCCCAGTAAGAGATTTACTTATTAGTTGGAGTTCCTGCATGTATACTTCCCTGCTCTCAAATTTAATGGGTATTTAATTACTCCATACAAGGAGGAACAATTTTGGTAGTAGGGATTGAGAGGGCCCTGTAAGAGTGTCTGTTGTAAACTGGTGCTAGGCAGTGGCACGTGGAAGAGAGAAGTTCAGAGAGGGAAAGCAACCTGTGTTTCCTGAATTCTGTGCAACTGTGTCGATCACCAAGGTGTTGTGTGGGAGATGGTGTTCCTCAGAGGATGTTCACCAAAACAAGACCAGGCACCTTAGCAGACGTTTTGAATCATTCCCATAGCAATTTCTGTCTGAAATGCATGTAGAAAGAGTTTAGCCTGGGATAGGTTAGTTTCCAGCAGATGAATACAGCCTTGTTTCTTGCTCTTTATTTTCTTCTAAGCATAGTCCAATAAACGTGTGGTGAGATGCGTCAACTGCTGGATTAAGTCCTTCACTGTAGGATGGATGGAAAAATTCCTATTGCATCCAGACAACAGTGTAGATTTTAGATATTCAGCATTTAAAAAGAATGGTGGTTTGGATATGTTTTTAGCTCCCAAAGTAACATCAGTGCAAAAATGTCAAGAACCTGTGAGTATTCTGCACCTAATAGAGATATGGTGCAGTAGTGTGGAAATTTTAGTGTTTAAATTTTGACCTTCGATCTAAAGATTTGTTAAATCTCATAGTTTCTTCTATGAATCTAGCTTGAGGTTTTTAAAGTTGACACATTGACACTTAAGTTTGTTGAGGTTTTTTAATTAACTAGAACTCAGTTTAAATTTTGTGGGGTTTCTTGCATATATTTCACTGTAATACATTGTTTCTGTTGTTACCATCATTTTTCTGTTTCTGTTGTTACCATCATTTTTCACATTCTTCAGGCAGCACCTGTAGATATATATCCATACTGTTTGTGAAATGGGGAAAGAGGACACTTTAGAGAGTGAATCAACAGGATACGGTTTAATTCACCTGTGTTTGTGGTGTTTGTTCCAGGAGTGCTGCATTGCTGTACCTCTGTCTCAGATTGTATTTATTGAAGAGCAAGCAGCTGGGATAGGAAAGAGGTATGGCCATCCTCATTGTCTTTTTCAGATGCATCCTTTCACATGCATGTTATGTGAGGCACCCAGTATTATGGATTAATTCATGGTGGGTTCTGTTTGCAATCTTAAGTTTCCATACTGACAGTCACAAGGACCACTGAGGTTGAATGTATAAGAGAGTCATGACTGGTGTGATTTGTTAGGTAACTGTCATGTAATGACTGCTGATGATTTTAGACGTCTTTTCCGACATAAATGATTCTATGATTTTAAGTTTCTCAAGAGTGAAAAAATTTTGGCTGGAGAAATATACACACAATTAACATCTGCTTGCAGCCTACAGTCAGACTGGTAAGGTAATATGCTGGAGGTATTCAGAAGAAACCAGTTCATTCACTGATGCTGGAGGAGTAAGTAAAGACCAATGCAAAAATTATCAGTAAAATGAGATGGGAATGGAGGACTTGCAGTCATGTTATGATAGCAGCCTGTTAATTTTCCTAAAATCATGCTTTCCCGAGGTTTGTTTTGGTAGTTGGTGCCCTTTTAGACTGTTATTTTCATGCATGTTGGCTTTGAATGTTGGTTTTGGATAATTTCACACACAGTGTCCACAAGTGACATATAAAAGTGGGATAGGTTACACATAATATTGAGACCTTTTGTTTTCCTGTGTCAAAGATAGCGTATTTTGGTTTCTGACCTGTAGTAACTACTTCCAAATTAAATGACAACTTGGCAATCAGTTTTTATCCTAACTAAAAGGTTTTTTGGAAATCACTGCTTGAAATTTTAGAATTTGTTATGTTCATTTCTTAAGAATTAATGGTACATTTTATATTTGTAAAATGTTTCTGCTGTAGAGGCTGTTGTAGTTTTTATGCAAGATCTGCTTCATCAAAATATTTAAATGTTGATGCATAAATATAAAGCATAATTTGATGATCTTTAGCTCTTATGTGAGATAGTTAATAGCGATTTTGATGAAACAGTTCACTTTGATGCAGAAATAATTTATTCAGATATTATAGAAATTTCTTTTCTTTCCTTTACCTTTTCCTTAGTGCCAAAATAGTAGTTCATCTTCATCCTGCTCCTTCAAACAAAGAGCCTGGTCCATTCCAAAGCAGCAAATATTCCTACATCAAACTTTCTTTCAAAGAACATGGGCAGATTGAGGTAAGTCTTTTACCATGGATGCCAAGCACAATCAGGTCTTTGGACATGCTTTTCTCCTCATGCTGTGTTAGTGATAATTTTCCATGATCTTTCCATGTTTACTTTTGAGGTGGAGCTTTTTCAGTATACCCTTTTGGGAGACAAACACCACGAGCCTCCCATGTTCTATACTTTCATTAAATACTGCAAATAATGTTCCAAAAACGTCAAGAGGCATTACTAGGCTAGTCCTTATTTTAGGGTGTTTAGTATAACTTTATACTTCCTTTTCTAATGTACTAAATTGAACATGGGATTTTCCAAAATAACACCTCTGAAATCTGTTAAATGTTTAACAGAGTAAAAGATGTTTCTTTGTAACTAACCCTCTATTGAACAGGAATCATGCAACTTATGCCTAATTATCTCTCTAATTTTATAGGTGTTTATTGCTGAACACCTTTTGTTGCCTCAGAACTTTTGTTCATTTTACACTGTATAATTTTTTTTAACCTATACCAAATCTTAAAGGCTTTGAGCGTTCTAAGAAGAATGTACTATATTCTTGAAAGAAAGCTTATCCTAAAAACGAAAGAAATTGCACTTCGTAAAGAAATTTCACAGTGGAAGATCCTCATTTAACGAGACTGAGAACTTTAACTTTGGGCTGTGCAAAAAGCTGTACCTATTCACTGCAGAAAATAAGATTTGCAACTCAAATTAGTTAGAAATATCTTAAAAATTCATGTGCTTGATCAGACTCACTTTCATTTCTTTGTGAGCAGTTTTCAGATTATGATGACTGTAGATTTATGCATAGGATAAATGTGTGTTTTTCACAATCATAATCATACTTATTTTAATGTTGTGTCTGAAAATCAAATTTACTGTGCTTACTGGTTGCATAGCACATCAATTAAACCACAGCCTTTCTTTATGACTTCGGAATGCTTTCCTGTGAACCTCAACAATGAAAAGGATGGAATAAATTTTCTTTCTGGATATTGGTCAATGGGATACACTTAGTGTTAAGTAATGCCACCTTCTGGTATTAGCAATAAACAAATTGGTGTAATTGATCTGTGTGGTTGTTTTTATATTGTTGAATTGGCAGATGAATGCCAATTGGATTGCTCAGCTTTCCTTCCTTTAAAAACATGCCTTTGAGTATACCTCAACATTTAACTTGGTTTGGGACATTTTGAGTATCTGAAGAAATATTTTACAGAAGTATATTTTACAGAAGTATATTTTATAGAAATATTTTATAGAAGTACTTAGTGACTACATGGCTCCTCTTCTAATGTGAATATTTTGAAGACTGGATGTTAAGAATTTCCATATAATGAATTCTGTGCCGTGGTTGTGTAGGTGTTACCATGTTTTGTCTCCATGCTTTGTGAAATGTATTTCATCATCAAGATGCTAGAAGTACACAGAGGTACTTGCACAGTTCATGAAATGTCTGTTGTCACTCTTTCAATGTTTGCAGTTCTACAGACGATTATCAGAAGAAATCACACAAAGGAGATGGGAAAGCATGCCCACTGGTCAGGCCATGCAAGTTAACCAGGATTCACAGGTATGTGCAGAGCTTCTGAGCAGGATCTGCATGTAATCTCTTACTGCTTCTTATTGCCACCCCCATATACCACATCCAGCATGTGACTCTATCCAACATCATGTGCAGGAATTCAGCTTTAATGTGCCTGTTTTTTCACTGGCATAAATTAGTTTCTCCTTTGCATTTTTCACCTGCTAGAACACAGTAGCCTCTCTTTCTTGAGCGGTCTTAGATAATGAGCTCCTTTTTTTTGTTTTAGTTAGACACACACACGCACATAATTGTGGAAATACAATATTTATTTGCATATATTTTTATTCAGCAGGTGAAGTCCAATGATGCTGGAAAATTTTTTGTCTTAATTGTGATTCCTGGTTTATTTTTTTGTGGCTGGAATACAAATATATAACGTGACTTTTATATAACTCTTTGAAACTGATATATGTTTGATTTAAACGTGTATTCTAAAGGGACAGTTGTTGGGGAGAATGTCATATGTTAGATAACCTTTATCTGCCTTCATACTTACAGATTTTAAACTCTGATAAACATGTAGGTGTTGTTTCTATATATTAATGTGCTGAGTATATGAATAAATAGTATTGTATGAGTGAAATAGGATGATTTAAAGATTGTTCAGCATGAAATCCTGTATGTTCCCTTTGGTAAATGTAGTACCTATAAGCACAGCTGCTTTTGGAGTAATGCATGAAGAATCTAATCAGAATGCTTCACCTCTACTTAAGTCATAGCCACTCGTTAACACCAGTGCTAAGCTTTGCAGTCAGAGATGCGAGGCCTGACTCTGCTGCCACTTAGGTACCAGCCTTTCTAGAACACATTAGGCATCTGGTAAAAGTTTCACCATCACCTGCATTCCCATACCTCTGGGGAAGCTAAATTAGACTGCACTTAGCACTGTGTTTCTATGTTTCTATTTCTTTTGGATGGATTTCTTGAAGTAATACACTCAGGCATTTCCACAGCTCTAGTATGCATGTTCACATGGACTTGAGAGGCTAGAATTGAGATGAGCTGGAATACTCAGTCTGGATATTAAGCCATATTAATAGCTTCAGTATACTGTCAATATCATTATTTGTCTAGTACAGCAAATTCATACATGGTTCACATTTCTTGTTTATTTTTTTTACAGTGGTTTAAAAATTACTGTCAAGAAATGAATGGAATATAGTATGAATGAGATCTGCTATTTGGGGGAATATTTCCAATACTCTAATTTTCACAGTGAGGCAAAATGAGAAAACTTAGCATTTCCTATTTTGACTCTTTCCTTGTTTCTTTTTTTTCTTTTTTCTTTTTCTTTTTTTTTTCTTGCAGGCAGGAAGAATAAGGGCCGTAGGAATTGTAGGTATTGAAAGGAAATTAGAAGAAAAAAGAAAAGAGACTGACAAAAACATTTCCGAGGTAGGTACTTTTGAAGTTTCAAGGTCAACCACCTGTCTGAACTATTTACATTCATTCACACTTTATTTTAGGGACAGCTGAGACTATTTATTGTTTTTGTTGAGAAGTCTGAATTGATTGAGAGTGTACAGTTTACTGTTATTTATTTTGTTTAACTGGCTTATATTTAAAGGTACCTTATATGTAAAGGTATTTAGTTTAAACAATTCCTTTCAAGGAGATTATTCTTTGAAACTAACAGTGTGTATTTATTAAAGTAATTTTGGTTTCAATTGAAAATTGGATATATGTTAAGCAGAATAGGCTGATCCAAGTGTCTACACATAACTGCAATGACGCTAGATTTTCCTCTTATAGTCAGGTTTTTAGATGTCACATTTAGGTTTATAATTACAGTAAAATGATTTCCAGTCCAGACATCGACAAGATATTACAAGTATTTTGCAAAATACCTGGGCTAGATGGAGACTTCCTTTTCCAGCACAATAGTTGAATTCCAGATATCCATACTGATGGATAGTGGAGGCATTTAATTTCTTCATATTTACCTGAGAGCAATACCCTCAGAAATGGCCTGATTCTTTCTTGGTAGTAGAGATTGACACAAAAGTACTCCTAAACTACATGCAGCAGATTTGTTCTTGTGGCAAAGCTTTATGGGATTCAATGTGCCACAAGAAAAAGGCATTCCCTATTCCAATACTTACAAAAATTAAAGTGCCTTTGCAGGCCACTCTTTCAGATAGTGGGAGCGTTCAACTTTTTTTGTTTCTGTCTGTGAGGAATGTAATGAATGAAGTTTTGTGTGTAGTTCAAAAGGTATTGTGGTTACATGCGTGGGTATATAGTTCAAAAGGCATTGTCTGCATATTTTTTCCTTTAGTAGCTTTGTCAGAGAGTAAAAGAAATCCATTTATACATGTTGTACGAGCAGAGGAAAACCATGACTTGTAAATCCTGCCTTCCTCCAGCTATAAATGTTATAAATGACTTAATTTAAAAAATGGTGCCCTGGCTTCCAGGAAAAGGCTTCCTGCATCTGCTGTTCAGTGCTGATAAGAATCCAGTTCTTTAGCCTTTTGTTTATCTGAGGAAGTTCCTGTTAGGTGTGTGCACATTCCTCTTTGTTTCCAGGCCTGCCCTGGGTGAGTCAGGCAGAGGAGGAGTTAGACATAGCATACTGTTTATTTAGCTAAATCAGGGGTTCTTTTGATGAATGTTATTTTCATGCAGGTATAGAGATTAGAAATAAGCTGGGAAAAGCCCTGTCAGAAAACTTCTTGTTGATAAAATATACAAGTAGAGTAGCAGGACTTTGATTTACACTAGAGATTGGGGAATCTATTGTAAATTATTAAATTTGGCAGATTAGGGAGTAAGGAGAAGTATTCCAAAGAGAAGCTTTTGTTTTCTTCGTGGTAAATTACTGTTATACAGTGGTATATTTTCTTTTCTCCCTGTGGACCACTTAATTTTGGATATCTAACTCAGGTACCAAGCATTAGTGGGCTGAACTTGTCCAGTCAGTGGAGAAACACTGGCACTATCTGGAGGTGAAAAGCAAACCCCATCTCTTTCTAGAGGCATCTCCTTTTGTTGTTTGCACATTGAATCTCTGACCAATAAGCTTCTACATAAGGCACCTAAATGTATATGGGAACAATGGGGTCTTCCTGCAAAAACACTGCTGAAGTATGTCTTTCTAGTGGGGCATTAGTCAGAATAAGGCAGAAATGACACAGAGGCAGTGACTAGAAGCTGTAGGCAAGATGTCTCTCTGGCCATTTGACAGCATAACTGAACCTTCTTTACTTGTGGCTGGAGGGCTTTGGTGCTGCTGTCAGGCAAACTTTAGATGAAAAGTTTCAGGAATTTTTCTCGCACCAGTTGTTCAAAAAAGGTTGTTTGAAAAGGTTGACCATCTGGACATGTTCATGTATTTGAGAGAAGTGAGGAGGCTGAATGAATGTGTATTGATGAGGGTGGGAGAAAAGAGAAACTGCTTTTTAATATAGTTGTGTTAATGGAGTTGTTAGCTCTCTCTTTTTTTAACATTAATTTTTTAATGGTAGTTTATCATTATTAAAAGTTTGGAATTTCAGTATACCTTCAGCTGTTTTTAAACTGTGATTTATTTAAGCCTAAAAACCCTTTGTGGGGTGTTGTAGAGGTGTTGTATTTGAGACTATAGCGTTTTATTGGAGTACTTAAATGAAGAGATGTTGCCACACATTTCAGAGATTTTGTGCCTCAGATATCCTCTTCCTTTCTCATTTGAAATAAGTGTTTCTTACTAATTAAGTAATGTTCACTGATAAAGTTGTCTTGTCAGGAGGGAGTACATCTGTAGCTTTACAGCTGTCTTGCAGCTGGCCAGAAACAACAGATCTTTTTGAGTGAGGGTTAACTGTTGGAATAAAACCTACCATCACCACCCAGAAACCTTCCCCCACCTTACAGAGAGCATAATAAGCTTGGACAATTTAATCTTTTCTGGGACTCAGTATCTTATTGTCCCTTCTATCACATGGACATCATAAATCATACCAAAATTCTGTTCATATATTGGAAAAAAATGTGATTGTTTGATTCTCTTCTTCATTCTTTGTTGTTTATTTTAATTATAAGACATGCTGTGAAACAGTTATATCAACAAATAAGGTATGGTAACTCATACTGTAACATACTCATCTAAAAGAGTAGCAGCTCTTATGAATAGCTTGCGTAGGTGGACAAAGGCAGCTCCCTGTGTCCATAAAACTGAATGCTGTAATTATACTGATCTGCCTTGTCTGCTTTTCATTTCAGGCTTTTGAGGACCTTAGCAAACTAATGGAGAAGGTATGGATCAATGGCATATGTCGCTGGCCAAGTAGACTTACACTTGTCAGTTTTAAGCATGCTTTTCTCTCTGGAGCTGCAAGTTGACTTATCTGTGTGTGTTTCTTGATAGGCTAAGGAAATGGTGGAATTAGCCAAGTCAATAGCTAACAAGATTAAAGAAAAACAAGGTGACATCACTGAGGATGAGGTAAATTAATTTTGTTTTTAAATTCTACAAAAATGTTCCTATGAAAAGCAAAAGGCTGTTTAATTATGTAGTGTTAATAAAAACCCTTGCTGGTTGGTTTTGTTGTGTTTAGTCCCTTATAATTGGTGTAGAGTTTACCTGCTTAGTGTTAATTTTTCTTTCAACCCTTTTTAAAAGCAATGATTTTACTGCTTTTATATAAACATTTCTAAATTTTTACCTCTGCTGGTCAAAAATAAATGGTACTAAGTCTTGCCTTCTCTTTGCCCAGTAATTGACTTTATTGGTTGTAAACTGAGGGATTTATTCACCAAAACTGTGTTAAAGTAATAAAATCAAAGATCTTTAAAAACCGGAATCATTCATTAGCTGATGTACTTTTGAATTTATTTGTTTGTTTGCTTGTTCAGACCATTAGGTTCAAGTCTTATCTACTGAGTATGGGTATAGCTAATCCAGTTACAAGGGAAACGTATGGATCTGGTACACAGTACCACATGCAACTGGCAAAGCAGCTGGCTGGAATCCTGCAGACACCCTTAGAGGTAAAGCACCACATCTTGCACCAGCATTTTCCATGTGTTGCTGAATTTTGATGTGTGTTTTGGCTGTAGTAGTCTGCCTCTTTTTAAAGCAGATTTAGCAGCACAGCCTCCTGTTCAATGTTAATGGGAGGAATATATTTTGCCTTTTTGAATAAAAAAGTTCAGTACAAGTTTTTCTTTCGACTAATGGCATCAACTTCTGATTTGCAAAATGTTGATGAGATTTAGAAAATTATTCAAGTAGTCTTCTATTTGATAAGCCCTGTATTCATCCCTTGCTGCAGAATATTTATTTTTTTAAAAGGAGTGAGATGACACTGACTGAAAATAAAAGTAATGAGTCTTTTTAAACTGCTTAAAATTTATATATTTTGCAAATATATGACAGAATTATTAAGTAGATTACCAGCCCATAGTAATAGCTCCTGTTTTAATTTATCTTAACTATTACAGATTACAGGTTTCTCACCAAAAAGTTAAATTTCATATTGCAATTTGTAAGTCTATGTTCCTCCTAAAAAGCATATATACTACAGTATTTTTGTGAAAGGTATGTGCTACCTACTGTGATCAGAACGGAAAACCGAGTTTTTCTGAAAAGTAAAAACGGTAAATTGATTGATAGATTTAATACATTTTAATTTCTTTTTCCTGTGATTTATTCTCTGCTTTAAAATCCAAGTAATTCACAGTCCTTGGCTGTAGTGTCACTGTGTTGCATTTTAAAATTATTAGTGAAAGGTACAACTTTCCTCTTTAGTTTTTTTCCCACTAGGGCCCATCATTTAGCCCCTCCGTTTCACCTGTTTAATCATCCACCTGCAAGTGGAGATTGTGAGTTTCCTGGGTGAGTGCTGCTTCTCTTACCAGTCTGTGCTTCTTAACACAGGAGCGAGGGGGGATCATGTCTCTTACGGAGGTGTACTGCCTGGTGAATCGTGCTCGGGGGCTAGAGGTGAGACACTGCTTTGGGTCCCTACCTTGTAACAGGACTTCTTCAGTCATAAGGAAATTGTAATGGGTAAAAATGCTTCCTACCAATTGTTCATTCTACCTGTCTACAACACGGTGTGATCAGCTCTTCATTAAAATTAGAGAGTTTTTACCTTTCTCCTTTCTCATTTTTCCTCATAATACTTATGTATCCTTTACAAGTAGTAATAATGTATGCTGCTTTTTATGATACAGTGTAAAAGGGAAAATCCATACTTATCTGGAAACAAAACTTAAAGGTCAGAGACCACTAAAGAATGGTGAATGTTCTGGGAATTTTTTTTTTTAGCAAAATACAGCAATTCTTTCTGTAAACAGGGCAAGAAGGATTATTATAGAACACATAGTAAGGGAACAGACAGGAGCATAGAAGCCAAGAAAACAGACTGCACAATAGAAAGGAAAAAGAATTAACAATAAGTGTAGCCTGGTGTATTTTATAGCTTCGGCTACTAAAAGTTTGTTTGTTTTGATGTTATACTATACACTTGAAATGCAAGCTGTGAATAAATATGTTTTACTATTTTAATAGTTGCTGTCACCAGAAGATTTAGTAAATGCTTGTAAAATGCTGGAATCACTGAACTTGCCACTAAGGTAAGAGCTTTACAGATTTATTTATAAAGCATGGCACTCACAGGTCAGACCACGGTGATTTAATATTTTACTCGAAGTAAATTTTTTTGTGGTTGTTGTGGGTATTATAACAAAGTCATTCTTTGCTCAAAGGATGCTGCCATATGCACCAACATCCACTCTACATAAAACATTAATTTTTAGCTAGGAAGACACTATTTTTTTCACTTAGAATTTTTTCAGACTGGAAAAGGGTTTAACCAAGACCAGACATAAGCCCTGCTCTTTTCTGTCTCTTCAGATTTTGAATATGCCGTTAAGCTTAAGTTCCTCTTAAAGAGCTTGTTTGGGTTTGGGGGGATTTTTTTTCCCTTTTTGTAAAGTGCTTATAGGTGTGGATGCATTAGAAACGTGACCATAAGTGATGTGCACAAGGATTTTAGTTACTTTGCCTCTCTTTTTGATTTTAGGCTTCGGATATTTGATAGTGGTGTGATGGTGATTGAACTCCAGTCTCATAACGAAGAGGAAATGGTAGCTGCTGCTTTAGAGACAGTAAGTGTACTTCATTTCCTTCAGTGTTCTGACCATGCTAGGGAAGTTTAAACACATTAGGTAAAAAACTTGAGGTATGGGATTTCCTCTTGAGGTTTCAAAATACAAAGCATTCCACTTCATATCTTCTAAGAGAAATATTTAAATAGCACTTCTCATCTTCAAAGTTCTGTGCAGGCAATAATCTTAGTCATTACTTTCTCTTTAAGAAATAAATCATTTTTCTATCTCTTTTCAAACTTCATTAACCTTCTGCCTTCCTCCAAATCTTTTGCACTGTAGGCTGAAATTCATGGCATGTATTGAGCACCTAATTTAACAGATGTGGACTTCAGACACTGTACTGCGTGAAGGCAGTGGAAACAGCTCTTAAATGTTGATATAGGTAGTTGTTTGGCTTGGGTTTATTTCATAGAACAGTATGTGTACCTAGTTTGCTGCTGTGAAGAGCACTCACTTGGAGAGTAGTGTGTATAGAATTACACCAGCTTCATCAGGGAAAAAAGATAGTATGAATTGCTCAGTGTCATAAACCTTTGTGGTCTTGCTGCCTCTGGACACTTTACAGTCCTGTTATCCCATTGTTTGTTACATTTTTCCATGTCTTTCTGAGTGGAATGTGATTTTTTGATTTTCATACATTTGAGAAAAGCCTGATGAGTTATATCCAAAGTTAAACGTCAAAGTCAAAGAGGGGACAGTCAAGAAGAAGTAGAGCTGTCACAGACATCTCCTCACTTGACACAAGGTAGACTGCTCAGTGCGTTTTGCATGATTGTCACCATACAGCTTTTGCTCATCAGAAAGATTTTTAGATAAGAGAAATAGACAAGAAAAATGTTTACAGTCATTTAAAAGATTCCATTCTAAATCAACAACACTAAAATGCTTAAGTCTTTCAGTAGATGCTAAGTTCAGTTTATTTTCTTAAATTTATAGAAAAATACCAAGACCATTTTAGGGCTTTTTTTCTGATTATTTTTGGTTTCTAATGATTTTTTTTGTCTTCAGTTAAGACTGCTTATGTCTTTGAAAAGAAAGGAAAAACCTTTCTTGATAACAAAGGAGGTCAACTGCAAGAAGTAGCAGATGGTGGCTTTATTACCAAGGTGCCTTTTTTCTGTTATTTTCATAATATGAAACTTTGGCTCCATAGAAGAATGGAAGGGAGAGGCTTCAACTGAGGAAGACTAGTTTGTATGGGAAAGGGAAGATGAGATCAGACTTGTGGCCAAAAGCACCCCATACTTTAATGTTACTGCACATTATACATTAAGTTCTGAGAAGTGAAAGGAAGCCGTAGGGTTTCAGGCAAGAGAGAGATGTGGTTTTGAATGGCTGGTGAAGACAGGAAATGACACGGACATCAAAGGAATCCAGAGTCACCCTTGATGAGCGTAGTGGTTTGGGAAGGAAAGATAATTAATCACCGATTGTATAGCTGACGTCCATTACTCAGATTTGATCTCTTAGCTTCCGAAAATCTCATGTTAGGACTAACTTAATCTGGGTTTCTGTGAAAGGACTACTGCTGAGAATGATGCAGAATAGACCCCTCCCCACCCAGTTATGTGGGAAGCAGGAAATGGCAACTGCATCCGGATTTACAGCTTTGCTTGAATCTAAATGGAGAAATGGAAGAATTATTAATTTTTAGGGAATAAAACATATTTATCTGGGAAATTCAATGCAGTAATAAGTCTATACTTCATATGTGGTATTTATCTAGTATTTTAAACATCCACGTGTCCAGCGTGCGTGAGAAGGTTTCATTTTATTAAGTAGCATGACTGAGACAAAAGGGCCAAAGTTTTGAGTCCCAAGAGTGAACCTGTCTTTTGTGTCAGCTGAATGTGATGGTGGCTTTTAGTTACTCCTCTAGTATGCCATAATGCCATGTGAAGTGCTAAGGTTTGGGGATTTTCCTGTAGGCAGTGGGTGTATTTTAAATGCCATAGAACTCAAATTCTTCTCTTCCACCTGAGATGACTTTTATTTCTACATTGATGAGCTGTCCTGAACAGGTCTTTTATTTCTTCATTTAGGCTTCAGTGTTTGCAGAATCACTTAGAATAGTTCTGCTGTGTAAATACTGATGGAGATTGTATTCTGCTGTCCAAGCTATTCTAATTTTTCAGTTCATTTGGTTCCAAGGCATCTTTCAAAAAAAATCCATAGGATTTTTTTACAGATTTAACTTTTCTCTCTTGCTTTTTTATACCCAGCAATTTTCCCAGGACACAGAAGAGATGTTTTTAAGGGGAAATACTCATAATTAGTTGTACTTTTGGAAAAAAAGCAAACAAACTAATTTTCTTCTCAAGGGATTTGCTACCAATTTATCACTTCATAAGGCTAGACCTGATTCAGTAGCTGAGAGAACTTTGTTGTTCTTTTAATGCCATAGTTTGTTTATTTGTGTATTTGGTTTTTGATAGGTATCTGAAAAGGGTTCTCTCACAGCTGATGAGTTTGCTAAGCTGGTGGGAATGTCTGTTCTCTTAGCCAAAGAAAGGTAAGTAATAATTGTTGTGTTTAATACTTTAGTTATCATGTTGTCCTCAAGTAATACAGGACATCTTCTTTTGCTTTCTCTAGGCTGCTTCTTGCTGAAAAGATGGGCCATCTTTGCAGAGATGATTCAGTGGAAGGCTTGAGATTCTACCCAAATTTATTTCTGACACAAAGCTAATACCATTTGTGTACAATTTGTTATGTAATAGTTGAACAAGAGAGCAGAGGGCAGAATCCTTCCAAGAACTGACTTTAAAATTTTTATTTTGTTAGTCAACTGCAACAGACATGAACATTGCAATGCTTTTACAGTTCTCAGGTATTTCAAGTGCTGAATCCTCTTACATGGAACTGAAAGGAAATAGAAATCACAAAGTCAGAAGCATGTCTATTGTCTCAAGACAACTCACTCATTTTTTAAGTTTTATTTGATGTGCTGTGTAGTTTCTCATTTCAAGAGAAGATTCCACACCAGTGAAAGTGGAGAGAATGTCACTGTAGCGTGCTGTGAGGGTCAGCACCCAGAAGCCAGGTTACTGCATACTCCAATTCCAGTTTGTTTATGTCTGGAGCAGCAAAGCAGACAGATGTATCCACAGTGATAAGAAACGGGACTTTGGTGTGTACTGAGGTATAAGGAACAAACTGGTATAGAATAACCCCTTCTCCCAGAAGTGATGAACAGTTTTCTAAGGGAGGATCTTGGGGTTCTGGAATTTTAGACAGAAAGAACCTGCTGCAAGAGAGATTATTGTATGTCATGCGAATCTAGAAATTACCATGTTTATTTTGTTGTATCTTACACTAACATCTCAGATAGAAGCATTGTTAGCACAGACTTCCTCCCTTCTCTTTCCTTGCCATCTTCCTTCCTGTCCATTTATGTTGCACTTTGGGTGCCCTTTCTCTGTCCTCTCTAGCAGAGTGGAGCAGCCTCCTGTCACTTTACCAGACTCTGTGCTTTCATGTGCTTGTATTTCATCTTGTACTTACAACAAAAGATCATTTGTTTGTTTTATCAGCCTATTACCTGTTTTGGGGAAACAGTTCATTTGCTTACCTCTCATATGTGAAAATTAATATGCTTTCTATATTGAAGGGAGGAAGAAGACTATCACCCTGTGTTTAATAATCACAAGGTATCGTTTGGTATTCCTCACCATGTTCACACTGAATGCAATACA
This sequence comes from Promerops cafer, assembly GCA_013398275.1. Taxonomy (NCBI): domain Eukaryota; kingdom Metazoa; phylum Chordata; class Aves; order Passeriformes; family Nectariniidae; genus Promerops; species Promerops cafer. The sequence goes on from VZSE01011883.1 coordinate 956,214, forward strand.
ATAGCCTCGGTTTTCATAACTCCAGTGGAGTTGCTACACTACTTGAAGATCTGTCATGATAATAACAGTTAAGTGGATGTTTATGATCCACATTACCTGAATTTTTGGCATTTTGAAGTGACTATTTTTAATAAATAAAGTTAATTCAAGGTATGGGCAAGGACAGCATACAGGTCACTGCACTGTGGTTATGATGGCTGGATCAACTTTACAAGAAAGGACAGAAAGGCTTTTAATATGAGCCTGAAGATATATCAGAACTATTTCAGTGTTACCATAGCATGAGTGAAGAGCCTGCCAATAGTTCAGTGCAGAGATTCCTACAGTGATCATGCCTGTGGTTTGTAGGATGTCCTTTATATCCATGGAATTGTGTCCTCTTACTCTTGTAACAAGCAAACTTTGATGCAATGCTTTCTTTAAGGCAGTTTTCCTCTGCTCCACGAAGGTGCTAAAACTTACATCTTTGACACGGCTGAAAGAACCAGTTCTACACTATTATTACTGTGTTACTCACCTGATGTCATCTCTTCAGGAGCCTTACAGCTTGCTGCTTTCTTTCATCCTCCCCACAACCCACAGGAGAGATCCATGCAAAGTACATCGAGCACCACACATCTAAGGAGGGACTGAAAAGTGAGAAATTTGGAAGCAGAAAGCTGGTTTTTGACAACTGTCTCTTTTGCCCAATAAAAACCTGTCATGGAAGGCCAGTGGTTTGTGGGCCTGAACCTCTCCCCACAAGGGGGCACGTTGTGTGAAGAACAAAACCTGAGAGGAAATGCCAAGTGTAAACTGCCAGCCTCTGTTCCTCCAACCCCCAGTGTTTCATTATCTTAATTAAGCAATAATAATACAGCTTATTTAGAATAATGGTACCTTCTCAAGCTTTTCTTTTCCAAGATTTTTCCTTGACTTTGTTTTTCCTTCAGGCAAGAAGTCTATAGGGTAAATTGTATTGCTGGTTTAGAATTTAAACAGACACATGAGAAAATGGCTACTAGAAAGTAAGAAAAATTAAAACATTTTCTTAAATAGATTGTTCTGTTGAATTTTTTTTTCCTTCTAAATGTTTTAAATGCTTTAAAATCTTTACACATTAAAGTCTTGTGGTTCCATGGGGCAGGTTTTTAAAGCACATCATATTTTTGCTGTCTCACTTTGTACCTAAAAGGGTACAATATAGTTTCGATTTGAAGGGCAGAATTAAATGTAAATAAAAGGCCTTGCTTCTGTTGCTGAGTAGCCTGTGACCCATCCCAGCCAGAACAGTCAAACTATAGGTGTCTACACATGCACTGCTTTCATGAGATCATATTAGTTTAATACAGAAGGTGCATATATGAACCTTTCCTGTTTTGATTATTCCTAGGATATTTGTATCATGATATATGACCGTTACCTCATATTGCCAGGGCTGCCTACACAAATAGTGCTTGTCTTTTTATGGAGCAGTCTTAAATGATGATTATGTTTTTCATTTGAAAACATGGGCCTTTTTGTACCTCGGACAGGAAAACACTCCTCAGGAATCTGTACATCTTTTCCGTTTCTCCTTTGCCTTTGTTTCAGGAAAATTACATTCAGCCTATGCAAATATGAATCTAATCTAGACCATATTTCTGAAGTGCAAATTTTTTTTCTTCTGAAAAGTTTACGTGGACATGCATTTGGAAGTCCTCAGAAATGTATCTTTTATAATCATTAGTGGGTGCATATTGATTAGCTAAACTCTTTGATGCGCAGTTCTTCTAACAGGACTTCTGTGGTTTGTCCAAAGAGCCTGACTGTGCTTCTAAAATTACTGCAAGTATTGTCCCTGAATTCATGAGTACAGTCGTGGGAGACAGTAGGAGCCAACAGCAGAGGTTCCTACTTTCTGAAGCCTGGGAGGCACTCACTTGCAACTGGACGGTTCTTTGAAAATACATACTGAAAAGGCAGTTCAAAATTATTTGTGGATTTGATAAGAAATCCTTGTTTTCTCTAGAAGGGACTCCCTCACCAATGTATTTTCTGTTGAGTTCAATTGACAAATCTGACAATTACATTTCTTCTCCTATTCTAGCAGTTCCCATTACATCCTAACTCTCAGCCCTTCAAGCATTCATGTGAAATGCAAGACCCTATAGTTCCAAGTCACATGCTGGGAAGACTTCAGCTATCATTTTGTTCTCCAAAGAATGAGCTACAAGTATTCATGCTGAGAGAATATTCTAGACATGTCTTTTGGCAATATTTGTCTGTATTTAAAGATCTATTTAAATACTTCTATTGGAGCAGAAGTCCAAGTATCTGTCCTCCCAGATACCTCCCAGGTAGTTGTCCTGTCCAGCAGGCTTGAGAGTAATTTTTCTTTGTGGTTTAGAATTAAGGTATTATTAAAAAAAAAAAAAACAACCAAACCAAAAACACACATCAAAACAAAAATTCCAGGACTGACTGAGACATCTTAAGTTTCAGAAAGCCGCACAGCCTGCTAGTTAGCACATGCTCATGGAGAGGCAGACCTGACAGAAACCGCACTGCTTCATATCCCTGCTTCACACCAAAGACCAGGTAGGATCTGGGGTCTCCTGCTTTCCCACTGGGCTCTGAATGCTGTGACTTCAAGTTTTTTACTGATGAAAGAGCACATTAAACCCTGCTCTGCCATGCTCACAGCAGAGATGGACAGCAAGTTCAAGGTAAAAGGGGCTGGTACTGATGGAGTAGTCAATGTCAATCTAGTCCTGCTGTGACCACAAGGCTCAGACTAGACTTTTTGCATTGGAATACAATTCCAAGTATTTTATTTACTTGTATTATCATCAGTATTATCTCAGGAAGTTGTAAAGGTGGGGACTGATCTAATCTAAATGCTGTTTCACTCTATTTTTCAAGCCAAAGGTCAAATCAGTGCTCCTGTGTCACTTGCTTCATACACGTAGAACACTCCCAGAAACTAAAAGACAGGAGTTGTTATTTTCTTTCAACAACAACAACAACAACAAAAAATTGCAGGAGAATACATTCTGTGTGAAGCACTCTCTTTCTACAAAGAACAAAAAAAGCCAGCACAGTTGCACAGAATACATTTGTATCTGTTGCTGGTATGGCATTTTTACTGTGGCTGTTTATTGACTCACATCATGTAGGTAGAATTCTTTCCAAATGTTGCCTAAATATAACAGTATTGGACATGGGATAGGAAAAACGTCTGTTGTTTCAGCCAGGCTCAGCAGTTGTGTGTGTGTGGCATAATTTCCCCGAGTTCCACTTAGTACTAGACAGAGAATTTGAGGTGTGTCCTTAAATTGCAAAGATCTGGTTTGATCCACTCATTAGATGAGAACAGCAACTTCAAACCCAGGTTTTGTTGTTGATTATCAAATGTTAACTATTTAGCAGCTCTGGAAATGGGTGTATTGGGTATGGCTGAGCTCTGGCAGGGAGAAGGATGAGCTTAAAACACATTCTGGAGTGAAAATCAAAATGTTTTGGTCTTTTCAGTGGAAATATCAAAAATAACTGTTTGCAATTTGACTGTTTCTGATCTTTCTGCATTCTTACTGTTTTATCCACAGTGTTTTGGGAAAGTCCAAGATTAGGATAATTCTTTTTTTCCACCAGGACTCTAATCTATTTATAAGTTACAAGGCCAGAAGAGACTAATGATCATCTCGCTTGACCTCTTGGGTAACAGAAACTGTAGGACTTCCCTTATTTAATTTGTGTTTGAGGTAGACCTCCTCTTTAGGAAGAAGAAACTGCATCTTCTGGGAAATCCCACTGCAGCCCTTGGCAGATTATTCCGGTGACTATTATCTGTTGGAAAAATTATTTTGCTGTACACAATCAGAATGTGTTTAGCTTTGTCTTCTAGCCGCTAGACCTAGTATTTAATAAATGCTTTATGAAGCATGAGTTCCTGTCATGCACAGTCTCCTAGAATATAAGTTTCTTAAACACTGATCATTTGGGGTCTTTTTGCCCACCTTGTTCTTTGTTTCTGCTCTTCCAAAGGCCTTCCATAGTTACCTAATAGCCCCCATAAATTGTGAACACCAGCACTGCACAAAGGAAAGCTACAGTAAAAGTGTTAATTGCAGAGGTAATTTGTTGCCCCAGTTTTTATACCCCTAGCCATGCCACAGAGGGCATTCCCGCGCTATCAAACATGTGCTTGAACCTGTGCTCGTGCTCAGTTCACTCCCCATGCACACAGCTCAGACTTGTCAAAGTAAGGTGACATGGTTCTCTGCTCCAAACCTGTGGGCAGCAGCACGAATTCACAGATGTGACAGTGGGAGCTCAAGATGAGCTAACAACTCTGTCTGATCTCCAGGTCTTTGTAAAGTAATGACTCCCCTGGAGGGAGCCGTGCATCCTACAAAGTTCTACAGTCTTTGTTCCTAGATGTGTCATTTTATGGGAGCTATATTAGAACAGGTATTGTTGGCTAAAGCCCAGCTTACTCAGAGATTGGTAAATTCTGAAGTTACTATCACTGAAGATTCTTCCAATCCGTGTGTTATCTGAAAACTTGAGCAGTGATAATGTTACATCCTCTTTTATGTCTCTGAAAAAAATTTAAATTGCTAAAGTCTAATCTGTGTTTAAATCCTTAGGTTAATACATCCTCCATGAAAATTACACATTAAAAGAACATTTTGAAATCAATTAGTCAACACCTAATCCTTTTAAAGCATAATGTGCTAATTCTACACAAGCATCCTTCATGGAAATACCAGGTCTTACCAATCCAAATATTCTATGGAAATGTTAAGTACTATTACATTATAACATCACTTCCTTTACTCACCAGACCTGTAAATTTATCTAAAATACATTTTCCACCAACTTCCATCAAGTGGGTCAAGTGGTATTGGTGATGCTACTCTCCCTTTTATTATCAGCTTTTCCATCCCTGTTTCTGGAATCAGGGCTGTTCTCTCTTTACAGACCAACCAAATCAATGAAAGCCCACACATAATTCATCCAGTCGTCTGAAACCTCCACAGCATCTCCAGACCAACTGATTCGGAAAATAGTATTAAAAACTGTTGGATGAAAGTTTATCCAGACCTGCTGATTTTGAGTTCTTTAACTGGAGCTGCTCCTATTTTATATTCTCAGGCTTGCATTAGTACAGAAAGTATTTCATTACCAATCTGGAACATGGCTTTATCGTCTGTTTTTCACCCCAAAACAGAACAGAAATATTTATTGAACATCACTGTTTCTTTTGCATGCCACTTGATTAGTCAAATTTTTCACATAGCAGTTGAATAGCAACCATTCTTTTGTTTCAAATTTATAGTAAAATTAGACAAATCTTTGTCACTCAGCATTCCTGACTGCAGATCTCATCTTCTTTTACATTCTTTACCAGCTTTATGTTTCTGATTTCGTATTTCTGACAACTTTAGCACTTTTTTCCTACTTATTTTTATTAATTTAAATGCCTTTGGTCATTAAATTGTTCATATTCTTGTCAGTTCTCCAACCAAGACTGCAGTGCAACCTTTTTTTTTTTTTTAAGAAATTTTCTTGAACAATGCAGAGATATCATTTCCAAAAGGACATATTTCCAGCTTTTTGAATTTTCCCCCAAACCGCCAAATATTTTTATTACCATTTTGGCCCTTACTTTGATTCTATGTAAGAGAGGACCCTCTTGAATCCCAGCCAGCACTGCTTTGGGGGTTTCACAACTAAATTTCCTTTGCCAGTGTGGATAAGGGCAAACAGATTTCTCTGTCTTGCCTGCTTATTATTACTGCTCCCCATAGGAAGCTTGAGGTCAATTTAAAATCAGCAAGAGAAGGCTTTTAGCATATTTTGCAGAGATAGAAATCACATACAATGTCACATCTCTCCCCACTACACAGAGCAGAGAGGGAATTTAGTAGCCACACATTCTGCTTTCACACCTGGTGGTCTCTGGACAATATGTGCTACTACACGATCTTGTTTTTATGCCAACATAAGAAAAAGACATTTTCTTCCAAGCCCAACTGTGCCGGCAGTGGGGACAGAGCCAGAAACCAACACACCACCTTATGCCCGCTGAAAACCACCAACACAGCCAATCTGGTGATTGTGCCCTTCATGTACATACCCTTTGATTTGGGTAAAATCGAGCAGACCAGTTTCAGCTCCTGGCTGCAGTCCAGGTGGCTGCTCTGGCCTGGCTAAGCAGAGGCAGCTGCCCAGAGCCTCTAGCACCACTCATCACCACACGTGCAAGTGATTTCTGCACAGCTGCCAGCAGCTGGAGAACACATAATCCCATTTTTACAGGCCATGAAGCTTTTTCCTGTAAGACCTTCCTGCTATGGCTGTCTTCAACATTTCAGCCTCAGCCCAGCAGCTACCTGGGATCTGTGCGCAGGTGGGATCCGTCTGCAGTCCCCGCTTGCTTATCACACCGGCAGCTGGTGCTAGAGATCAGCAATTAAAGGTTACTCTCCCTTTGTCTCCTTCAGCGTCCAACTTAATTTAGATCTCAACGTTTTGGTTGTGGGCTAAATGGGTACTCGTCTGCTCCCTTGTTCTCCCGTCCCTTCTGTTATTAGTTTCTCACTCTCCAGGGACACCAAATTTAATGGCAAGGATTTTATCCACCGCTAGCCAGATGCCTCAGAGACCAGCTCCACTGAAGTATTTTAATGAAAAATATGTTCCTGATGAAATTTGGATGGCATGTTAACAAAGATAGATCTTAGTCCTCAGCATCACAGCAGGTGTATTATGTGCAAACATAATCCACTGTGCTTCAAAGGGTTTAATAACGTAGCCTGTCTATTTATCCTGTGCTCATCCTCCTGTTATCCAGGGTCTTTGCAATTTCTACCATACAATCATAGGGGTGACTTGTGATTTCTAATCACCATTTTTTGGACTCTGTCCCCTTTTGGAAGTGTTGACACAAAGGCGATACAGGTCTGAAAGAAGGCACTGAGGGGAGTGCAGTGACTTCAGCTGCTGTCTTGGCTTTGTCTCTGACTTTACAGTTTGAGCATAATGTCAGCAAATCTGTTTACTCTGGCAGAAAAAAAAAATAAGGCAAAGCCTTTTTCATCAGCATAGGGAAACAAAAGATCAAAGATCACTTGTAACTCATAAAATACCACAAGGCCATTGGATCAAAGGCACTATAATAAGTGCAAAATACTGTGATACAAGTAAAACATCTTGCCATGTGTTCCAGACTCTTTCCTGCTGCATGGATTTCTTTACTTTCTCCTCTGCATTACAACAGAGGAAAAGAGGGTTTTTTTCCTAGTGATTAAATCTTCAAAAGATTGTGCTCGTAGTGGAAAAAAGCCTGGCAATAGATTCACCAATGTAAGATTTTTCAGATGTTAAATACAGGCAGCAAGTGAGACTGGAGTTTCAGTCTTGGACTTGAGCAGATGTTTCAGAGCCGACGTTTCATTCACCTCACTCTTTTTCTTCTCTGAGCTTCTCCATCCTCTGGAATCTACTTACAGTATTGTTTTCTTTATTACCATGTGTGATTTATTTACTGTTTCATTCAAACCAGACCCAGTGCCATTCACTTGTGCCAGCTGGTACCTTCCACAATCAATGGGAAAGATGCTCCTGGCAAGACTGTGCACCTCTGCACTTAGCACTTCTACAGCAGCACTGCCTGAAGCTAAATTCTTGCTGCCAGAGCCACACAGACCAGGACCAGACATGGACACAGGAAGCTCCTCAGCATTCAAAGGAAGCATTGCCCAGTCTCACCACAAAACATGTAACAGGTCATGTGAGCTGCAAGTGTCTGGTGAAAAAATGCAGCATCCTTCACTTATTAGACTGAATACACAGGTGTCTGTATCCTCCAAAACATCAAATAAATCTTACCTACAATAGAAGACAGGCAAGTTAAAAACCCCCAGTTGTACACACTTCTATTAAAACAAACAAGGAGAATATTTAGAATTTGGATTGTTCAAAATAAAATGTTTAAAAATAGCCTAGAAAATCTTTATGACACACAAATAATTCCCTTTTTGCTATCCAGAATACAGTCTGAGCTCCTCAGCATGGGTTTATCTTGCTCTCCCAAAGGTTTTGTCAGTACTCCAGATGGCAGTGTGCCTGTGAAGCATTAACCACCGCAGCCCTCAGCTAGCATATGGAAAAGGGGTTTAGCAGCAGGTTGATCAGAGTCCATTGACAGCGGTGGGCAATAACCCTAAGCAGCTGTTTGGTCTCAACACTCACTTGGGGCAGAGATACCCATGTTGCGTGGAAATTGTACTTTCTCAGTCATATGATGATACAAGTTAACTAGGAGGGACCTTTTAGTCTGTTTCTAATTCTGAACACCAAAAGCTGACAATTCCTTCCTCTTGGGCCTTTATGTCATGCCCACACTTACCATAAATGAATAAGGAAAAGCAGGAAAATTCATTACATGTAACACTGTCGGATGTAAATGGTCCTTAAAATCCTTTCCTATCTTTGTGGGCATGTAGGTATCCATTGGTCTGTATTTAAATCATAGACTTCATGTCATGCAAATAAATTTAACAACAGTTTGAGATAAATTAGTCTCTAGCATAAAAATGGATGGGACGGGCTTTTCTTAAAGAAATCTCTGCATGATGGTAGTTTCATCATGTAACAACAGTCCATGAACATCATCCATGAACACCAGACATGACAAAACCCACATACACGTGATCCTCAGCTGCAGACGGGCACATTAAGGAGTTGGTGCTGCTCTTCACTGTTTGATGATCCGTCTCCACTGCTGCAACCTGACTCTGGAGAGCGGCCTCCTGCCCATCCGCCGCTCTCTTCATAAGTCATCAACCAGCCTGGCTCCGACGTGCCAGCCCGTGCCTGGGCAGGTTGCCCTTACCAACGCCCAGCAGGAGGGGAGGGATTTTCACAGAGAATGCTGAGTTGGAAGAGACCCACAAGGATCATTGAGTCCAACTCCTGGCCCTGCACAGGGCCGTCCCCAAGGGTCACACCATGTGCCTGAGAGCATTGTCCGAACGCTTCTTGAACTCTGTCAGGCTGGTGCTGTGACCACTTCCCTGGGAAGCTGTTCCAGTGCCCAACCACCCTCTGGACGAAGAACTTCATCCTGCCTAAACCTCCCCTGACACAACCTCAGGCTATTCCCACGGGTCCTATCACTAGTCACGACAGAGAAGAGATCAGTGTCTGCCCCTCTGCATCCTATCGTGAGTAAGCTGTAGACTGCGATGAGATCTCCCCTCAGTCTCCTCTTTCCCCGGCTGAACAAACCAAGTGACCTCAGCCGCACCTCGTACGGCTGCCACACAAACCGCACGCACCGTGAAGGGAGCTGCCCCAGGGCCCCCACCGGGGCCGGCCGACGGGTCGGGCGCGCCCCTCACGGGTCTCCTCTCCCACAGGGCCGCCGCAGCCCGGCGGGCGGGCGTGTGAGGGCGGCGCGGCCGCGGCGGGG
>VZSE01011883.1:965880-980828 GCA_013398275.1 Promerops cafer
AGGGGTGGGGCCGTGAGGAGCCCGGGCTGCGCCGGGCTCGGACCTGGCCGGAGGGCGGCTGTCGGCGCGGAGCCGGCGGGCACGGGCAGGGAGAGCCGTCGGTCGGAGCGAGCGGTGCCGCGGGATCGCGCAGGGATCGCCGTGACGCGCCGTCCTGGAGGTGTTTTAAAACACCCGTGTGCCGGCAGGTCCCGGGTTTGCCCCTGCCCGGGTATTCCCTGTGGTCGCCTCTGTCCCGGAGGCAGCGGCCGTCCCGGCCGGAGTCGCGGTGCCCCGGCGCTCTCGAAGTGCCGGGAGCATCGGCACGGGGAGCGACTGCCCGGGTTCCTCNATAAACCCCACCAAAAGGGGAATTCCAGGAACAGTGGACAGTATATATATATATATATATATATATATATATATAAAAGAAACTCTGAAGGGGGAAGGAAAGAATGGATGACTGCGTTCCTTCCCTTATGCCATAAGCTCTCATAAATCTAATGTATTTAATTCTTTGCATTCTTTATTTATTATTGCTCGAGCACCTTCCTAAATCTCTTCATGCTTAATAAACTTATTTTCACTTTACATTTTCCAAAGTAAATATCATCCCTACACTCTGTCTATTGTAAGCCCTTTGATTTCAAAGGACAGATGTTGCTGGCCAGCCTGCTCTTGAATTACTATGTTAATATCAAAAGGAGCTGAGAAATTCCAGGATTTTCTGAGATCTGACCCCAGATATTAATGAAAATAGGCTTTACCAGCTAATTATTGTTTTTTTCTTGCACATGGAGGATCTGGTGCTGTCAGTTTCAGCCTAGTGAATTTAGATGCATAATTTTAATAAAGTCATTATCGGATAACAATAAAAATTGTCAGATGTGTAAATAAGAATGAAAGATGCCTTTGACGATGTCAGCTCCAGCCCCCTGCTGTGGCAGACATCACATAGACACTTTTCTGGCTAAACTGTCTTCCGAGAAGTGGCATATTTTTGGCCCTGACCACTGTGGCTGGTCAGCAGTGATTAGATTTTGATAAAATGTGATGTATAGTTGAGTTGTTCTCTCTTTACTGTCAAAGTGGAGAGATTATATGGGAGGTTCTGAAATTCCCAGCAGGTGGTAACACTTCAATAGCTGCCTAATCCCATTGCAATAAGTGTATGATGGTTGAAAATAATTAATCTCTTTTCCAACATACAGATAAAATATGTAGAAATTCTTGAATTTGAGGAAATGTTGCAGATACACATTTCTTTTTTGCTGTTAGTGCTGCTTGTGAAATGTAGGGAGGATTTAGGGACTTTCAGGCTNGTTTTTAATATATTTGGTGATTTTTGCTTTAAATCAGTCGCTAGACCGGTCGAAACCGTGTGAATACACGGCAATCCCACGGTAAAGCGTAGGAGAAAGCTTCCCAATTCTCTTTTTGATACTGATACTTCAAGGTATTTCAGACCTGCTTCTCTAACAAACTTCTGATTGTATCGGCTGTGTCATATATATGTTCTCCATATATTGATCTTCATTATAAACCCCACCAAAAGGGGAATTCCAGGAACAGTGGACAGTATATATATATATATATATATATATATATATATAAAAGAAACTCTGAAGGGGGAAGGAAAGAATGGATGACTGCGTTCCTTCCCTTATGCCATAAGCTCTCATAAATCTAATGTATTTAATTCTTTGCATTCTTTATTTATTATTGCTCGAGCACCTTCCTAAATCTCTTCATGCTTAATAAACTTATTTTCACTTTACATTTTCCAAAGTAAATATCATCCCTACACTCTGTCTATTGTAAGCCCTTTGATTTCAAAGGACAGATGTTGCTGGCCAGCCTGCTCTTGAATTACTATGTTAATATCAAAAGGAGCTGAGAAATTCCAGGATTTTCTGAGATCTGACCCCAGATATTAATGAAAATAGGCTTTACCAGCTAATTATTGTTTTTTTCTTGCACATGGAGGATCTGGTGCTGTCAGTTTCAGCCTAGTGAATTTAGATGCATAATTTTAATAAAGTCATTATCGGATAACAATAAAAATTGTCAGATGTGTAAATAAGAATGAAAGATGCCTTTGACGATGTCAGCTCCAGCCCCCTGCTGTGGCAGACATCACATAGACACTTTTCTGGCTAAACTAAATGTCTTCCGAGAAGTGGCATATCTTTGGCCCTGACCACTGTGGCTGGTCAGCAGTGATTAGATTTTGATAAAATGTGATGTATAGTTGAGTTGTTCTCTCTTTACTGTCAAAGTGGAGAGATTATATGGGAGGTTCTGAAATTCCCAGCAGGTGGTAACACTTCAATAGCTGCCTAATCCCATTGCAATAAGTGTATGATGGTTGAAAATAATTAATCTCTTTTCCAACATACAGATAAAATATGTAGAAATCCTTGAATTTGAGGAAATGTTGCAGATACACATTTCTTTTTTGCTGTTAGTGCTGCTTGTGAAATGTAGGGAGGATTTAGGGACTTTCAGGCTTTTCTGTCTGTAGCCTATTTTGCTGTCAGCCTCTCATATATAGCCAGAACTGTGCAGATTTTGGGTTGCAAATAAAACTGAAAAATATTTACTAGTGAACAGCTATAAAGGATTTTTTTTTTCTCCCTAATTCCAATACATATCCAGACCCTGGCTGGTTGCCGGGTCCATCAGAGTGCCTGGGATAGGTGCTGCTGCCTGGGGCAGTGCTTGGGGCAGGGGCGGGTTGGTTCAGAGAGGATCACTCCTCAGCCTGACACCATACTGCCCCCACACACAATCACTCCTTCCCCGAGCCCTTCGCCCACCTTGCTCTCACGTGTGCCCTAAGTCAGGGGGGTTTCTGTGCCATGGCTGGCTCCAGCTTCACCTGCAGCTGTGGGGTTGGTGGGACAAGGAGAGAGCAGGGCTGTGCTCAGAGCAGAGATGAGCAAGAACAGGCCTGTTACTGAAGGAGGATGGGAGCTAGGGCGGGGGAGGGCTCAGCCCTTGGTGGGGATTTGCAAAGAGGAAGAGGACTGAGGGTCCTTGTGGGTAGGCGAAATACGGGATCCATCAGTGGCACGGCCTTTGCATGAATGAGGCTCCAGAGCACAGAGGTTTTGAGTGCTGTGGATTTGTGTTCTCATTAAACTCCATGAAGTGTCTGATTAATTCCTGATGGCCCTTTCTTAACTACAAGGCTTATTTGCCTCTCATCTCCCTATGGAAGGGGGAGTAGGCAATGAATGCTGTGCTGTTGCAGTTGGTGAAGGTGGTAACTGCTAAATCAGTAGGTGACAGCTCTCAGAAGAGGTGGCTGGTGTCTGAAATGTCATGTCTGCACTGCAGCCTTGGATATTGCTGCAAAAATACTAGGAATCATAAATCCAGTTGACTTGGAGTTTATTGTTTGTTTGGTTAGTTTGGTTTATTTTTTAGGGTTTTTTTGGGTAAACCAGAATGATCCCAATATACTTTATGGTTTTAATGATGTAGGGAAATAGGGACATTTTTTGAATAGATTAGTATATGTGATTCTAATTGGCAGTATTATAGCCTATTTTGTTACTTATTGGAAAAAAATAGTGTAAGTACAATTTCAAATTTCACATCTGGCTCTTACATGGTTAGTGACACTGGTGCCTGCAAACCTCACAGCTGATGAGGATTTATTCTTGTAGCCCCCATAACTGATAGTGAGATACAGTCTCCAGTGGAGAGCTATGCCACAGGAAAACTAGATGTGACCAAGATAGCACAGGAAATCTGCTGCAGAGCAGGGACTCGAAGTTTTCCCGTGTCATTTGCATTGCACAGAAGCTTCTTGGTCTTTACTTCCAAAGCACTTTATGGCTTATGCCCTCCTCATCTGTCATTTCAGATTCCCTTTGGAGAGGAAGTCTTCCACTTCCAATCAGCCCATTACACTGTCTCTTGGAAGAAGAAAGCATCTTTTTATGTTGCTGTGCTTCTGCTGCATTTCACACAATAGAGCCTCAGTTCATGCTTGTCCACGAGAGCAATAAATTAAAAAAGCCAATTATTTGAAGTCTGATAGCCTTCTCCGTTCCATCATTTTTCATCTCATTAAGTTAATGAACTTGAGGTAGAAGATCTGAATAGAGCAGAAGCCGTTTAAATGTACTGTCTGCTTCAAAAAGCAAAATTTTATATGAGTGTGAAAAGATGAAAAATATTTGAGCAGGGGGCAAATATATGGAGAATTTCGAAGAAGACCTAAAAATGAGAAGAAATCTAGAAAGAAATTGGCTTAGAGAAGACAGAGAGGAGTTGGGAAAATTGTGAACTGAACTTAGAGATCAGTGTAAGGCCTGTCCAAAACTGAAATGAGGCAAAAGGAAGGAAAAGTGAAGGAGGGGAGAGGAACAAACCTGTGCAGAAAGAGAGGAGTATGGAGGCACTACTACACCAGAAATGGGCTGGCAGTCCTTGTGTTTAGAGGTGCTATTGGAATTCAGCTAGCAAAGGTGCAAAAGCTCAGGGAGGCTTCTTGGAGCACTTTAATTGGAGCTTTGTTCAAAGGTAGGGCTGTACTGCAGCCGGTAGCCTGAAGTAGCTGTATGTGTGTGAGGTAGGAGGGCTCCTGCTGCAATCCAGTTGTTGCAGAGGCGTGCAGAGGGTGAAGTAGCCCCGGGCTAGGCTTCCAGAGGTACCTGATCTCACTAATTGGAAGTTAGTTTTGGTACAGTTTCAAATACTCCAGTTCTAGCCTGGGTGTTACCCGCACTGCACACCGCAATCTTTTCCCAAGCGAGCCAAGATAACGCAGAAGGAAGGGTGAGAGGGAAGGACGTTTTGGTGTGATGAATGATCCGTGTTACCAAAATACTCAAGGGCCCTGGTGCTGGGCTCCATCCATGGGCTTGGTTAGAAAGAGTCTCTGTCCTGAAAAGTCTTTACTATAAATACAGAGCGTGAAAGATGGGGTGGAAAGGAGGGGAGCAGATTAATGCTGCAGTTTGCTGACATTATGTCTGGCAGTGGCAGGAATAGGAACAGAAGTCAGGTCTGGTCCCTGTGCCTCCCGCTGGCACCCTGTCTCATGAACCATGCTGCTTTTTCCTCGGTTGGGCTGATGTGCAAATTAAGATGTAAGGCAACTACCTCAAGAGTGCTCTCCTACACAGGCTTTTTTCTTCATCCTGAGCATTTATTCTCCCTTCCATACCTTCATCTCCTCTGTGCCGTGTGTCGCTCATTAGACTGAGATTAGGATTATTTGAATTTCATCTGTCAATGTGTGACTTTCTGAAAGAAGTATGTGTAAAAGCCATTTGAAGAATCTGCAGCTAGGAAAGCTAGGAATGGAAAGAACCTATTAAAGTCATCCAGCACAATCACGGTAGTGGCTCACAAAGCAATTTCCCCGACTTTATTTCAGGGCATTTTACAGCAATGCTACCTGTCTTCTGTTTTCTTTGAGCAGTTAACTCTAGAGGCCAAGACATCTATCACAATTATTTTTTTTTTAAACAAAATCTGCTTTTTCTTCTTTGGACTACTTTGATTCCTTCTTTTGATTAACTGATTAGTGATCAATAACGACACAGGCGAGGAATGATGTTCCTGCAGTGATGCTGCGCCTGCTGCCGGCAGCTGGGGGAGTTCGGGAGCGGCTGTGCCTGGAGGCAGGCTGGCTCCCCACCGCCCTCCGTCAGCAGCCGCCCCTCTCCCGGGGCACTAGGTTTGTCTTCCTGTAATTTACAGCGTATCAAGTGAAATTGAGGGTGGTGGCGGTATCGCTGTCCCTATCTAATGCTTTCTGGAGCTCTGTCAAGTTCCTGGGCCAGATGATGATTATTCCTTTCAGATATGTGCAGCTATTATTGTAATGGGCTTTTACTGAGCGAGGCTGTGCCGCTAGTCTCTTCTTAGAAATTATTCTCTCCAGCCACTTGGCACAGAGAGCAGCTCAAAAAAGCTTTCAAGTAACACGTCTGCTGCCTCTTAGTTCAACAAGCCAAGCAGTGTAATTGTTGAAATACCTTATTTGTGATTCCTAAAGACATATATGATCTTTGCCATACTTGGTTCCTGTGTTTTACTATTATCCTCCACAGTTTTGCTCATTCCTAACCTCTGCCTGCTCCAGTGCCAGATTTCTCTCATAAAATTAGGTTGTAAACTTAATGGATCAAGACTTTTCTTGCATATTTGTGTGATGGTTGGCACAGTGACACTGACCTACAGGTGCTCCTGTGAAACACAGGAGAGCAATTCTTATATTTTGAAGTGGCCTCTGAGTAGAATTTCTCTTTTTAGATTCCCTCCTATGTATGTTTCTGAAGGAAACAGTTTGGTTTTGCTGCTATCATTGTGCTTCCAACCTATTTTACCTAATTGTTACGAGACTCATAAAGACTAGTTTAAACCAAATGGACATAAAACTGGGAAATTTGCCAAAAGAAGTCTATTTCTATTGGCTTAGCAAAGGCTGTAGTGAATGGAAACTTTAAAAATTATGGAAGAAAAAGTGGAAGTTAGCACCTTCTCCATCTGATCAGTCAGAATGACATAAAAGGCAGTTACAGATCTTTTATAAATCTAGGAAGATCACTAAGTGTATTACTAGACATGAATAACAGAGGAGTTTGATGACCAAAAAGTAGTTTGCTGCTGAGCTGTTTCATACTTGAAAGAAGCTAACAAACAATATTAATTGAGTACCAGCAATAAATCTCCCATATTGGTATATGCTGAGCTCAGAGTTATATTTTGTATAGAATACTCATTATTTTGCTATTGTGAGCCTTGGTCATGTAAGATATCCACAGCAGCAGTTCCTGCATTGCAAAGATAAATTGTTATCTGTCTTTGTTGTTCTGGCTCAAGAGCTGCATTTCAGGATGGAAAATTATTATACAGTGAATTGTAGCTGTGTTTATTCAGAGGCATTGATACAGTGTTAGTAATTGTTAAGTAAATGAGAGAAATGTTGATTTTTTATTAAATTTTTTTTACTTATTAATGGTATGTCTTTCTTCTTGTATTTTATGAAGCAAAGTTGACACAGCTGTAATTTTTTAACTTTTAGGTGTTCTTGGAAAACGTGCTGGCACTTTGGAGCTGAAAAAGGACATGAGGAGTAAAAGGACCCAGGATCTCACTGGTCAGAATGAAACAGATGTTGAAAGATTTTTCAAATCTATTGTTAGTAGTGCTCTGTGACTACGGTGAGTATTAGACCTGTCAAGGGAAAACTGTGATGTGCATTCACAAGGTGGTTTTGAATGATGATGTTTCCAGGTAATCTGTGGAAATGAAATGCTAAGGAAGCTACCACTGATAGGCACAGAATTTAGTCTAGATCTTAGGCAATAGTTAGGTGGAAAATGCAACTTGCATAAACTCTCCCTTTAGATCAGTGTCATGACCCTTTCCTGATGTAAATTTGCTCAGAGAAATAAACAAGATAAATGAACAAATTTCCATGAGCATCAAGGGGCTGGCTGTGCTAGAAGCAGTAACTGGAACGCTGCTCTCTTGTAAGACTTACATTTCATAATATTTAATTGACATCAGGGAAGATAGGCCTGGTTTAGGCATCCATAATAGGATGGGTAAAAATGTGCACAGAACTACCTGTTTCTCTCCATTACTAGGAAAGGAACCTGGGTGTTTGGCTCATATGTAAGCATCTACAGTACAACCAACCTCCTGTGGCTGAGTGAGCCCATCTGATGGATCTAAGCTGCCACCCAGAGAACTTTTGAGTACAACAGAGGTGTTCTTTCCTCTGATTGTATAAGAAGCCAAAGGCTGATGTTCATACTCATTCAACATTAGTCATGTAAAATTAGGCAGGTAGTCAGAGACAGTCTTGTTTGAGTAGTCCATGCACAAATCCATACATATTGAAAGCAGGTCTTACCCATGTGCAGCTGAGATGTGTAGAATGAAAAAGCACCTCCTTCTCACTATCAGCTGCCAAGGAGGAAAGTTAGACATCCTAAGTTCAAGTCAGAAACCTGCAAGATGTCTACAAGCTGAGGGGCATCATACATCTTTCCAAGAATGTACTAAGTAGGAAATAGGTTTGCAAATTACTTTCATATTGCAGAGTGAATTAGAAATTCTTAATTCCTAAGCAATTCATATGTTTTAGAAAATTTCATTCCTAGTTTAAAAGCCAGCATTGTTTTGACAGCTGCAGTATGTTGTCAAACCACGCTGAAGGATTAAACTGTGCACTGCAGAAGTAAGTACAATGTGGAAAACATGGGGAAAGAAATGGTTAATCCCCACTTATGGAATGAGCTGTAGCAGGTAGCTCTTGCATCAAACAGCTGAAGATGTCTTACAAAAGAGAGAACTGGATGAAAATGTATGCAGTTTGCTGTCTTTGTATAATTGAAAAAAATGATTTTAAGTAATGACTGGTATGCTATTCATTCCTCTGTGCATTCTCCATTTTTGCTGCAGAGCAAGGGATCCCTAAAAGATGTAGAGAACCTAGAATTGCTATCTTTTAGATGAACTTGGTTCTAGTAGAAGTAAAGACTCTTGTCTATGGCTTTTAGTACCATTTCTTCTTTTAATAAGGCAGCTAGCCAGCCCAGGTAGAAACACTGCACTGAGTGGGTGACATAGTGAAGGTAAGTATTAAATTCACTGGAGCCAAGACGTGAGATGAATGATTACAATATCCACTGGTTTTTGGTGAGCCAGTCCTGTAGACATTCACAACTGGTTGACTCAGAGGTAAAAGCTATTATTCATGAACTTTATAGAGCATGGCACAGCAAGTAATTATGAGGTGCAGTTAATGAGCTCAATCTCTGCTGCAGACTTTAGGTGCATCAACTTTCCCCTTATTTCCAGTTAAAGGGCAGCCCATAATTCAGAAAATTGCTTCCAAACAGTTCTGCATACACATATCTTTGAATATTACTATGTACATAGATTTTAGATAACTATTTCACTTATATAGTTCTCTGGTTCAGGCAAGACTATTTTTTAAGTGATCCAGTATGCTCTGGAAAATTACTGAAGTGCTATAAAAAGCCCTTACATCCAACTAAACTGTATTCTCATTTCTTACCAGTTTTACTGATGTTTTTGTTCTACTTAGCTCTGTGTTACCGATGGCTGACAAGCCAACAGCACAACCCAAGCTGACTTAGAAACACTTTAAAATAAATAACTATCTGAATAGCACCCTCAAGTAATTCTTCTTGCTCTTCAGTGAAAACAAGGAGTTTTCTTTTAATCTTTTAAAGTGTGAATTCTTACAAAGACTCCTCTGGCAGGTTGTTGGTACCACAGCCAGACTTCTTTTAATAGGAGACCATTGTAATGACAATGAAAATGATACAAATGCATTGAAAGATGCTCGACTGGCTGTCCAAATGATTGGGACCAAGCTTTGGCATGTGGCAGTGTCATGGGCACGTAGTAGGCTAGAGGGCAGGTGAAGGAGCTTGCAGTGGAAGCTATCTCCTTCTGACTGGTGTCTTTCAGAGCATTGTGAAAAACTGCTATGTGGGCTGTCCAAAAGTGCAAAGTTCTTATTTACTAAACTGGGGAAAAGGATGCTGTGAACTGGGGTGCACCAGCCAGAGCTCTGCAGTGCTGTAACAGCATCCTCCACATGCTGACTTTCCTCACTTCCTGTGTGGTCTGCACTTAGGGTTGATGGACTGCTCCACAGCAGTCCCCTCCCCTCCTGTCCTTCCTCCCAACATACAGAGTGGTGTTACTCCTCGTCTCAGCCATTCCAAATAAAAAACAGTGCAAGAGGGTCAAGACAGTTGTAAAAGCAGCTAAGGACAATAAAGCAGTAGGTACAAACATCAGTGCTTTTCGTTACTATCACTTGAATGTTTTTGTTGAAAGTTTAAAGCTTAAAATTGAAATTTTTCATGCTGGGTTTTTGCCATGGTCTGATTTCCTTTAATGTTTCAGCTACATTGAATCTAGCTGATACCCATGTAGAGAAATGTATCATTTTGCCCACTATCAAAGAAACAAAACCCCATCAACTCACAGCCATTTCACTGGGCAAGTCTAACACAGCTGTGGGAACTTAATCTCTGCTAGTACTCACAGTGGCCTGGGACATGATAAAGAGTTGCCTAGATCTTGTCCAGATCTAAGTCCTTGCAGATGACTTAGCGATGAGATTCTTTTAAGGGTCAAGTGTGCCCCAACTCCCACTGGCTCCTCTTGCCAGCCCCATACAATACTGTGCATGCTCCAGCCCAGGACAAGAATTCCCCAACATTATTGCTCCCTGATGGAATGCTAGCACTGAGCAAGGAAGGTGGGAATATGCTGGAGTTAATCGCAGGCCAAAGGAGCAGCAGAAGATAAAAGAGCTATAAGGTAAAGAGATGAGGGCAGGAGTTTGAAGAGCTGTGGTAACAAGAATGGAGTTAGCCTAGTACCCAAGAGATACTGAAAGTAGATGGTGGTAGAAACAGGACTGTAAAGTATGGGCAGGCATATATGACAGAGCCAAAACATGAAGAGCAAGGAAAATGTTTTGCTGGGCAGTTCAGAGAGACATTTTTCACAGATGTTTAGCGTCTGTCTCTTACTCTCTGGGTGTCCAAGTTGAGATCAGGTTCGCTGAGGTGCCATATGCTCACCACAGCTGCGATGAACGGGATCCTGCTTTGGATGTCTGAAGGACCATTGTATTTAAAATCAGGTCCTGGCTTTCACAGGGCACTACAATTAGTTGATACTTGATAGTTTTTACCTTCGTGCCTGTGCCTTGGTTCCTAACACACTAAACAAGAATAGTGACCTCCTCTCATTTTTCAGGGATTTTAGAAGGATCAAGCCATTAATATTTCTAATGCCCTAATACACTACAATAAGAGCACAATAGAAGAGTCCATGGGGGAAATGAATAATTCTGTGTTATCAGGACGGATTTTGGATGGTATGCAGTCAATAATACATAGGACCACCAACAGAAGAGTGAGAACAAAAGAACCCTCTGGTAATGAACACCGTCCATCTGCCAAACGAAGCAGTGTCTTGTGGAAATGCAAATGAAAGGCTTGAGTTATAGTACATACATGTAAGAGTATATGTACGATTTAGATGTGTAAGGCTGTGCGTGCCACCTTTACTCGGACTGTATGTATGTGGTTGGAGCTGGTTATTTTAAGGACATGTTATAGCTGGTGGCAAGTAATAGGCTCTTTTTTTTCTAGTGCACACTGCACCCCGCCCAGATGTAAATGTCTATACCCAGTCAGATGAATTTCTTCCTGAAAATTTTTCCTGCTGAGAAGAAAGTGAATCCAAGGTGACTAATTCAAATTGAAGCTTAGAGTAGTAGGCGTCTAATATTATGTGAGATGAGTCCTGCTACTCTTGACTGCTGAGTGCTTGCCTTGGCAGTTGCAGTGTTTTTCCAGCAAAGCTTTCTTTGAGGTAATCTTAAGACATGTGTAACAGATTTAACAAGTCAAAGTATTGTTAGTTGATACTACTTATGAAAGGATTGCTTTAACTGAAGTTTTACACTTCTGTGGCACCTTCCATCTAAGACTCAGAAGCCTTTCCCCAGACAATTAATTAAATAAAGATGTCTCACAGCACATTCTGTATCTGGAATAGATGTATGCAGTTCCCATTTTTCAGATAACCTTTCTGTGTCTGAAATCCTTAAGGTTCATGCAACACAGAGAAGGTAGCTGAGCTAAGAACGGAAATGTGATCTTCCCAATTTATTGCTTTAGATATCATCGCTAGTTACAGCATGTCTCAGGATAATTTGGCAACTTGCACAAACATGGTCATGCAAGAAGTGAATTTGAAAAGACTGCACCATTTATGATGAAATGATGTAATTTAGACATGTTGCACCACATCTGAGACAAGAAAAGTGCTGCAGTCACCATCACTGTTATTTTCAGCTCTTTCACTCAAGTGTCTGCGATGCAAATGAGCAAAATGAAAGATTCATAAGACAGAGCAAGAGAAAAGGCTTCAAAAAGCACCATGCAGACTTCCTATTCTGTTTAACTTGGGGGACGTTTTTCATCTGTCTGTATAAGAAACCACTGTCCTTTTTTTGCTAAATTACGGCTGAAGCTGAAAAACAGCTGGCCTCTGCAGAGTTTAAAAATCTGTAAGTGAAAGAAGTTGAAAAGTTTGAGCATCTATTCTGATAAATTAAGTTTTCTGTTAAGCTTTTGGGTGATTTGTGTTTTGCTTTAAAATACAAGTTTTTACCTTCGTGAATGTGTTACTGCACTGGACTTCGAGCTGCTCCAAATCACATCCCTGCACAGAACAGAGCTGTGTAGTTCTAACTGCTATTGCTAGGACCTTTTCTTTTTTTTTGTGATCAGGCTCACTTGAAAAAGATTGAGAACCACTTTTAATATCCATTTTTAAAATATTTGTTTTCTTCCATAGGAACAATCACTTGTCTGTTTCTTAATGCTGTTACGGAACTTTTCCTTTCAGTTCTCGGTGAAGTGGAGTATCTCCTGTTGGAGCACCCGGATCATGTAGCCTTCAGCAATGACACAGTGTCTGTGGAATATCAGTACTACAGTGGTGGTAATGTGACAGCAGAGCATGTGTCCATCCTTTTACTGGATGCCAGCACCAGTGAGATAATTGCAGGAAAGCAGCTTCCAGCAAATCAGTCCCAGGGGACAGTGGTGTTTGAGTGTTTCCATTTCAAGACTGCTGGTGATTTCTTGTTCAGAATGGTCTCTCACGGTGACAACAGCAGTGCTGCCCAGTGGAGCAGAAGCAGCATGTCCACCCTCCATGTGGAATGGCCTGTATTTCACATTGATTTGAACAGGAGTTCAGAGGTGCTTGGGAGCTCCCTTCAGGTTGGACTTTTTACAAATGAGCAGTTATGTGCCGTGAACAAGACTGTGATTTCACTGGATGTGATATTCACCAGCACCCTTTATGAATTCGGAAGAGTAAGCTCTGATGAGACTCTGGGCATTAGAACTAGCAAAGGAATCCCCCTGTCTAGGTCCCAGTGGGTAGAGTTTGAATGTCCGCCTGTTGGTCAAGAAATATACATCACTGTGTTACTGAAATCATTAGAAACACATTCCATAATTGCCTCCATAGGACCTGTAGATCTCCTCCACAAATTTGGATACAGACTGGTTGTGGCAGCAGAAGACACATGCAAAACTTTGGTTCAAGTCTTCGTCATCTCTCCACCGTGCATTTCTATCAGTGGAAAAATTGTTGTTTATAAAGAGGCTCTCAAGCATCCGAGTCAAAGAACAGCTTGGCTGTATGAAAACATCCTTCACCTAGGAGACAACAGGACAGAATTTAACTGCACTTTGTTTGATGTGGGGAAGAACAAATACTGCTTTGACCTCCTCAATTTCTCAAACAGAAGCTATTTTCCAGCAAGAGTTAAGGAGTGTATGCTGATCCAAAGGAATATGGGTTTGTACTCATTTTTTCCTCTTTTAGCCAAAATCAGCACTCTTCCCAGCCAACGGGGGTAATGATTTTGGGTTTCCTGCACCAGACAAAATAGTTGTAATGTCAAACAGGTAGGAACAGGATAGGAACAGGTGGGAACAAGATAGACTGTTATGTAGAGGAATACACAAGGACATTTGATAACAAGTGCCACTGTGGTAGCTTAAGGCTGCACTGAGTCAATGCTAGGTACCAGCTAAAACCACTTAGGGCATTCTGAATGATGTACCTATCTCGCTGGGCTGAAAATGAAACTTGTCCCTCCCTGGTGAGGTAAGAAGCCACTGCAGCAGATCTGGCCCACTGGAGACTCTAAAGGTAGTATTAGTCTTACCTGTATCTAAGTGTGTAAATGCCAGGGGCCCAACATTAAGTAGTTGTGTAGCTTTTTAGCTGAGAGGCATCTTGCAAGGGTGATTCATGGGTGTCAAACATACAGGGGCTGAATCCTCACAGGTGTGTCTTTTTCTCTACCCTTTTAGTATGGAAGTTTAGAGCTCTACCTGTTAGATGCACAAACTCTGGTGAGATGAGTTAGGATTTGGCTACAGTGAAAGGCACAGCTGTGTCACTTGGTCAGCTGGTGGGTTTTGTAAGCAACGTTTCGAGAGATGTGTCTGCTGCTTAGAAAAGACCAGGGAGCATTTTCTGACCCATCAGGCTTTCTGGCAGATCATGGGCCATATTCATATAGCCAAACCTTTCCTTACAGGAAAGATTAGAATAGTACAATCTGCCAACTGGGAACAGTTGGTGGTCCATATAATCCTTTGGACCATGATCAGGCATGGTCTGAGAGTGTGCTGGTTGGCAGAAGCCAAAACCATGTCTATGTTACGCAGCTATAGTGTTAGAAGTGGCAGTCCATGGTTTGACAGTCTCAAAACACAGTTGCATGGCAGAGGAAGCAGATGAGCCCAATCTCATCACTCATTTGTGGAAGGCAGCCACAGAGAGGGATGGGCCATATGTGCACAAGGGAATTGGGACTGGGCTGGGTTAGGTTGTGTTGCCTACACCCTTGTCAGGGTTTGGTGCTGGCCCAATGCCAGTGCCCCCATGAAAATGTATTTTCTTTAACTAACTGCTGTGAGATGTGACCAGGAACAGAGCAGAGCAGGCTTAAACTTAGAAAAAGAGAAAAATAACAAACTTTATTAAACTACAAACTAAAATCAGAAACACACAGGAAAACAGAATGAAAACCTTTTAAACCATTCCTCCTCCTCCCACCCAAATTCACTAAAGCACACAGACAAAAATCTTGGAGTCCTGATCAAGTTACCAACACTCAAGTAATCAATTCTCAGTCCATCAGGGGAGAGAGGAGTCTCTCTTGTACCACAGTCCTCCCCACGAAACAGGGTTGAAACTCCTCATGTTTCTTTGTCACACGTGGCACCGCCCGGAGAAACTCTGCCATCGTGACATGCTCCTTCCATGTACAGTGCTCTCACCGCCGTCCATGGACCGAAACTGCTCAGGGCTTTTTTCAAGGATGCTTTGCCAAGTGCCGAAAA
>VZSE01011883.1:981060-1015748 GCA_013398275.1 Promerops cafer
CTCCCACATGCTGGGTATCACCCCCCCTGCCGCCTCCTCTGCCGGCACAGGCTCGCTCGCTCTCTCTTCTGGGGTTGGGGGGGGGGAACAAAAGATACCTCGGTGTTTTCACCACCCCTCGGTCCTGCAGGGCTGGCCCGGTTCCATTCCCTTCCACCTTCTCTCTCTCTCCGGGGCTCCGGCCTACCTCAGCCTGGGCCTCCATGGCTCCCCTCCCCACCCAGCCATGTGGCCGGGCGGAGAAGAGACGGTGCCGCTCCCTGGGCTACCACGGGCGAAAGAGAGCGAACTCTGGGAAATCTCTGCTTTTAACCCTGTGTGTCTTCAGAGGTGACTCACGTCTTCAGTGGTCACACCAGGTGTCAATATTCGAATCTGACCACTGATTAGTTTAACTAAAACTTCCCAAAAAACTCACTTCCTCTCAAACGGAGACAACCCTGCAAGGTAAATGTTCTCATTTGAAGCAGGCTTGTGTCTATAGGTAATGAATTAGTCTTTTCCAACTGCACACTTCAAAGAGTTTGGATTGAAAGGTTTAAGATGTGCATAATTTTCCTCATCTCCCCACCTTGGTTCCTCTGAATAGAAAGTGCGGGAACTCCAGCCAAAAAATGATGGCCGTTGCACTTCATGGACAGGTATCAAGGGGAGACCAGGAGGGTAGGACATGTTCCAGAGCACACAGTCTCAGACACAGCCTATCTTAATGAGGTTCCTAGCATCATGTGGTCTTACTTTGTGCTATTTCACAAATTCTAAAACTGTTAGCTATTTAATTAACTCTCTGTACTAAAAATGACCTCTATTTTCAACACATACCAAACCCAGTGCGTAGTTCTCTTCATCTTAACTTCCCATCTGCATTCTCTGTTGGCACTCCCTCTCTTCCTTTGGCACAAGAAAGTCTATCTAAAAATGAAAGCATATTATTTTCTTAATGGAGGTAACTCTCAAGGAAAAAGGAAGATAGAATTCTGGTTTTTCATCTGTACCTGGGTGGTATGTTACACTGATATGATCTAGACAATCACCCTGACAGATAAATCACTAGTATGTGATATAGATATGATTCTGTGCCCAATATTTAACTGTTTTAATTGATGAGATCTACATTAAGCAATGGTTCCCTGCAGTCTGCTCTGTTTCCCTGGGTTCTTCAGTAGCCCCATCCTTACAACCACATTCGAAAGAATCAGGCTATGCCTCTTGAAGAGCAGAGTTAGGTCAATAGCTGCCAAGTTAAGAGTACCGCATCTACAAAGCCGATGAAAGCGAAGCCACACCATGCAGTCGTAAATAAAATGTCAACCTGAAATTAATTAGACTGCAGCACATCTGACTTTGTGCCTGTATCCGTGAGACTTCAAAGCCTGCAGGCAGCGTTTGAAAGGAGCAGGGTGTTCTGGGAGGGGCACATCAGCCTGAAGCCACGACAGACAGAGCGAACCTGCGCTGCCTGTGATGGCCATCAGCCTCCTGGCTCCTTCGGAAGGAGCTCCCCCGAGCCCCCCCACCCTGCTGCAGGGCACTGTGAGGTGCCCTGCTTACCCCAGACCCCTGATAGCTGTTTGTGTAAAACATGCGACTGCTGCAGAACAGGTGCCTCTCCCCCAGTCTCCTAATTTCTGCTTTGTACTTGCTGAAGTTTAAGGCAAGGAGAGGTGATAAATCTGTCTGCACAGTCTGGGCTCCTGTGCAGTGTGGGCCATCATTTTTCATTCGGTTACCCTGGTGTTGAGCCCCACAGCTAGTCTTTGCTTCTGATTGCCACTTACCCTCCAGAGAGTTATCCAGTCTTTTGCTGAAGACACCACAAAACAGACTTTTCTGGTAATTTCTCTCAATACTATGCTCTGATTTATTTACTCTTTTGAAAAGGGAAACTTTGTGTGTTTCATAACTAAAGCTAATCTAGCTTCATCCTCTGGTGACTGTGTTTTACTCTGCTGCTTTCTGATAGCTGTTTCCTGTCTACTATCTTTGCCTCTCAAAGGCATTTGCACATCCAGGTCATCTCACTTCTATCAGATTTTCTCAGTGTTCTTTTTAACAAACTGAAAAGATTGGGTCTTTAATTGGAAGGCATTTTCATCGGGATTTGATTAATTTACTGATTCTGTTTGGCTCCCTTTTTGTTATTTTAAACACTCATGTTTATTTGACAGCCAGGGTACCAGCTTTGTGTGCTGCATTCAGACATCCTTCTCACTGCTTGATCAGTAGCACTCTCCCTACCCCTACCTCTGCTTTCATTCCATTGATTGCATTATGTAATTTTCCATAGCTTTTGCCCTGTAAACTCTTCTTGAGCTATTTCAGTATGGAGTCTACCATCCTCCAGGTGCAATTTTCATTCCTTCTTCCTACATTTTTCACTTTGCTGATTTAGGATCTATTGTCCTTTAATTATCCTAACTTAGCAAGTACCTTATGTTGCTCCATACAACTGCACTATCTGCTTATGTCATTACAGGAGTGACATATTTTCTCAGTAATGGTTTATATTTATTTTCGTGTCAACTAGGGAAGCACTGAGCCTTATACTAATCCTTTTGGAATCTCTCCAAATACATTCTCACTCAGTGATGGTTTTCTGTTGACAGTTGCATATCCAATCTGTCACTCAGCCAGTTCTTAGTTCATTTAGCTTATGCTCTATTGTAATGAAGCAGAGATATTGTTTTGTAAAAGATCAAAGTTCCTAAATCATTAAAATGATCTTCATCCAAACCACAGATGATGAGATAAAAGATGATTTTGCCACATCTATTTTCCATAAATCAGACATGAATTATACTGCTGATGCTTTGTCAGTCCTGCTCTTTACTCCTCATTCAGGCCAAGTTTAGTACAGCCTTTTGGAACAGGAATCTGACTTGTGCTTGGAGTAGGAAGGAGAAAGCTCCCAGTGGCCCTGAGTCGGCCAGGTCAGCAGCCCTTCGAGCCCAGGCCATCAGCTTCAGAATAAGTGTCACAAAAACTTATGCTATCCAAGACTGTGAATATATGTATTAAAGGTGAGGAATAGATCCATTAATTGTGAGACAGCACTTGTGCAGTTTTCTGTAGACCCTACCTGGAGAATCTGTGAAAAAATTAACAGTGAGATGTGAGTCACTTAATTCATCTTGGTGGGTTCTTCACTGTTTCATGGAGGAACATGCAGCTCTTTTTTTCCCCAGTGTTTGACTGGATTGTTGGGATGTCTGAGGTAGGAAGCTCTGTTAGATCATCTTACCTAGCAGCAGATGCATTGTAGGCTCATTCTTTTCCCATGCTTAATCCTGTGCTTTGCTCATCTGGGATTTAAGTGTCCCCAGCAGTGAAACTTCTGCTCACCTTAGAAGGTTGTCCCATGTTCTGGCGTGTATCCTGCTTCAAACATTCAGGACAAGACTGATAATATTAATAAGTAATGCTAAAGCATAGAAAAAGGCACACTTTTTTCATATTTCTGGTGTTAATTAACTTTCTTTTCCAGTTCTTAGTTACACTCTGGAGACAAATTTCAACTTTGGTGTGACTTACACTGAAATCTCTTGCAGTTGACTACAGCACAAATGAGTTTTGTTCATCTGACTTCTGCTAGCTGTCAAAAAAAGCTATTGGGATGTTGGCAGGGCATAAGAAATGCAGCTGTTGGCTGAAAAGGGAAAGAGGAAGGTGTGGGAAGACCTTCTGAAGAGAAAAGTGGTCAGTAAGGGAAGAGAGGAGTAAATGGAGCATCTAGAGGTCAGGCAGGGATGTACAATTCCTGTCAAATTTTTGCTTCCTGAATAAGATTGTGTGAATCAAATCTGCTCATTGGCAGGAAAGTCTGGGAGCCAATTAGCTCTGTTGCCTGAATCTGTACCTGCGTTGGGTGTTTATTTAGAAACAGGCGTATGCAGGGAATCTGGGTATGCCAGGGCTGGTTTGTAACCCATCCACTTTTCCCGTGTCAGTAAATTCTTCATCTCCACACATTAGGAATAAATCAGGTTTTACAGACTCACTTACAGACTCAGCTTCTGGAAAAAAATTATTTTTAGGCTATGCCTCCCCATTTCTTAACAAT
Source organism: Promerops cafer (assembly GCA_013398275.1). Taxonomy (NCBI): domain Eukaryota; kingdom Metazoa; phylum Chordata; class Aves; order Passeriformes; family Nectariniidae; genus Promerops; species Promerops cafer. Next base: position 985,121 of record VZSE01011883.1, read on the forward strand.
GCCTGTTTGTGGGGAAAAGACTCTAATTTCCCAGAGTCTAGGATTTCTTTCTTTAAAGGGATCCTTGTCCTTTCATTGTCCAAATTAGTAACCTGTTGGAACATACTACCATTTCAGTGCACCCGAGCTTCATTTCCATGGGAGGGTGAGAGGCTGTTTTCAAAGGTCTTGTCTAAACACCAGTACAATGTGTGTAAATACATTCTCAGGACCTAAAAACTGATCTCAGCTTCCTTAAATATCCTGCAATCCCCTAGGCTAGCATAGATATTTACATGAACCTGTCAGTAATTAGAGATTTTGTCCCACACCACTGGCCTGGTTGAAGTGTTTAGGACTGTCATGTGTGTCAGGCTGGAAGGATGATGCTGAGTGTCCCTTGCTGACTCTGCTGATGGACAGCACTGCATGCACAAAATCTTGTGAACATGGAAATCTGAGGGGAGAAATTTATGCAGAGCAATAATTAACACAGTTAATTGCATTTATCTTTCATGTTGGCAGATCTGCCAACTGTCAGCTATTTCAAAATAACTCATCAGTTAGATGTCTTCACGTTGATAATTGATTCCTCAATTGTGTGTGAAGAAACCTCATGCTTATTAGAGCTAGTTTGCAGTGCATACCTTCTGGTTTTTCCCCTGGCACTTTCAATCTGTTTGTCTTAAATGGAGGTTAATAATTTCGTTTCCTTGGGGGAGAATAAACTGTGCTTCATTTTCTTTTTCATTCTGGTAAGTGCAGGGGATTGCAGAGCAAGATGCAGGAGTTTAAATCTCCCATCTTTCATGGGAGCTGGAACATTTCTTGCTCTCCTGCTGTTTGAGGCACATTTTTTAGCCCCAAAGCTATGGATGCCAAGTGTTTTTGCTAAGGAACTCTATACCTTTAGCCAAAGTCCAAGTCAGTGAAAAGTGTCCTGGAGCAATGGGCACATCTTAGGTTTGACGTCAGTGTTGGAAAATTACTCATCCTAAATGTTCTTGTATGTTGAAACCCATAGGCATCAACGTGGAGACTGTTGAGCACCCTGAACTATCACCAGTGTTAGCACTGGAGGCAACCAGAACCTTTCCGAGTCTGGCTCTGCATCTGACTTTAATTAACAGAAGTTTAAACGAGCAGGAAATGTGAAGAGAGGGAAACAAGTTAGCTCATGCACTGGAAATTATGACAGGAACTCACCAAGCTGGTCACACAAAGAGTCTCTAGGTCTACAAGGAGATAGGTCCTTCAACTAGACCCTCTGCCAGTGATGAGGGACACTGCGGGAGTCCTTCATGATCCTGATATGAAGAAAACTGTTATGAGATCCTATGATATATATGATACTATGATACCATGAAGTCTTTTTGAGAAGGCATCAATGAGCCCTTGACTGACTATTGATTATGAACATTTTTTCTTCCTGCCCTCAGTAACAGCTTGGCTCGCTAACTGATGTGGTTTTGCAAACTGTCCATGGTCTGTACCTTTGTGGGACTCCTCATCCCAACAGACTTCCTCAGTTACCTGCTTCTTGGCATCCTCTGATTCTCTTTTCCCTTGACACCATACACTTCCTCCACTTTGCACTTCACTGGGAACTGACATGGCTGCAGACTGAAGGAGGAGTCTGAAAGCTCAGCCTGCCTTTGGGCTCATCACCAGCTCCAGAGACAGAGGTGTCAAAACGGAGAGGTGCACGAAGAGCACAAAGTGAAATACAGCCTGGGATCTTGGTATTGTGGTGGAGTTGGTGACAAACAACTGGGGTGGTCACTTGATGTTGTGTGGGCTTAGAACCGCAGCAGCACCAGGGTGTCTTGCCATGCCCATCTCTCCTCTGTGTTAGGCCAGGCAGATGTCCTGGGGCATGCAGGCACACAAACGTGTGTGAGTGTGTGCCCACACATGCTCTGCAGCTGTGGCTGGCAGCACAAGTGTAGGCTCAAACTCTGGGGCCCCATCCTGCAGTGCAGGTGAGGACCTGCACTGGAAGGGCAGCCCCACTGGTACTCTTAGGCTGCTCACATTAATGCTGACATGCTCACAAAACTGTGTAGGACAGGGCCCAAAGCAGTTACAATTTCATGTTTATTGAAACACAGTTGGGTTTATTCTTGTTAGAGACATTTAAAAATAATAACACACTAGGAACAATACAGCAACCAATAAAACATGAAATCATAAAGCCGTTTTCAGTCATGCAACACTCTCTAGTGCTTTGACATCATAACTTGGTTAAGGGCTCGGGGCATGCTAGCAGCAGTAATAAAATTAGAAATCATGGCCTGTGTTGGCAGTAGCAACACCATAAATTATCTAAAAAAGCAAAGTTTAACCTGGTCTACTTTTAAAAAAAAATTATTTAGCTGTTTCTCTACTTTATCTGTGAGCAGTGAAATGGAGTTAAGTAGTCTCTTGTTCTTCTTTCTGTCAAAGTCAGCTGACCCACAGGAGTGTCCCCAGGGGTTTTATCTTTTAAGATTACACCTGAACTCATGCATTAGTCTGGAATTTAAAGTTGTGGCCCTGCCTCAGTGTCACAGCTGTCACATAGGGACAGGAATGGTCCCATCTTTCTCTCTTTGGGTTCTTGCTGCTGTAAAGTTTGAATGTGGACATCACTGGATGAGGATGTTGTCTAAGAAAAAGAAGGATTTTATTACATGTTGAAAAATTATAATGTAGTGTTAGAACCTGTCTGCCTCCACTTAAAATAAATAAATGAACATGCAAAATTTTATCCTGAGTTAATTGCTTAACCATAAGCAATAAAACAATAGAGACCTGTAAGTTGACAGATGAATGATTCAATAACATGTGCTGAGAAGAAAATAAAGAGCAAACCAGTGTTGCCATTTCATTAGGCCTTGTAGGCTTATCATCCTGTCACAGTCATATAAATCAGCAGTAACTGTACTTCAGTCAATCAAGTTATCCTGCTGTAAATGCACTGTTTGTCAGGCAGGAATTGGATGAATATATAAATTACCAGCCCACTTCAAAGATATGTGGATTCATTTCCTTTTGCTGTTGTTCCAGGCAGAACCTGCCTGCCAGCTGACTGACCACTGTGTTGCAGGCTGACACTGGGGTGAAAAAAGAAAAACAACAAGTGGAAGCTTTGGCTCATCACTGGATGCTGTTTGCTTTTTTGGTGTTGCTGTTTGCGTTGTTTGGTTATTTACTGCTGTTTTTCTCAAAAAGAAGACAAATGGCTGTGTCTTTAAAGGTGAGGAGGCAGACATGTTCCTCACTGCTGTGAGCTTGTGTATTTGTAGAAACATGGAGCCGGTGGCAGCCCTGGAGCCCGTGCAGTGTCACCTGTGGGGACGGCATCCGGGAGCGCTTCCGAGAGTGCCTCACCTCCTCGCCAGCAAAACCAGGCTGCGCTGGATCGCCGAGGGAGACTTCTCTGTGCTCGCTGGAGGAGTGTGTGTGTATGTAACTCTGCTGTCCTCTTCCCCCGGTCCTGTGACCGCCCTGGAAAAAGCAAAGTGTAAAATGGAAACATCCCATCTCTCTTTCAGTCATACTGATCTGGGGGGCTGTCACATTCCTGTGGTTGATGGAGTAGGGCAGTCTGTGCATTTGATTGTGGAACACTGGAGATAGGGCTCCAAGGCATAATATTTCTGAATGCCATGGGTGCAATGGAAGTAGTTTAAAATCTCCAGGATGGTCCGGGAGTGGAGAAGTCCTGAAAGAGAGATACTGGGGCTATCAGAATATGTTCAGTAGTGAAAGCTGAAGACTCCAGTGGAAACCTACTAAAAAGTTAAAGTCAGTTAAAAAAGGATGCTTGTTCCAGCTGCGACCTGCGGTGTGAAGTTGCCATTCTGTGAGTTATTTGAGGTGGCAGTGCCAGGTCTCCCCCTGCTCCAGCCTGCCACTGCTGACACCTGTGACAGGGCAGGCTGGCTGTTACCGATAGGTAAGGCTTTATAAGGCCTTTATAAACCCTTACCTATCAGTAACAAGTAGCCACTGCTGGCGGGTGGCAAGTGGGTGCACATACAAGAGACCTGAGCCTTCTATAAGATGATGGGTGGGTTACAGCAGCCACATGGCCCCCAGTGAGGCTGGATGAGGCTGTGCCAGCACCATGGCTGGGTGCTGACAGCCACCGTTGAGGGGCATGAGAAGCGTCCTCTTGTTGCAGGGTGCTGCTGCTCAGTCTGTGCAAAACTTGTGCTTCTTGCAAACTCCCTGCTGAAAAGGAGTGTGCTGATGCCAAGGGACCACAGAGAACAGAAAGCTGATCTACAAGCTCCAGTGCCTTTGTGTTACGCAGGTGCCACAGGGGGTGGGGATGGGGAAGGAAATATGCCCAGAAACTGCAGGCTCCTAGGATCTCAGGCTATAATTTAAGAGATATTTTAAGCTATTAAAAAGTGACCAATGCCTTATTCCTTGCTTTGGCTGCTTGCAGGCACTTCTTTCTGCTTGCAAAAGTGCAGTGTGTATAAGTGGAATGGAGGCAGCTAAAAAATGGACAGTTTGGGGATGTGGGGAGTTTTTAGCACATGGCCACTGTGGTGCTTGTGCCACTGAAAAGGAAAGGACAGCAGGGGGAGAGAATGTGCAGCTGGAGCAGGAAGAGGGGAAGACTGTTTTTAATGGAATTGTTGGCTTGAACCAGCTTCAAGGTGTCTGAGGATGAAGACCTCAGAAGTATATAGGCAGGACTGAAATGTGTTGTGGAGCACTGCAGGAAATGGGTTGTATTCAACAAAAGTTTGGGTAAATGGAAAATACTAAAAATTATAGTACATGAGGCCAGGTGTTGCATGTTGTCAGTGTTCATGAAGCACTGGGAATGTTTTAACAGGTCTAATGTTTTTAATGACTTGAAAATGCTGGCCATGTGGGTTTGCTTATTTAGTAAAGCTGTGAGTGAAAGCAGAAAGGAGCAACTTAGATGCTTTGGGCCCCCAGCTTAAACTAGCCTTGCTCTAGTTGTCTTCTCTATGCCGGACTCTCTGAGGCTGCTGAGGGCAGTAACGCCACCACCAAAATGCAGTGAGGTTCTTAGTGTTTTTCCAAAGCTACTGTTGAGCTGTTCCCATGCCTCCTGTCTATCTGCTGGAGAGGTTATGTCTGTAAATATATAATTTGGTTTGGCTCCTTGCCAGCCAGTTTCACTCTCCACCTGTGGAGCTCAGAGAGCTCCCTGGTACAGGGAGCTCACCAGAGGGGGTTCCCTGCGTGCAGAGCATGTGCTGGAAACACGATTTGTGTGTGGACCTTGCTTTGCATGCCTGGAGGTGACAGGCCTCTGGTGCTTCTCAGAGGGGTCACTCCTCCCTTGCAGGTGTGCAGCTGTAAAAGGTGTATGATGGTTTCCAACCATCCTGTGCCTACACTGTGCACACACCTGTGGCAGTCTGGTTGGACTCAGCAGGTCTGGACAATCCCCGGATTCCAGTGAGGTCTCAGGGTTAATAAGAAGGGTTAATACATAAGAGAGCACAGATGCAAAGGAGGCCTGCATCTGCACCCATTGCTGTGGGATCATCTGGAGGAAATAGCTGGCTTCTGTCTTGCACATGGTTTCTAATCCTCCTACTCCCACATGGGGCAACTTCCTTTACAGAATCGCATACATGATTTCATCCCATTGAATCTCTGCTTTCTCAAGAAGTGATTTTACAGTGACTTTACAGTGTTCATCCACTGCCTGATCTCAAGCTGGGAGTGTCACCCTCACCCTTCCCACTCCATCTGTCTGCAGCTTTCGGATGCAGACAGGTTCTGTTTGCAGCATAACTCTGCCAGTGGTTAGTCCAGCAGATGGAGCAAATGGCTGAATGAGCAAGGCCAGCACACGGTGCAGGGGCCAGTGAGGTGCAGGGAGAAGAGAACCATAGGGACTCAGTCCTGATGGGAAGCTTGCAGATCCTTACTGTTAGCTGTGTTCCCCAAACAATGCAGCATAGCGTGCATTACAAATAGAGAATGGAGTATTTGGAAAATATCCATAAACAAACACGAGTGAGAGAAGGATGAGAAATGAATGAATTGCTCTGCTGCAGTGGTGCTGAACAGAGCAAATGCTGGCCCTGCCTGCTTCCCTGAGGTCAGCTTGTTCACTGCCTGCTCAGGCGTCCAGAACAGCAGTGCTCCGGGCTCTGGCACAGGGGCATTAGAATGCAAGTCTTAGAGATCCTCCTGTAAGATTCAGCAGGCAGTGGTCTTGTTCTTTAAGCTGGTTTCAAGAGTGACAGAAACATCAAGGTTAATCCAATGGCAGGATTTTTTAGAGGACTTGGGATTGTTAGGTAGCCCTGAAATAGCAAAGTGGATCTCCTTCCCAGCCCAGAACCCTTAATGTCTGTTCTGTAGCAGCCCAAGACCTTCTGGCCGGTGTTCATCAGTGCATTTGTGCATCCTGCCCACCTAACAGCTGCACTACCAGCTTGCTGTTGAGTGTGTGTTCTCCTGAATTACGGGAAGTACATGGTGTCCAGTTCTTGTTATTCTGCAGTCATATTTCCTATTCCTGGACAGTCACTGTGGTGCAGGCAGGAGCACCTGCCAAGTCTTACAGCTGACTGTCTGTCAGTCTGATGGAAGGCTTTGGGTTCTGGATAAAACTAGAGACTAGGGCAGGGTTGTTTGGTTGTTTTGTTTGAGCTCACAACTTCATGGCCAGCTTTTGTCAACTGCAACTAACCAGCCTTGTCCTCCAACAAAATCTTCATGGCTTTATGGAGCTGATGTCTGACCAGAACAGAAGAATTTGGGCAATGCTACCAGATTCTAAAATTAGCTACTGTACCAATTAATCCACTGTCAACCATGCTGCTCAAGATTGCCCCTAAATGCTTGAGACCTCGTTCAAAAAAGAATTACCCATTTGTCATTGGTTCAGCCATCTGTAATATGGTGGAATGGGCAAGTGAGAGGTTTAAACAGGGCTGTGGAATGCTCTGAGATTGTCACATTACAGGTTAGAATCATAGAATAGCTCTAATTGGAAGTGGCCCATAAGGATCATTGAGTCCAACTCCCTGCTCCCCCAGGACTACTAAAGCTGAACCATATGACTGAGAGCATCATCCAGGCAGTTTGTGAATTCTGGCCATGATGACTTCCCTAGCGTGCCTGTCCCAGTGGCTGATTATCCTCTCAGTGAAAAAAGGTTTGCAGAGTATTTTTCCCTGTTTGAAGTCCCATCTCCAGTCCACAACAGAAGGGTATCAACAGTAGAGTGCTGGAGAAAGAGCAATGGCACTTTCAGTTGAAAGCTTGCAGTGGCATGGGAAGGTTTTGTCCTCTGCGACTGTGGCATCAGACAGTGGTAGAAGCATCCTCAGAGGACTGCTTAGAAAAGTTACATTGCTTCTCCTGATACTGCCTCTCTCTTCAAACTCATTTCAATTCTCACACCCACTTAAGCTCTCCTAAAAATAGTTTGAAAGTGCTACCTGAAGTCGTAGCCTGGGTTGAATTATTTTTTACCCCCTTTATGTCACTTTTCAAGAGGGAAGCTAAATGTACTTCATAAACAAAGTCATTTTACAGGTGTATACCTTATGGAAATGGCAGAAGAGGAAAAATTAATCATTACATTTAAAAGGTCTGTGGGAGCCTTGGTTTAAAGTAAGTAGATGTTTGTGCCAATTTGAAGTCATCAAGTAGTAAGTCATCTCCAATGAGCAAATTTTAATGGCAGACAACTTCCTGTACTGTACTAATGGCTTATTTTCCTTGGTAGTAAAGTACCCATCCTCAAATACCAAAACGCTGCTGCCAGTGCAACTCTGACAGATGTGTGTGCTATTTCTTACAGCTGTCCAGCCTCCTACCCCACCTTCTGTTCAGCCAGGAGAGGACCAGAAAGCAAATAACATAGTTACCATCACAGGTATCTCGCTGTGCTTGTTCATCATCTTTGCCACTGTTCTTATCACCCTCTGGAGGAAGCTCTGCAGAGCTCAGAAATGCAGCACCGCTGTCCGAAGAAACTCCGTCCATTCCCCTGGCTTCCGGAAGAACTCCGACGAGGAGAACATTTGCCAAGGCAACAAGCAACGGGACAGCTTTGCTGAAGGAGGGGACGCCCCTGTCAACATTCCCCTAACCTACAGGCGAAGCCTCCAATTTGCCCAAGAAGACGATGCCTCTGGAAGCGAAAACTTTCAGCCAAATGCCCAAAAAATAATCCCTCCAATTTTCAGCTACCGCCTGGCACAGCAGCAGCTGAAAGAGATGAAGAAGAAAGGCCTGACGGAGACCACTAAGGTGTACCATGTCTCTCAGAATCCTCTCACGGACACGGTTCTTGGTGCCACCACGATGCTTCCCTTGAGTGGAGAAAACCAAGAGGAGGCAGCGGCAAACAAATTTCGGATCAAATCTCCATTTCTGGACCAGCCAGCCAGTCAGTCCAAGTTCCTGGGAGAAGGTTCTCACCCTAGACTGGATTTTCCATTCTCGCAGTCCAATCCTGCAATGAGCCCTACCCAAACCTTAGTAAGAAGAGGTCATTTCAAGCACCAGGACAATAGAGTGGACTTGCCTGAGAGGGGCTGTCACAGAAACTCGCAGTTCAGAAGAACAGCCAGTTTCCATGAAACTAAAAAGGCCAGGCCTTTCAGAGAGAGAAGCATGTCCACTCTCACACCCCGACAGACTCCTCTCTACAACTCCAGGACCAGGACGTGGGACCAAGGTCTGGAGGACAGGACTCGGCCAAAATCAAGAAACACTAATCCAGCTTGTGAAAAGCTGGATCAGCCCCACAGCACTGTGCTGGGGTGTGAACCACAGGGCCATGGCGCAAAGCCCCACCACAGGGCAGGTCCCTCGGTGAGGAAGCTGGACCTGATCACGGACCGCCAGCCTGCTGGTCAGGAGAAGGCATCTGAGAAGCCTGAGCCCAGCCGAAGTAAGAGGGGCCCTTCACCTAACCCCAAAGGTGTGTGGCGGAAAGAAACAGGCCCAAATGGCAAAGATAATGCCCAGAGAGGCGTAAGCATCAGCCCTGCCCAGCATCGAAGGGACAAGTGCCAGAGCTTCCCCCTGGATCCTGAGTTTGCCTTTTATGACAATTCTACTTTTGGCTTAACAGAGGCAGAGCAGCAGATGATCGACCTCCCTGGGTATTTTGGCTCAAATGAAGAAGATGAAACAAGTACTCTGAGCATCGAGAAGCTGGTGATCTGAGTGACTCATTGCGGCCCTGCAGGAGTGGCGTGCGTGGGAGAGGATCTGCAGGATCGGTTGGCTTCTGGTGGAAGAAAGAGCAGGAATCACGTTACCTCCACACACAGCAGGAGGGAATAATGCCCCAGGTCTGGCTTGTGGGAACATATTCCTTTCTAATTACTGAAAAATGCTTTCATATAATTATTTTTTGTATGTGTGTGTGTACAAGACACACAAAGTACCCTGGGAAAGATCGTGTTAGTTAGGGTGTGGCGCAGGAATAGCCAATAGATTTTATTGTGTAAAGCAGTCATGTTTTGTGCATCATACGTGATGAGTGCCACTGACATTTCCCACCTTGTGGACTGTGTACTGGTAGACTGTGAGATACTGAAGCATCCACTGTCCAGTGCCCTCAATCATCTGCCCTGATTAGTGAATCATTTCCAATCTAGAAAGCACAAAGCTCAATCTGCGGGCAGTTTTCATCATTTTTCTGATAGTCATCAGTGAACTGCGTTGATTTGTCATTGTTACTCAAGTAACTCATGTGGTGGGGGGTTTTTAGCTGGTGGCTTGGAAGTGCAAACAATTGATGCTGAATACTTCAGTGAATTTAAAATTGAGGAGGCATTTTCATCATTCAAGACATAGATATTTTCTTACTGTCAATATTTCTATCAAGAAAACAATGTACAAATATTTGCAGGAAATTAGTACAAAAGGCATGCTACAGGAAGGGCAAAGAAAACAGATGATCAGATTTTAGTCCTCACAGAAATGTTACTGCAGCATGTTACCTGTAAAAAGCAGTGAGAGAACTGTTTAATTATGCATCCTTTCCACAGCCATCCTTTCCTTTATTAAAATTTTTTAATGTAAATATATTGACAGTAATACTACTACAGCAAGCTCAAAATAAATTATGAACAAAACCATCAAACAACAAGATTATTTGATTAATACCTGTTCTGGGAACAAAAATTTAAATGACTTGACAATATCTGGGGATTCACAGAGAATCTTAGAGAATCATTTACATTGGGAAAGACCTCTGAAATCATTAAGTCCAACCATTAATGTAACACCACTGTGTTCACCACTAAACCATATCCCTTATCTGCCACATCCACACACTCACTGAACACTTCCAAGGACAGTGATTCCACTGCTTCCCTGGGATGCCTGTTCCAATGCCTGACCAGTCTCTCAGTGAAGAAATTTTCCCTCATATCAAATCTAAATCTCCCCTGGCACAACTTGAGGCCATTTCCTCTGGTCCTGTCACTTGTTACATTGGAGAAGGGGCCAACCAACCCCCACCTTGCTACAACCTCCTTTCAGGGAATTGTAGAGAGCAGTAACAGTGAACTACAAAAGCCATGATAGGCTTTTTTGTTGTGTTTTAAAACCAGACATCACAAATTTGCCATTAGATTTTGCTGTAAGTATTCAGAGTTGGGTTGGAACCCAAATTAACAGCAGAAGCAGAGCTCAGGCCTTTGTGAATGACTAAGACTTTTCTTGCCATTTGTTAGGATAACCATCTCTCTGGGGACCTTGCAAAGACCAGGGGAATTCTAGTGGGCAAAAACAAGAAAATGCTGGCCCTGGAGGTTGGTGTAAGAGAAGAAAGGTTTAGGCAGTGGGCTGTTAGTCTGAAAACTACTCTTCCCTAAGGAGCCCAACCCTACATGCCGTTTAACCTGCCTCGTGGGTGTGAAGGCAAAATTAGCATGTGCTCCATTCTCAGGAATTAGGCTGCTATCTTTCTCAAAACTGGATTTCTGAGAAGAGAGATTTTGCAATCCCACGCTTCTTCCTCCCCCCCGCTCCCCCACAAACCAACAGCAGTTTTAAAGGAAGAGCAGCATCGCTGTATGTTAGCTTCTGGTTTCCGATGGCACCCCACTGCAGTGTCCAAAGCTGGCACAGGTAGCTGGGCAGGCACACGGTGTTACCTGCTGTGACAACATAGGAGGAGCAAGCCTCAGCATTTGGCCCCCAGAGTCAAATCTGGCTGTTTGAATCGCCTTTTTGATGGGTAACGTTTTGCAGCTGCTGCTGGAGTGAGGGATCCGACTCACAGGGTGATGTGGGCTCCCTCTTTCCCGGGAGCCGTGCCAAGATGCCGGTGTTCAGCCCTTGGCCCAGCGTGGTGTTGGTACCAGCGATGCGTTCCCATAAACTGTCAGCTTGAAAAGCTGCTTAAAGCGTTTAAGAAGATGTTCACGCTTGAAGAGTTATCCAAAGGCAATCAAATGTAATGAGTCTTTAAATTGACTTAAATGAGCTGGAAATCAGACCTCTGAAACTATTGCTGCTCAGGTTACTTACCCTGCCTGTACGCTAAGGTAAGGTCTGTGGTGTGAAGTACCTTCACCCTGAAGCAGCAATCCATCGAGCTGCAGGGCTACAGTATCTGTTTAAGCTTTGTTGAGCCTCTCAGCATGGGAGAGAGACCCTGGAGAAAGGGAGATCAAATGTGCAGTGCAGCAACATTCAGCAAGCATTCCCCTAACCTTCAGCAGGAGTGATTTGAGCTTGGCGGTAGCCCTTAGATCCAGTAAGTACTCAGCCAGTGGCATTCTACCCTGTTTATTAAGATTAAAGGTGCTTCTGAAATGCTTCCTGGGGTTTGCTGTGGGATTTGCAGGCTCCTGTACAAAGCCCTGTGACCCTTGCATCTCAGAGGGGGTTTCCTTTGCCACAGGAGGGCAGAGAAGGGGGAACGTTGCTCCAAATCAGATGCTGCTTTCTGCAAAATTGTCCCAGTGTTGGGCTGTCATGCATTAGATACACTTAGGGACATTTTACATCAAAGACAGCAGGGCAGACCCCTTCCCTCCCAGCTTGTCATACCTTGGCCCCCCTTTCTCTCTCAGAGACAAGAAAAACACCGTAACATTGATGCTGCCTGAGGGCAGTCTAGCTATAATGCCTGCCCCTCCACACTGACACACAGGGAAACAGGCTCCACAGTCTGGACTTTACATCGCTCATTGCTCACTCACTGGGGAACTGGACTGGGTGCTGGTTGTCTGATTAAGCCCTGCTGACTTCATCTCTGGCTTGATATTCCATTATCAGATGGGTTACCAGCTTCTTAATGAACTGCCAGACCACAAATGCTGTTCCCTAAGCGCTGTAGTTTCCACAGTCTTTACCCTCCTTCCTTAGCTCTCTACTGAAGAATGGGATTGAGCATCCACTGCCAGAAGGCATGAATTTATTTCTCACATACCTCTGTGTCTTCCACCTAGACAAAAATTATCCTTTCTGCCCTCAGCGCTGCATCAGGGGCCACACAGTTATAATGTGTGCAAAGTCATTCCGTATGTCCCCACATGCAGTTACAACCTTAGCACTATGATTTTACCATATCAAAATACAGAAGCAGTGATCAGAAGGGAAAGAGTAAGTGCCGCCTTTCTGCAGCCCTTTCTTCACAAGGGCAATCTCATTTCAGACATGTTGGAGCAAATTTCATTCCACATGAGCATGCTTGAGAAGAGGGCAGGGGAGCAGTCTGGCCAAGGGCACAGGCTTTAGGAGCACAGCTCCCTGGAGTGCTGCCCATTACACTGGGGTGTCTGTATTTGCAGTCACTGGGATGTCTAGGAAGCAGAGGAACCAAACCAAGTTTTAAACTGAACCTTCACCTCATGCCTCTGCATTGTCTCTAGGACAGCTTGAGCCATGAAAATTGAACTTACCTTGCAGACCCTTTCAACTACCTGGATAAAAGGTGAAAAAGCACCAGAGACAACACTGAAAAAATATATTTCTCATATTATGAGCTTTCCAAGATTTTGATCCAGATTTTTGTTCACATTCCTATTGTTGAAAACCAGATAAAAAGTATTAAGTCCTACTCAGATGGTTTTATTTCACTCTTTATCGATATGTATACAAATTACAGTATGTATGGATATAAATGCAAGTAAATGGAAAAGAAATACCAGTTTAAAAAATTATTATGAATCAGAAATAAAAGGAAACAGATTTATTCTACAGCATGGTAGTTAAATGATTTGCATCAAGCTGATACCGCTGTTCATTTTTAACTGTTGTTATTAACAACTGTAGAAAATAAATTTTCAATATTCCATTTCTTTCAGTCATTTGTGTTGCTCTTTCATTTCACCCCAGTGAGACAATGAAAGCAGCGTGCCTTGTGGTTCCACCACTTTCTGATTCCCCTTCACTAATGCAAAATCATCTGGTAAATTACAGGAGAATGTACAAATGAACTGTGACTGCATTTTAGGAACTCCTAGGAATATCTGTGCTCACCTTAATTTTAGTAAAATCTGGATAATTTTAATCTGGGGCTTAAATCTGGTTGGCAGGATTGTCTTTGTCTGCTTTAATGTCTTTTGGTGTACTCTAGCAGTGTACTCACGCTGTCCATATTGTGGATGTTTACTTGGAAGCAGCCTTAATCTGGATTAGCAGTTGGAGCATGTCCATCCACAGGTTTGGTTTCACACACTCCAGAAGCACTCTACAACTGAAGTGTGGCAACTAGAACCATAGGGAAAGTTGCTTAAAAACATTCTCCTGATGAAGAACAAAGCACTAACAAAGGCACACCAGATGAAGTCCAAGTCCCCATCCCCTTGTTCTTTCTATCCTAATGTTCTCATAAATGAAACACTGATGGTTAAAATCAAGATGAGAAAGGTTTAGACCTTGAAAAGTATAGATTGATTAAAGGACATGCTTGACCCTTCAAAGTCAAGAGAACTTTCAATAAACATTCTCCAACAAAGTCTTGAAAACTGCTGAAAAAGTAATCTCCGCTTATCCCGTGACTGAGATCCATATATTTTTTATTAAATTGTTCCCTGGCTGTGATCAAACAACTCGTGCTGTTAGCTTCAGGTAGCAGAAGCAGGTGCAACTCCAGCTATCAAGTGCAGGTTTGGCAATTGGCATCAGCAGAGCACTGGCTATGAACTTACACCATTCTTTTCAGCCTGTGCTTTTTCTCTTTCTAAAGCAGCAGGTTTCAGCTGCCCTGACTGTTCTCACCATCTCCACTCTCTCTGTCGACAAAGAACGGAGCCCTGATTTTCATGGCTGAATATTTCAGTGAGTACCACATCCCGTGCCATGTAGACCAAACCAAGCCATCATCATGGGGTCCATTGTACCTCCCTCTTTTGTAGTATCGCCCATTGAGGTTTACAGCATGGCACCTGGAACAATGTAGGAAAGACAAAAAGGGAATTATGTTTAGCATGAGAAGATACTGCATCATGCAGTGAAGTACCATTCTCACACAACATATATTTGTATATACCAGGGTAGGATGGACTAAATGGTTAATGCATTTGGTGGAACACAGAGGAATATGTGGGTTGTCCTAAAGCAGACACCCACACTGGTCAGATAATTCAGCCTGTTGACTCCTTCAGGTGTATTAACTACAGATATTAGAACTGCATGGCCTGAACAATGGGGTGTAGTGCCATGGGGTACTCTCTAGCTCAAGTGTAGGCAGCTCCATATTTACACCTAAAAATGCAGGTGTCTTCTCATCAAGGTCCTACTATTTATTTACATATTTATAGCTCCACCAATTTCAATCGGTATGTGATCAGAATTGGTCTAAGAGGCTCATCCTGCACTAAAGAAGAGAAAATCTGAGAGTGTTATATCCCTGTTTCCAGGGCTGTTAAACATGAGTCCCTATCCATTGATGTGTGGCATATGCCCAAACAGCAAATATACCAGCGTAACTGTTATGGGGTAGCTCTGCCCTTAGACATGCTCCACTCTAGGGAAATGCCCTTCGTACACACTTCACCTTACCATGGCTACAGTTGTTTTCTTCACCAGAGTATAACACAAAGCACTTTCAGGAATTTTAACTGGGCTCTTTTCCTTCTAGGTCATTGTCCCCTGAGCATTTGTTCTGACCCATTTTCTTAAAGTGAATTCAACTTACCTGCTTTGCTGTAATAAAAGAAGTAGATTGTTTTCCTTTGAGGATCTGTAGGTGTGAACATCTTAGGTTTGGCTGGGCAAGGTGGCAAGTGGACACAGCAACCTCCAGCTGCTGTAAGGCAGGCAAGTCCTCTCAGCTGCACAGCCACCCACACCCTACACATCCGAGAGGAATCAGCTGTTTTCCATACCTGTTAAACCACCAGCCACCCTTGTTCTCTGATGCACAGTTGCCTGCCAGGAATTGATCGTGATCCTTATCAAATGTGGTGAACTGCATCCCTCTGTGAGAGGCTGACCACTGATCTTCAAAATTGCTCCCACCAGACAGAGCGTCGCCAGCATTACCAGAATAGGTGCCAAACCATATTCTGTAATTGTCCTGCAAGAATATGCGAAACATTTATTTGATATCCATTCTTTCTGCCTCTCCTCCCATTTTTGAGGTCAAATTAGCTCTGGACATTTCATCCACTGTAAAAGGTGTGATTGTTGAAGTCAAGGGTGACTTTTGTCACCATGATTTAATGATCCTAGTGTAGATCAATGCAGGATTTAAACTTCCAGAAGGGATTGGGTAATTACTGCTGCTGCTACAAAGGGCTTCAGGTTTATTGTCATTCAACAACCATTTAATACACTTTACAGCAAGATGGAAAGCTCTTTCTAGCTGATCAAGAACAACTTAGCAGAAAACCGCCAAGTGTCAAGTAATTGCCTTCATAAACAGATCAGTTCTTCAGCTAGACTAAATGCTTAGGCATTTTGTTCTTCCAAGGACTAGAAGCCATCTGATTTCTATGGTCTGGTCCTGGTCGGAATACTTAGAATAATAGTTCCATTGTGCACAGCTAACAGGTCTAAGAGATATTTGATATTAAGTGGATGGTAACTTTTGTGTTGTGGGCTTTCTCCTGTCATCATTGTCCTCATTTCTTTATGAAAAATGGCAGTAAGGTATTAAAATGAAGCTGTTCAAACTTTTCATAAGAAACCTCTAATTGCAAACTGAGCGTAATGTGTACGTTTCTGGAGCGGTGATGGAGTTGAAACTAGGACTGCTCCATGCAGTATCCTTGGTTATGTGGGCTACTTACATGTGATGTTCAGGAAGACAGGTCTGCAAAGAACAGCACCTGCATGGAGCTGGACACTGTCTACAACTAGAAAGTACAACATGAAAATACAGGATGTATCTGTCTCTGGGCTTTCTGTGTCTGCAGCAGTAGGTGTAGTGCTAGAGGTACCTCTCTTCAAGATAGTAACTTACAACTGCTCTTTCAACGCTTTGATTAGAATTCCCTGTTTTATTTTAAAACAAAGTTGAGAGGATTTCCTCTGGAACTTGCCTTTTATGTGACAATCTGAAACACTCTCTTAGGAAGCAGGACAACAGGGTTCCATTTAGTTGCAGAGGTTCAAACCCTAAGGGTCTTCTCATTCACAGAAGACTTTTAATCATCAGGCCAGAGGGAAATACATGTGGGATTCCCTGTGCCCTGTTGCAGGGAACTGCCTTCTGTTCAGCAGCTGAGTTAGCAAGAGGGCACAAACACGTGATCCTGTCACCCACTGACTTGGGCACTCATCTGTAAGGAAAAAGTCCCAGATTTATGTCCCTGATCCCAGGGCTGTTTGTCAGTCAGACAAACTAGGAAGCCCAGGAAACCAGAGCAGTTAAGTTTTGCAGAGCAAAACCCTGATACAACCCTGATACTGATGCTGTGTATGCAGCTCCCCCACCCTCACAGACCAAAGCAAGTAAATCACTGCTCTCTCTCCCTATCTTACCTGCTCATTTGCAAGCTGGAAATTTTCATAGATTGCATAACGTCTTTCTCCATGCCAGTCCATCAGGTCAATTTTTAATGAGTTCTCTCCTAAAAATAAAGTTGTGTCATGTTAGATGAATACCTAATGCAAATTAAAAAGAAATCTATGGAGAAAAAATACTTGGACCTCTAGCAAGTAGGTCATGGATGTGGTCATTGCCCAGCCAGTATTCATCATTCTTGCCCTGGAATTTCCCAAATCCCAGTTTGTAATCATCCCATTTCCTGCAGAGATATGTAAATTTCATCATGAAAGGGGATTAGACAGTTTGTGACACTTGAGTATGGTAACAAGTAAAACTTCACCGGCATGTCTAGATACTGTTTTCTAAAAGTATCCGACTCATCTAGAAGTAAATAGAACTCACAGCTTACTTTTTCCCCTGCTAAACCTGTGCACACACATATATGGGGATCAAACCTTCCGACTGCTAGATGCAGTGCTTGCAGACTGACGTTTCTAGATAAATGGAAAGGGAAAGCAGCAGCTGTCACATTGGTCTTCTGCAAAAGACCTGATATTGTTCTTCAGCAGGTCATAATTCACATAATCTATGTATTACCTTTGATATTCTCATATACTTCCTTGTGCATCATCATTTCCAGTTTTAGTAACCCTGTGTTTATTCCCTATCTCATGTTGTTATTATGGATATTCATTCTGCCTGACCTACATACTAGTCAATGCTCCTCTTCAGGATGTTTTTATTTCACCTGAACTACCATGTCTAGATAGCTACCACTCTCTGGGCAAGCTGTCTTAGAGTCAGTTGAGGTAGCTTTGCAATGCACTGCATAGACTTCAGGAGGCATTAGATATGCCCTGAAATTGTGTGTGCTGTGATAGTGAATTAATCTTCATGGGGACATTTCTTCTTAACTGTGCTACCAGAGCATCTCTCCTCCCATAAATTTTAGTATGAAAGTCACCTCTCTGGGATTTTGCATAGGAAAAGGACAATCTGGTTTGGCATCTTTTAGAATTACCTGAATATGATAATAAATGTTACAACATGCTGAGCATAATTCCTGATATGAGAACAGATCTGTTCAACAGGTCTCAGTCTGTGCACTGGTAGCAGACACCTGCTAATTTGGAGCCTTTGACAGTCTTCAGTAATGATAAAATATGCATTCAAATGCAGAGAACCCATGAAAAAGAAGTTATAGATCCATTTTGGATATGGCCCCCTGCTGCCAATAGGTACCACCAGATTGTCCTAATCCAAAATTATCATCACTAATATACAGTTGTGCACATCCTGCTTCTCAAGGGTGGAGTTTTGGCCAGCAGTGGGACAGGGGGAGGAGCTGGTGGCCTGACTGCAAGCCCTGTTGATGCCAGAACAGTGCACCCACCTGTTGAAATTCTCCTTGCCGTTACTCCGCCGCTGGATGACAGTCCAGCCCCCGCCATCAGACATGTCACAGAATGCCAGGAAAGGCTCTCGGTCTGCTTGGGGCCTGATCCGGTAGTAGCCACTTGTGGTGCTCTTCCGGTTATACACTGCAGAGCAATCTGGGCAGAACAGTATCAGTTTGTTCAATGGGCTCGGGGCAAAGCCAAGGGCTGTGTGCCACCAAGAGAAGATGTCACTGAGAGGCTGTATGGCACAAGGACACTTGGCCAGCCTGTGCATAGCTCTGCAAGCCCTGTAAAGTCAAAGGAAATGGTGCAGCAATGGTGTAGTAGCTACACCAGTTTGCAAACTGCCAGCCTGACAAAGAGCTTTAAGGCTTGAGAACCTTTACAGCCATGCACTCTGAGGGAATAATGCCCAAATCCTTGGTGAGATGCAGGACAGCTGCAGCTTAGCCTGGGGCTATATCATGAAAGCCTGGGACTGAAACTTTATGTCCGCAAGATCATTTGCAGGGAAGCTAATTTCCATGCGAAAGGTAAGGTAACCTCAGCTGTACTTCTGATAAGATCAGGGAACAATATTTCTAAAATAATAGGCTAAGCTCCTGTGTCCAGCTCTACCAGGGCTGTATCAGGAGAGAGACTTTCAGAATCTCAGTGCTTCACACATCCAATGTAATGCGCAAAGGCTAAAATCTTGGTCACGGGAAACAATGTCATTTATGACCATGTTCTCAAAGTAGCACCAAGGGACAAAGTATGCATGCCTGTTCCTGTGCCACAGAATTAATGGGGGCCTGAGGAACAGGGAGCCTTGGCTCATCCAAACAGGTCTCAGGGCCTGCAGCTGAGCCAGGCACTCTTGGCTCCCCTAAGTCACTCAGAATATGGGCTCTTCAAGAGCAGGACCCATCTCTTCCTAAAGCCTAAAGTAAATCTGATGGAAAACATGAGAGGTGGCTGTTCCTCTCTGCAGGTAAGAAGCCCAGCTGAAGATGTCCATTTTGTACCTGGGTAATAGCTGCCTACAGCTGGGATAAATGACTCTAGCCCCAAGGGATATCTTATAGTGTCAAGGCAACTAGTCAGCTCTTCTCCTTCCCATGCATCTGTATTTTAAATCACAATCCACTTAAAAATTTTTAAAACTTTTAGCAGAAATAAAATATGATACATAGGACACTACAGGGAGAAATAAACATTGTGGCACACTACTGCAAACTGTACCTTGGTCATACACTATCAAATTTCCACTGGTTGTGGGTAAAAGCACCTCATGCTGCACGCTCCTGTTGCCTGAGAACAGTTCACTTTTCGTTCTGTGGTAAGTGTTCTCCAGTATGTCCTTCAGCTGCAATTCATATAAGTAAAGCACGTCTTGAAGATGTTTTAACCTTTGTCTTAATTTATTGTTGTCTAGGAGGCAGATATCTTTGTCCTATGGAGAAAATAAAACAAAACCCCCACACTTCAGTCAGTGGTAAGGAGGGACACAGAGAAAGGAGTATGTGTCTCCCCTTGATCCTAGCATGTCACACTGCCTATGTGGATCAACACGATTTCATGGTGATCTCTTCCTAAGATGTCAAAATCTTGCACAGCATGAGCTCTTGAATTGAATCCAGTGGAAAGGGGGTTTCTGCAATGACCTTGGCATTGATCAGAGCATGTTAGAATATGATCAGATACACAAAAATTTACTTTGGACAAAAATAATTTGTCTTGACCCCCACTTGATGAGCTCAAGGGGAAGGTTTGCAAGCTATGAAAGTGCTCAGGTTGATAAGAGACGGAAAACTTTGCTCTTGCACTGGGGATAGGCAAAACCAGCAAGGTTCCAGAATTAGCCTTGTGTAAAACAAAAAAAGAGCTGATATTTTGGCTATAAAAATACATTTTTTAAAAAGAGATGTTTGTTGTTGTTTTTGTTGTTTTTAATTCTTAGTCATGTCAGTTCAGTCTCCCAGACAGCTGCACAGCCCTTAATGCTATGAAAATCCTGTACTATCAGGACAACATTCCTTTAGCTGCAGGCAAATGCCTTTTTGCTCTGCTCTTGCAGGTCTCAATCCCTCTTGTGAGGGAGTATCCATCTCTGCATTACTGGGAATGGTGAACCATTGAGTGAGTGTACAGACATAGCTAAAAGATACACACCGAAAACCTGGGTGCAGGTGAGCCAAAGCTGACCAGGAGAAGGAGCAGCAGCAACCAGTGCATCATCACACTCATTTCTTATTCCCTGAAAAGAGGCATTGACAGGCTGTAATGGAAGCTTTTTTAGTTCCTCTCACAACTTTATCCCCCCTCACACTTATGTTTAATTCCCCAGGAGATGCTGCAGGATTTGTTAAGTAGGTTGTTTGAAACTACAGGCAGGACAAAATCAGGGTAAGATGTATATAAAGGAGAAGCTAAAGCACCAGTGCAATATCCTGACAGGGATAAAGGCTCAGGTCTGCTCCTGATTCCCCACAGAAACAAATAGTCTCTGTGACTTTCCAGCAGCCTCTGTAACTCCTCCCAGGTATCCACACAGAGAGGAAGTTGCTTACAAAGCATCTCTCCTTGAGGACTTTTCATCAAAATCCCACAGGGTCTATACAGTTCAAACTTCTCAAAGTGGAATTAAGAGGAATTTGCCTCCTGGTTAATTGACTGTAGACATTGCCCCTCCTCAGTCCTTCAAGTGGTCTATGAGGATGGGATTACCTTGGAGGCCAAGCAACACATGTGACAGAATGGGCATGAGATAGTTTTTCCTTGGATTTCAGGAGCAAAGATGTCTACTGCCAATCTGCTCCAACACACAGATGTGGTTTTGATTGGAGAGTCCTAGCTAGAAAATATGCTAAGTGACTGCCACTGGGAACGTGCAGCTGAATGCAAGTGAACAGTACAAATTGTTCACAGTGTGCTTGCATGGTGCTTTAAAAGAAAAACAAAACAAACCAAAATCAGAAAGAAAAAAATCTGAAAAATAGTCTAAACCCAACTCCCTTGCTTCACATCTGGAAGTGCTGCAGAAACTTGGCTCCCCAGCTCTGTGCTCTGAGTGATGTGTTTTGTTTCAGCTATGGCTCTATAAGCATCCCCGCAGTGGCTGATGCTAGAGCTGCTTCCAAACCACCAAAGCCACTGCAACAGAGGAGCCCTCTGCCAAGACAGGCAGGCAGGGCTCAAAGGAAGCCGAGGGAAGAAGATCTCCACAGAAGTTGCCCATAAAGGATTACATGCAGGTCGGTGCCCCAGTCTGTGGCAATTTTTCAGCTCATAGAGAGAAGAGTTCAATACTGCAGCAGGGGAACCCTGTGAGCCCAGGACCACAGGGCTGTTCACACCACCCCACAGTGGGGCCAGTGGCTGCAGCACTGGTGCTGAGGTCAGTGTCAGACCCCACACAGTGCCCACGGGTGATGGCAAAAAGCTACGAGGAAGGGTGGAATGAGTGACAGCTCCTGGAAACCAGACAGTGCAGAGCAGAGAGAAAGAAAGCAACTCCATCTGCACCTTTACCAAGACACATGAAATGCACGTACCTGTAGCTTGCCTTTCTTCAGACCTCCTCCTGGAAAGATTATCTCCCTTAAAAGTCAACTGCAAAAGAAAGTGATCATAAACCTGGCTGCATTTCAAGAGGTTGATGAGATTTTCCTCTCCAGATGACCCACGTCAAGGGCACAGAGGAAGAACGTTTCACAGCACTAGGCACTTTCACAGAAAAGGTATTCCCAATTCCTTGTGTGAAAGTTACCCAAACCCCAATTTTTCTGCTGTTACCCAGTGCTCATCTTGCTGCTTCCCAGTGAGAATAAACAACAGGAAGTTTCTATCAACAGTGGTCTCTAAAGGAGAGGGGAGAGGGGCTCTGCTACTTGTGTACTATTACCTACCTTGACTAGGAAGCTCAACCAAGACTGACTTCTTTGAGTGTTTATGTGAATCACTCAGACTAATGCTCCCTGTGGGAGTTTTGGCTCATGTTTTAACACAGCCAGGATCATTTCAGTAAGTCCTGCAAGGTGGAAATAACACAGCTTTTCCATTCAGCATTCCTTTTGCTGTTTAATCTCTTTTATAAGAGCACAGCTGTAATGCCAAAGAATGTTTCAGCTGCATCTGAAGCAAGAAGCAAATGTGGGAGTATTAAGCAAGACTTGCTGTTAGACTGAAATCTCAGGAGGGTTGTGTAACTCTCCTGTGAGCTGGATGATTAGATTTGCTAGTTAACACAAACAAGGATGTTTGTGGAAAAGAGAAAAAAAACCCACAAAACCAAACAGATGGGTGCCTCCCTTTGCATTATGGCCAAGGAATTACAGATTATTTTAAAGAAAACAGCAGGAATGTTCAATTTTACAGAGCTTTGTTCAGAGGAGAGACCATGGGCACAAAAGACAAGGCACATAAACCCATGGTAAATGTGCTACTCTTCAGGAAAGCAGGACTATCCAGCTGCTATCAACCACAGCAATGCTGTTTATTCCTTAAAAACTGCATTCCTCTTCTCCCTCAAGAACCCTGATTCATTCCACTGCCAAAGGATTATGTAAGCAGTGCTTTTCTTCTCACTTGTTTTCTAGACCCAGTTTAAGACTGGTTTTGACAGCTATGAAATTAGGTGAGTGAAATGTTTCCTTTTCTCCTTAGTGGGTACTTGGCCCTTTTTTCCACCCTTTTGGCCAGGAACTGCAGCTGGCAGCAGGGTGCTCAGGTACCATGCACTGGAGCACAGGGAGGCTGCACATCATCCCCCGGGGCTTTCACTGGCAGCAGCAGCAACTCTTTCTCAGCTGGACCCATCCAGACAGCGCTCAAGATGCTGTGCAACAATTTATGCTCTCGTCTAGGTGGCCAAGAATCTCATTGGCCTGTGAGCATCTCCTGATCCCAGGTGGGATCAGAGACAGGGCCGAGGCTGTGGTGTCACTGTTGGAGTTGTGGTGTGGGTAGCATGGTCAGTGCCTGCAGCTCTCTGCATGGCCATATGATTGGGAAGCATCAGGCCTCATAGCATTAAGTTCTGCTCATCCCAGGGCAGAAGGGAGCAGTGAATCTGCAGTGCCAGCAACACTCACATGTGTGCTTTGTCACTGCAGCTTTGCAGGAACAGGACTCAATCTCCAGCCCTTGTTCAGTGGCTGCCAAAACATCTCTCAGAGCCAAGACATCCGGAGCACTCTCACACTGCATCTAGGCCTCCACCAATGTTCGCCTCAGCAACACCTGCATGTGAAAATCCCACTCAGCTGGAACATGGTTCCTGCATACCTGTTTCATGATTAACTTATTCTCCCAGGCTAGAGAAAGCTTTAGGAATATCTGAAGCACAAGAGAGGGGTTGCCATGTGGTTGAGTTCCCATGAGGTGGGTATAGCAGGAGAGTGTCTTCAGGTACTGCTCCACTGGCTCGGAGCTAAAATAATCAAGTCATCATAAAGAATATGGACACTGTGTGATCCTCACAGATGTTGAAATCCCTAGGCAATGTAACAATAAATTCTGGGTTGTTTTTTTTCCTGGAATACATATGCGTCACAAATATTCTGGAATGCAAATTCCTGTTTAGTTACTTGGAAGGAGATCAGATTCCCTTTTCTTAAGATACTCAGTGATCTTGTCACCAAAAAATTAACTAAAAACCTTCCTACCCTGCTGTCCTCCACCTTCCTTCCAGCAAAAGTATGTAGGTGTTGAATAGTAGTCACAAAAAACTATTATTCACACATTAAATGAAATACTAGCACATGCAAACTGGTGGATAAATGTGACTTAAGAGCATGGCTCTGGGGTAGCTCTTGATATCCCTACAGTTATGGGGAAAAAATGGCTTGGGATGAAGACAGGAACATAACACTTGATGGATGTTAACACCTTCAGAGCCCAAAGTAACATCACTGCAGCTGGAAGACAGTAGTGGCATCTCAAAACTCTTCCAAGACCAGTTTCTTGTTGACTGTTTGTTCTTAAATGGGAAAGGCAAGAAATGAGGCAGACTGCTTGAGCCTCCAAAGGAGGTAGAGAGGCCTGAGGATTTCACAGCAAGAGCCTGACTGCCTACACGTGCTCTAGGAAAATACAGGGTAGTCTGGACCCAGCACAAAGCCAAACAGATTACTTGTAGTGAATCCAGGTGCTGTATGCATTTGCATTATTTTTATACTTTCCTATCACATCCCACCTTCCATGAACACCCTGCTCACTGGGAGAGACTGTAGACCAAGTTCCTTTACAGCCATTGCAGGTGTGGAGGTACCTGCCAGGGGCCTGTAGGCCGTTGATGTTTGAGCTAGTATACATCTCTGCAGGAATCTGGGCTGCCATGGTTTTTAAAACAAAGTTAATATATGAGATCTGAAACAAATATTTATTGTTTTTTAATCTAACAATAAAGGGTTTCATCAAAAGTAAGATAAAATTAAAAGACCAGGATGACATCAGCCACCATAGTTTCAACCCATGAAATAACCGAAACCGGCATTTGCGCACGAGAAGTCTGTGGTTGGTAAGCAAGGAGAACCACAGAAATCTGTG
The DNA here is from genome assembly GCA_013398275.1 of Promerops cafer. Taxonomy (NCBI): domain Eukaryota; kingdom Metazoa; phylum Chordata; class Aves; order Passeriformes; family Nectariniidae; genus Promerops; species Promerops cafer. The sequence continues at coordinate 1,009,943 of VZSE01011883.1, forward strand.
TACAAAGAGGCAGCAATGGTGGCAGAACATGAAACATGCTAGATCTGAATATTTTGATAATGTTCAAAGAGCAAATATATAATTCAGTTTAACTAATGAGTCTGCATGCAGCCTATGAGTATCTAATGGGTTGACACAACAAAGGTAATTAGTTTGTAAGTTCCTGAGGGCAAGCACAGGTCCCAGCAATTCCATGTCAGGAATAGCTGTACCAAAGGGAATTAATCTCAAGACCAGAGGGAGTATGTGGATTCCACGATCTTCTACCTACTTCAGGTCAGAGAACTTCCCTGACCTAATTCACTCCCATTTGAACTGGAATGTCCCTTTCAGAAAAAGACATTTTGCTGTAAAATATTTAGTGTAGAAGAACCAGCCACAAACCTTAGCATGTTCTTCCACTTTTTAATTAGTCGCATTGTTAATTTTTTTACCCTGAGTCTGAATCTTCCAAGTCTCATCCTGCAGCCTTTTAATTTCATGCTGCCTTACTCCGAGAAGGGGAAGACCCCCTTGCTGCCAAATGTCTTTTTCCCTGCTAAAGGCTAGGTCCAAACACAGAAGCTGTGTGCTTGCTCCTGGCTGGGAATCCAAACCTCCATTATCTGCTTTGGCTGCAGGTGTGCGTGCAGGAAACCCAGCAGGGTCATGGAGCGAGGGGCTGCTTGGAGCTTTTCCTGGGCAGGGCTGAGGAACACGGCACAAGCACATCACACTCGTGAGCAGGGCACTTGGCTGGCATGGAGAGGAAGGGCAGGAACAAGTTCTGCTCCTGGAGAGATTTCATTCAGGGCAGTTTAATGTAGAACAAGTACACAGAGGTGAGAAGAGCTGTGGGTGGTGTATGACAGGGTGTGGTGGAGGTGGTCTCACTGGGCATGTTGAGGGGGCTCCAGGAACTGCAGTATTCTGCCTAGATTTGGGAGCCTGATCTGCCCTAGGCAGGGACAAGCAGCAGAGATATGTGGTCAGGACAGAAGCAGAACTGCAGGTTCTGGAGGGATCTCTGCAGCCCAACAGAGAGATGCCAAATCAATTTAACTGCCTCAAAGGTTAGGCAAGTGCTGAACAAATACCTTCCTAGACCTAAATGTTGATGGTGTAAGTCTGCTTACACCCCTTCTGGGGCACCTTGTCCTTTTTCCAGATCCAGCCCTGCCTGACTAAGTCACCCACATTAAGAGCCATATAAAGAGCTCAGGCAATATTTCCAAAATCTTTCCTGTTTGTGGATCCAAGGATCTCACTCCTTTTGTCACAGAGCTACATGCCACAATCATGTCACTGGCTAATCCCTGCTGTTGCTCCAGGACTTTTCAGTGTTACCTGACTTCCTCTGTCACTGATGCTCCAAGTCTGACCTGCATGGTGTTACCCAGTGCAGTCATTCACAACACTTGAGAAGTTAGTCCAGAAATGCCTGCCAGCTTTTCGACATGTGCACACACAGGCCATGCAGGTGGCAGGTGCCTTGCTGGGAGTTAGAGGGACTGTAAGCAGACCTAGAATGTTTTTAACACGTTGCATAGTCCTTCAGGTACCAAGGGTACCAAACATCATTCTGAGGTATTGTGTTCTGAGATTAACAGTGGATGTAACTCACAACTTACTCAGTGCTAGGCAGTCATTCTATCCAACCATGGTTACACCTTCTGTGTCAGCTGCAAACTTCATCACTCAGGATTTTATCCAGGCCATGGTTTAAAACAAAACAACACAACATTAAACAGTGCAAGACAACACCCAATCCCTGCAGAATCTCTCAGGAAAATAATTGCTTAAGGATGGTTTATCTTTTAGTTATTTTAAGACTAGTGTGCTGCACTTACATCAATGTGAAATGGATTGACTGAACCTTTCTAATCAAAGCTATTTTCTAGACAGTCATTTGCTTACAGAAGCAATAAAATACTTTTATTTTAGCAGTAAAAGTTGCAATCTTGTTTTATAAATATATTTGATACAATTATTTTCCCTAATCGCATGTTGATTTACAATCATTATTAGTATTATTATTATTGTTTCTACTATTAAGCTTCTTTAATATTTTATTAGTTGAAACCCTCTGTCTAATCTGCTCTCACTTCTCAGGGAACAGAGCCTAGATGAAAAACTATCATCATCAAATCATCTGATCTACTGCGTCTTTAACATTGGCAGAGAATTTATTTTTTGCCCACTTATCTTCATATTTCTGCTATCTCAGGACTTAATAAAAATGTAATTATTTTTCTTGTCTGTCTTAAAAGAATCCGATACAGAACAGCAATACCTACCAATTTGAAAATCTGTCAAGTTAAGAGATTCTGTTTACCACCTTCTCTGTTATTTTTGGAATGCAAAGTATGTCATCACCCCTCTGAGAAATGCATACTTAATCCTGCTCTTTAGCCAGTATGTAACTGGATTATTTACTAAATATTTTTTTGCATTTTTTTGACAACTCAGCTATTTTACACTGATGAAAAATTGTCAGAGGATCAGAACTGCATTCTCAAGGGTTATTAAATATCGGTATCATGACAACCAGCAAAATATAATGAAAGGTATTTACAAGTCTTGAATTTAAAAAACAGAACACTTTCAATGCTTCCTTTTTGCTTTTGGCTTTATGAACCTTGGATCTTGTTCCTATGCTTTTCTCTACCAGCTGAGAAATAGAAATTTAATTTTATTAGTAAAAAGGTGCTGTTTTTATTTTAGTCATCTGAGTCCAGAAGTTAAGGTCTTAAGAAAATAGATCAACCACCAGGAAACTCATGATGACGCATGAGAGATGGCAAATATTCTACAGCATCACCAATGCTGTAAGATTAGCAACACTGAAAGAAGCAGTCAGCAACAATCAGTATCACTGGCAATGCAGCATCTATCTATGTGATGAAAACTGGGAAGAGCTGTTCTTCCTTTTAAAATGCACCTTTAGCTGGCCGGCCCTGGAATTCAGCCTGGTTGCCAAACTGGAAGCCTCCCACCTCCAGCCCCTCCTTTGGCTGTTTTTTTTACAGGTTGTCTGGTGAGAAGTCCACTTCAATCCCTAAACTGCCTTCACACCTTGGTGCTTACAGAGGCCACAACAGGGGAAACTAGACTTTTGTATTTCTACAAAAGTTTCTTTTCTCTGATGTGGGCCTCCCGCCCCCCCACCACTTCCACCGCGAAGCTGCTCTGCTGGTGTAAACTCCTGCTGAAAGTAACTCACAGGATCCCCAACATGGTCTCTAGTTGTGGTATAACCAGAGATGTTTATTAAAATGTACATAATATAATAAGCATAATATTATTTATATTATAATATAATATTTGTAATATGTTCATTCATTTTTATATTTTCACCATCAAGTTAGAACAGCATGAGCCTAGATAGCCAATAGTATAATTAATGAGCTTGCTAACCAGTATTCATGATCAATTCCCTAATAGCAACATCAGACTTTTCTCTCAAAGATAAATGCTTATATAATAGTTCTTTCTACAAACTACTGTGCACCTGCTACTTGTTACATTTTTTAAAACTTTGTTACATCTTTCCTGCCTTGACTGAATAGTCTTTTCTTTCTAACTAAATGCTCTTTGTTCTCTCAATTACAAGTTCCCTTTGTTTTCTTTCCCTACACTGCACATGTAATTTTTTTTTTATAACTAAGAGGAAATGAATTGAATGTTTCTTCTCATCATCAAACTTAGTTTCCATCCTTGTTTAGCTGCTTCTCAAATACATAATTATCTGAATATACTGAACACACTTCGCACCAACCTCATGAAGTTTAACAAAGACAAGCTGTCAGAGTCTGCACAGGGGAGGGGTCCTGGTCGATGGCAAGTTGAATCTGAGTCAGCAGTGTCCTGGTAGCCATGAGGGCCAACCCTGTCCTGGGTTGCATCAGGCACAGCATCACCAGCTGGGCAAGGGAGGTGATTGTCCTGCTCTGCTCTGAGCTGGGGCAGCCTCACCTTGAGTGCTGGGGGAGTTTGGGTGCCACAATATAACCAAGACATTAAGCTATTACTGTTCAAAGGAGGGCAACGAAGATGGTGAAGGGCCTTGAGGGGGAGCCCCATGAGGAGTGGCTGAGGTCACTTGGTCTGTTCAGCCTGGAGGAGACTGAGGGGAGACCACAATGCTGTCTACAGGTTCCTCATGAGGGGAAGGGGAGGGGCAGGCACTCTTCTCTGTGATGCCCCGTGACAGGCTCTGAAGGAATGATCTGAAGGTGTCTGAGAAGGTCTAGGCTGGATATTGGAAAATGGTTTTTCACCCAGAGGGTGGTTGGGCACTGGAACAGGCTCCCCAGGGCAGTGGTCACAGCACTAAGCCTGACAGAGCTCAGAAATGTGTGGATAACACTCTCAGGATTCTTGAACTGTCAGGAGTGGGACAGCAGTTGACTTTGATGATCCTTACGGATCCTTCCAACTCCAGATATTCTATGATTCTTTGCTTCTGTTACTTGCCACCACTGTCTCTACTAGATACTTATGTATTTATACATCTACATATTTGAAGGGAAAACTTTCTCTTTAGTCTATTGCTCAGAAATGCTCCATATTCTCATCATTCATCTTAAGGATTTTATTTCTTTTGGGCAAGGAGCATCCGGACAGGCTCCTGCCATCAGTTACCGCATCTCCCCCTGCCAAGCTTCAGCAACCCTGGGAGCAGCCGCTAAAATCTCGCTTAGGGCTCCCTCTGGTGTCGACCGTCCTGCAGAAAGCCTCTCCAGCGCAACCCTGGCCTCAGCAGCTACAGCAGCACTGTTGTCCCGTGGGACGCCCAGGGACTGCTCGACACTTGGCTTTTGGTAACGAGGTAGGCGTGAAGCCTCCGCAGAACACAGGGTAACACATCACATTCTGGAGGCTCTGGTTCTGTGAAAACCTAAGTGCTCGATGCCGTGTGAAAATCCAAGTGCTCGCTGCGATGCTCTGCCCTGGATGATGACAAGAGCTGCCACAGGCTGTGGGGCACTGGCTGGCCTGCAGCCCCTGCCCAACCTGCACTGGCCCTGCCCCGAGAGCAGCCCCTCAAAGCTGTCATGCCATGGGAAAGAAATTGAGAGGCATCAAACCACAGCAGCAGAAAAGTTTACAAAAACTGTGAGGCTGGGACTCAGAAGCAGATGGTGGGGCTGGATGGGGTCTGGTGGGCTGGGGAAAGTGTGGTCCCACACAGAACTGCAGAATCAATTAGGTTGGAAAAGACTTCAGCAATCATCGAGCCTAACCTATGTCTGAACACCCCCTTGTCAATTAGACAATGGCACTAAGGTGCCATGTCCAGCCTTTCCTTGAACACCTCCAGGGATGGTGAATCCACTAACTCCCTGGGCAGTCTGTTCCAATGTCTAATTACTCCTTCTGTGAAGAAATTCTTCCTAGTGTCCAACCTAAACCTCCCAGCTTCAGACTCTATCATCTTGTCCTGTCACTATTGGGAGAAGAGGCTGACCCCCACCTGGCTCCACCCTCCTTTCAGGCAGTTGTAGAGAGTGGTAAGGTCTCCCCTGAGCCCCTCCTCTTCAGGCTAAATAACTCCAGGTGCACTCCACTGCACCTTGTAGGACTTGTGCTCCAGACCCATCGCTACCCTCTTTGCCTGCTCTGGACACACTCCAGCACCTCAGTGTCCTTCCTGAATTAAGGGGCCCAGAGTTGGACACATTACCGGAGGTGTGGCCTCACTAGCGCTGAACTCACTGCCCTGGTCCTGCTGGCCACACTGTTGCTGATAGAGGCCAGGATGCCATTGGCCTTCTTGGTCACCTGGGCCACGGCCTCCTAGCTCATGGACAGCCGCTATCGACCC
>VZSE01011883.1:1016400-1057201 GCA_013398275.1 Promerops cafer
ACGGGGCAGCTTTCCAGCCACTCTGCCCCCAGCCTGTAGCGCTGCATGGGCTGGTTGTGACCCAAGTGCAGGACCTGGAATTTGGCCTTGTTGAATCTCATGCTGTTGGGTCTCGGCCCATCGTTCCAGCCTGTGCAGATCCCTCAGCGGGGCCTTCCTACCCTGCAGCAGATCGACACTCCGACCCAAGCTGGTATCGCCCACGAACGCGCCCCTGGGCGATGGGGAACTGCGCTGCTCCCCCGCGGCCGCGGCCTGTGCGGGCGCTGCGGGGCGGCGCGGGGGCGNAGGGCCGGGATACAGCCCTCAGGAAGTTTAACCCAACTTTCCGCTGAGTCCGCGGGGCGCCGGGGGCGGTGTCCAGGCTCGACTTTGAGCCCGGCGGCCGCGCCGAGGTGAGGTGAGGGGGAGGGCTCCGGGGAATGGGGGTGGATCTGCGCTAGCGGGATGCTGCGGGATCAAGTGCGGGCCTCCTGTCCGGGAAGCTGGTGTGTGCCGAGAGGCAGCTCCCGGACCTGCTCCCTGCGGTTCAGTCCGCCCCCGCAGCTCTCCCAGAGGTGCTAGCTGGGGCTCTTCTGTGTTTCAGAGCTTGATGCAGGGCGACATGCTTCATCGTGAGGTAAAGATGCTGTTATCGCTGTGGCATGTTTGGTGTAGTCAAAAACCAGTAGAGTGCTGAGAGCTTTGTCTCTCACCAGTGTTACAGTTTAAAGATTGAGCTTTGTCAACCACAGGGGGGAAATAGTTGAAAATGAAGCAGAAGTCTGGCTGCTGGGACCGTGAGGGTGAGGCTACTATATGCTATATATACTATATGCTGCTATTCGCTGTTTCTTGTACTGTCTCACTTTAACTTGGTGTGGTTCTCTTCAGGCCAGCAGGGCAACAACAGGCAAAATGACAGCTGTGAGGTATGAACAAGGGACCCAGCCAAGAGAATCATCTGGGTGAGTGACATGAACTGTGCCAGTGAGGGGGTTTGGGATTGAATATACGCTGTGTGATCCCCTGAGTTTAGGTTCTTAGTGCTTCGAATAAAACAAAGGGAATGATGATGGAGTGTCTGAAGTTTATATAGCATAGTCTTTTTATCTCCCCTCTCCCACCAGTGCTCCTGTCTGAGAGGAGGGATATCATTGAGAGAAATATGCTCTTTTGATTCACTTCTTGTAAGTAGTTAGTAAGTGATCATGAGTACAAGGTCTCCATCCCTGGTATAATAAGCTTATGGCATTGAAGAGTGCTCTCTTTTAGCATACAGACTGTCAAGAGACTTACAAAAGAGTGTCAAGGTCTCTAATAGAGCAAGATGCTCTTTCTCTGCTTGCTTTAAAAGCCTCAAGTCTGAGGTTGCCTCTAGCTACGAGCAGTCAGAAAAGCTTATGCTTCGTATAGAATGTGTGCGTGAAGAGAGCCATTTCTTCTAATATGTCCTCCTTTAATTCTCTTCCACCCCTGTAGTTGAAGCCCAGTTGTGGGAGCTTGTGGCTGAGAGCTTGTTCTGCCTTGGACAACAAGTAGATGTAGAATGATCAGCAAAACAAACTCCCTCTGAGGAAAGCATTATCTAGAACTGAATTTTTGTGTGGGAGCACTATGGAAACAGTGTACTTGGACTTCTGTTTTATCTTTGTATTGAGGATTGTCTTCCTAACTGAAAACACTTCTGTTTCTCATTCTTCTTGTGGCGTATTTTAATCACAGTAGAGGATAAGAAGTTAGCATTTGGTGCACTTCATGTGTCTGCAAGTATAAGCAAGTGACTTGCAGCAAAATTGCTGCAGCAGTAGCAGGCTTTAATAAGTGAAGTGTTTCTGCTGTTCAGTAAGTGTAAACACCCAAGGGAATATTCTGTAAGAATAGCTGGGAAGCAAACCTGAATGCCTATGCATCACCAGAGCTTTGCTTCAGCTCTAGGAACAAAATGAGTACAGTGGTTTCACTGGAAACACTGGAGCTGGGAAATGAGGCTTGAATGGTAAGATTGTTGCATCAGAATAATTTTTCTACTGAGCCTGATAGTGAGTGCAGGTGGTGAAGCATCAGTACTGGTTCCTGCAACTGTAGGAGAAGCATTCTTAAACTTGTTGCTTAAAAGGTAGTTAGCCCAGACTGCAGGAGCAGTGCTGGTGCATGTGTCTGTTGGGGAGGATGGAGAACATTGGAATCCTCAAAATTATTACACTAATGCTTCAAACGTGCTCAGGCTGCCTCAGAACAGCATGGAAACATCAATACTGAATGTGTCTGTGTAGCTATTCCTGCCCACAAAGCAGTGAAACCAGAGGCAGAGCCTCAGCAAACACTGTGGCTGTGCCATTATTCGTCATAGTATTTCTGTGGAGAAGACTGAAATAAAGACTCCTGGATTTTGGTGCTACACTTTTTATCTGAAATCATCACGTGGCCTTGAACAAACCAAAAGCTTGATCTGAAGAGACCCTTTTAAGGAAGTTATGGCAAGCAGCCACTACCCCAAAAAACTGCTGTTCTAGCACTAGTTCAGCTGCTGCACTGGTCTTCCAGTTTCCGGTCTGGTATCCTGCTCTGCACAAAAACATCTCTATGCTATAGCTTTTCCTGGTGAAAACATTAATTCTCTGTACAAGAAGGTCACTGTAACAGCATTAATGTCACTTGGACTCTCTGAAGCCATTTTGTATATGCATGTTTCGGGCACTTCTAGAGCCTGGACTGTTGAGTCCTTAGGGGACTTGTGGATGCCCTTCTTCCAAGCCCTTTATCCTACTGCTGAACACATCTGTCTCTTTTGTGGGGGAAAAGGGGAGAACTTTTGAGAAATGTGCTGCTAATAGGAAATAGATCAGCACAGGCCAAGGGTTTCAGCTGTGCCAACATGGGGGAAGTCTTTCTTCCCCTGGTACTGGGCCTGTGCTCTGGCTCAGGCTGCTGCCCACTTGACAGTTAATTCTTTTTTTTGGAACAACAAAGCATAGCAATATACAGAGTTCACATCTCCATCAGTGTGTGACTTGTATTATTTCTTTTCCAGCTCTCCAACAGCTGAAGAGGCCACAGTAAAGATTGATAATGGTCGTGATGAGGGTAATGGACCAGACAGCTGTTCCAAGTAAGCTAATAATATACTAAATTTCTTTGCTTACCCACAGAAGTGGAATCTGATGAGCCAAAACAAGGAGGCAGGTGGCTTGTTGAAGTAGAGATAAGCCCAGTAAAATGCTTGATATTGACATTTCTTCTAGTACATAGTGAAGACAAATAAGTTGAGGAATTTTTTTGTCCCTCTAGAGATAAAAGTCCAACCCAAGAACACAAGTCCATCATATTATGGAGAACGGGTAGTCCAAACCACATTGATTAAATTTTCCCAAAGGAACGAGTTTGTGAGAGCACAGAAGAGCAAGTGCTGGTGAGAAAATGAGGTGAATGAGTACCTGGGCAAAAGAATAAGCATTGTGGCACACATCAAGACTAAATTGTCTGAACTTACTAGTAGTTAACTCTGTTCCTGAAGCAGTTATTTCCTGACAGTGTTTACCTCACGTTATTCTTACAGCAAATTTAGTCAAGTCGGTGGTAAGTCCTGCAGCTCAGGAACAGTAAGCCTAAGCCTGTTATTTCAGTTACTCTTTGTGACAACATGTTTTCCTAGATGTCAGAAGTCAGAATTTACAAATTTATTTCACAAACGCTCTAAGCTAACTATGTAATCAAATGTGCCATGTTTCCTTCAACTGATTTAAGATGTTGGCAGGCCAAATTGGAGTGGTGCATGTATATATTTTGGTGTGTAGTGTACCTAGTTAGATGTACTTGTCCATAGACTGTGGAAGCCGAAGTCTTGGTGGCCTCACTACAATTGTAGGATTGACTGGACAGACATAGACCAGCAAACCATTAGTGTCACTATTGCAGTATTTCCTTAGATATTTGGCATTCATAAATACCAGGAAAACCTTCTATATGTTAAGCTGCCTTCAGTACAAGATATGGTCTGACATCCTTGACTTCTATAGGAAAAGTGAGCATGACAACCCACGTATATCCTTCCAACTTAAGAACGCAAGTGTTTGCTGGTTAGACCTTGAACCTTAGTTTGGAGTAAGAACCTAATAATGGAAAATGTGGGTTAATTCAGTAACCCCAGCAAGATGCTGCCTCAGCACTTCAAAGGTATCTAGCCTTGTCTTAAACTGGGTTATTGAAGGGCACCAAGTGAAATGCAATGATTAAGTTGTCCTAGAGGAAACAAGTATTTTGGACAGGATCACTGGGCTGTAATGTGCATTACTGAGCTGACAAAAACTTTTTATAACAGTGCAAAATAAATCTATCAGTACTTGTGTTTTCTTCTATGTGTCTAAGAAAAGACTTGATGCTTACAGTAGTTAAGTAATCTTGGGATTACTTAACAGACTGGCAGTCTGTTTTTCAAACTGTAAGCACTTGAAGTTTGCAGGTTCTACACCAATAACTTCTACCTTAGTTCTTGGTGTAATCTAAAGAGCTCCCAGACAGAAAGAGAGTTACATAAAAGCTTGGTTCTAAACTAAAGGGTTCAAAGCATACCAAAGAAGCAACAAAATCTACTGTAATTGGAAACAAGACCTGTGACCCTGCCAGGACAGAAGATAATTCTCACAACTGGAAGAACTTGGCTTCAGAAACACTTTTTCTTAAAAGATATTTGTATTTTCAATCTGAAAGCAAAATTGATGTTTCCTTTTTAAAGTAGAAGTGGGATTTCTATTCCTCTATGCCAAAGGCACAGGAGCTGTTAACAAGCGCAGCTCTTTTCAGGCCTGGGAAAAAATAATGGTCTCATACAGTAAGCTAATACATGGAACGAAATATATTAAGAGATGTTTATCTTCCAGTCTTCTTCTTGACTAATAGCTGTTATATAAACCCACTTCATATAGATTACTAAGCCAGAATTCAAGCGTCACTTGAATTGTGACATGGAATAATGTTACGCATAAGTACATACTGCTGTATTTCTAGGGTCTGGAAGCTAATTAATACTTTTTCTAACAAGTGATCAAAGCACTGTTTTCAAGTACTCTCTTAAACCTATATACTTAATGAAGGCAACTGACTAGTCTCATCTTAAGAGAAGTAACTACTATGCAGAATACTAATAACAAAGGAATGTGAACAAAAGAATATAACAGTGCCCTTGTGGCTGTTATCTGTAGCAAAATGTCACTTGTCTTGATGTCACTTCTCTTCTCTTCTCTTGCAGTGCAACTAGGAGAAAAATTGCCCCGTTTGTCATGTCATTTGGATTCAGGTAAAAGCTTGAGCTTGTATTGATGTGGGAAAGGTAAAAATAGTCCTTATTTCTGTTGTAAGAACTTAAGAACTCCTTAAAAATCAGCAATTCCAGCTTGCTTTCTCTGAAAGTACTGAATCCCTTGTTACCTCCAGGAAAGGTAACTTGAGAAAAGTACTAGAATTGAAAAATAAGACTTAAACAGATATGGCTACATTCTCCAAAAAGAGCTGAAAGTCAGAACTGTAAATGTCATTGACTTGGATAAAACCTCTTTGGCTGGCAGCCTTTGAAGAAAGAGTTGGTCAGTTGTGTGTAGTCTAGGTGCTGGAACAAGGCAAGCCATTAAAGACAGTTATTTTTAAGAGACCGTATTAAGTCATGAGAGGGAGGGTAGCTGAGTAAGGTGAAAGCAGAAATGATACTTGTATGCCTTAAAGCCTTCAGGTTTGCACTGCTTCTAGGTAGCTGTGAAATCATAAATTAGTAACAGCAGCTGTGTCTGAGATAAATGTATGGTTCCACATAGATGATGGTCTCTGTGCTTATCATTTAAAAATGCAATTGGAAACCTTCAGCTTCTAATTAAGCAGGCTTCAATCTATGTTAGAGAACACACTTGCTGGAACAGCTTAGAAATCAGGGTTTGTGCTGTTCAGTTGATAAGTGTTCATTCCTACCTCTCAAACTTACTTGTATTTTTCTCTTTGCAGAGTATTTGGTGTTGTACTTATCATTGTGGACATTATAGTTGTGATTCTGGATCTGGCTATCAGTGAGAGAAAGAAGGGTACAGAGATTCCTGAAGGTGTTTCCCTGGCAATAGCGCTCTTCTTTCTCATTGATGTTCTCCTGAGGGTGTTTGTTGAAGGGTAAGACACAGGCAAAAATTAAGTCCATGTGGCAAGTCCTCAAGCTAGGAATGAAGCAAAACTTCAAGCTTGAACTATGAACATGGTGTCCTGTAGGCTAATTTTCTGGTCATAGATAATAGCTACGTCTTTTCTTGGCTGTGTATGTTGGTGGTTACCCTTCTATAGAACAACCTGTAAGTGTTTTCAGTATAAGTGAGCACTTAGAAACTACATCAGCTTTGCCATAACTTGTGTGTAAATCAGGGGTAAGATTGCTTTCTTAGTGAGACTTCTGTGCTTAGTGTTAAGAAAAACTGCAGGAGAGCTTGTCTCCAGCAGTAGCTCTGTATAGATGGTTCTCTTCTTGAAGATATATTTCAGTCTTTGCTACCTATATTGGCATCTGTCTAAAACTCTCCTTGGTTTCAGCTTCAGGAACTATTTCCAGTCCAAACTGAATATTTTGGATGCGTGTATAGTGGTGGGCACCCTGTTAATTAATTTGACATACTGCTTCTTAGACGTTGATGCAGCAGAGGAGATACCAAGGTAAGAGTGGTATGGCAGCTGGTAAGTGTGAGCTCTTTTCTTGATAATCTTCTAAGACTTTTCTTGGGCTCCTCTAAGCCGGATGTGTGCATATGAGCTCACAAATTGGACTGTGATAGTGTGTCATGGTGCAGACCAATGAAGGATAGACACACAGCTTTAATCTGTGGTTATGCTGTAGGCTGTCCCTGCCTCAAAGGCAGAGGGGATCTCAACATACTACTTGGGGTAACTAAAAGTGAGGTCATCAAATGCTCTGACTCAAGCACTTTTTGGGGAAAGGCGTGCAGTAGCCTTAATAGAGAGGAGTGTCTGAAGAAGGGCAGAAAGAAGAGTTGGGTTATCATAGCAAATGGAACAGACAACAAAGGGAGGATCTCTGTCTAAAGGATCTTGCAATAGAAAGAGTTGCCAAACTGTCTTGTTTCTTTCGCTTTGCTTTCCCAAAAGCCTTGTGGTAATATAATGCTGGATTTTTCAGCCATGCTCTAGGGAGGGGAAACATGCTTTTTATGTGCATAAGCTGCTTCAAGTCCTATTTCCTTCTGATTTCTCCATCTTGATCAGATGATAACCTGTAAGATGAATCCATTCCTGATCGAGACAGAGCTACAACTTTAAGATGAGTTTATCTGCACTAGGTTTGACTTAGAGAAACTTTCCTGCATCAGCCAGGGAAAAGCTGAGCTCTTTAAAAAAAAATAAAATAAAAAGTCACCCCCTGCCTCAAATCCAGCTGACTAATGGGCATAAGAGGGGAGCCTGGTTCCAGAAGAAAACAAGAAGTTTAGTTATTGAAGAATCCAGAGTTGGACAAAATCTATAAGTATTAGTTTTCTCTTAAAGTGCTTGCTAAACCTGGGTATCAAGAAGTAATACTGTCAAAGGAATAGCTTTTGCAGCCTAGTTTCCTCCTAGGTTGTCTTACACATTCATCAGTTTTTAATTATTACTTCCCATTTCTGTGGCCACATTTTTCTAAAGCAGCTTTCATCCTATAGCAGCACCCAGATAAAGGAGGGGAAAAGAGCAGTGTGACAGGGTAATCTGCACTTTTATCTGTACTAGGCTATGCTAGTAGTAGGCCTGATCCTTCACTGACCTGTCTGACTGTAGATCTGTGTGTGCAAATCCTTTGTATTCTGACTTGCTGAAGTTGATAGCAATCTAGAATAGGTTTTTGGCTCACATAAAGAGGACTTCACACTGCTGCTCTCAGAAGACACTCAGCTGGGGCCGACAATCTTACCCATTCAATTTTTGAGGCGCTCTGTAAGGCTTTTCTTGTTAAAGGCTCTACAATTGTGTTCTGACCAAAATATTGCTACCTGACAGTAGATGGTACCTCAGATTTGACCAAATCCCAAATCTTGAGATGGTGGTCGTCCCACCTAAGACAGTAGTAGTGTCCACAAAATCCAGTTAATTCCCAGTAGCCTTACTGGGGTTTATCACTTTTCTTTCCTGAGTCCTTCATCAAGAAGCAAACAGTAATGTTAAAATATCTGATACATCTCAGAATAATTAGAATTTGAGCAGCTTTTATGTGTGTGAGAGCTTATATATGACAAGTGCAATTTCAGTGACAGACCATACAGGTAATGTGCCCTGATGGAGGAATATGGCTTCCCTTTCTAATCTGGTCTAGCTGGGTCTGTGTAGGGATGAGTTAACTGTTTCCTTGAAGTCTGACCTATAAAAGGACTTTGAGGAATGAGAGTTGGATATCAGTCTGGGAGCTAATGCTCAACAGGCTGACTTCCTTAAGGGCTTTTATCTTGAAGAGTTGCTTCTCAGAGTTGTGGGGAAAGGGATTATGGAGTTTTTGCCCCAGTTTTGGTTCATCTCATTTGCTGCTAGCTCCAAGGAAATTCTGTTTTGGAAACAGGAGGGTGATGCTGAATTTGGAAGAAGCTCAGGAAAAAAACTGAAACTTTTCTCCAGGTATCCAGGACAAACTTACCTTTCTGACTTTAAGCTCTGTTATCAGTGGGGAGAGACTGTTCAACTGGAGTGTTGTCTCCCTTACTGTTGGTATTAACCAGCATTTTCACACAAATGTATCAAAACCTAGGATGTGTGTGTGCTGCTTAAAATGTATGCTCACTTTCCTCCTTAAGGAATGAATTGAATATTAGTTTGCCCTTGTCCCTAGGAGTGTGGGAAAGCAGCTGCTCCTGTTCAGTTGTTTTGATAGAACCACTCACCTAAGCTTCTTTCCTGCTTCAAAGTTCAGCAGTAGTTCAAAGTTCCTCAAACCAAACCAAGTTTTCAGGTTGCTGAATGATTAAACATAGGATACATAGTGGTCTGTTCCCAGGTTTCTTAATCAAGTCATTACATACTTAGCCTGTCTAGCTTCTTTTTTAGTTATTTTTCAGGTGGCTACATACACTTAAGTGTGGCTACATACACTTGTATGTATAGTTGAGAATAAGCTTCAAGGAACAAAAACTTGCTGAAAATAACACGGGCAATGTTAATGGAATTTGTTGCTTTCCAGCCAGAGGTGCCTGTGGAAGTCTGTTTGAGCAAGTAGGGGATTTCCTAGTTCTGTTGGCTGTTGAGAGCATGTACTCACAAAAACCCCTTAACAATAAACCCATTATATTGTATTTGTTCCAAAATCAGCCTGAGATGTCCTAGTTCAACCTATGAAACAAAGTTTTAAACTTTCCCTGAAACAGCTTTTAAACAGCTTTAATCTTTGCCTGTAAGTTTATATGTGTCCATTTTCTTTCATGGTGAATGTGCCATCTAGAATGGTTATTTTCCTCCGAATTCTGAGAATTGTCATCTTGATAAGAATATTTCGTCTGGCTTCACAAAAGCAGCAACTTGAAATGGTGACCAGGAGAATGGTAAGTTGGCCTCTTAACATATCTAGACTACTACTACTGTTTCCAACTCTTTCTTCAGGCAGCATCAGTGGTATGTAGCAAGACTGACCACGGCCTATTGGTCTGCAATTGACAGTGTTGCCCAAGCAGCACATCTCTTCAATGTCCCTGACTGGGCTCTGGAGCTTTACCTGCAGCCTCAGTAAAGCCTTGTCCTTCTGGGTTTTGCTCAAGTGAGCAGCAACTTGACCTGGAAGGCCAGCATGTCAAAGTGATTGTAGCACCCCGTGTGTCTCGACCGACACAGAAGAAATTTCTGGCTTGTGTGGTACATAGACTGCTTTCCCTCACATGGGGGAGGGTAGGAGTTTTAATGGGTCCGATGCTTTATTTTAGGTACAAACAAAGCAATCTAGCTACTGAAGCCCTATCCACTGTCAGTGCCTCTTATTTTCATCAGGGGCATTCAAGTTGTACTTTAAGCTTCAAGTATGTCCTATTGTTTAGGAATAAGCAGTCTTGGTTATACTACCCTTTATTCTTTTTTCCCCTCAGTCTCCAAACACTCAAAATAACAATGACAGATTCATGCTGCAGTATTCATAGAATCTGCAGTGTTCTTTTCACTAGAATAAATTTTGATATTTAAGGGTAAAAATTACATATAGAGCTTCTACCTAGAAGTTAGTACAAGGAATTTGCTCTTGAGTAATGCTTTAATGAATTGAGGCTCTGCTACTCAAGCGTAACTGGACAGTCTGCACGGTTGAATTTTCCTACTAACAGGCAACACTTGGTGATCGTTGGCATTCTTGTGGAAGATTAACTCTTACTTTTTTTTTTGTCAGGTCTCTGAAAACAAAAGACGTTATATGAAAGATGGCTTTGATCTGGATCTCACTTATATTACTGGTTTGTGGAAACAAATGTCGCTTTGCAGCATGTTATGTCCTGTGAAGACTTGTTTTTCAGTTAATAAGAGCTTGTCATGAAATACAGACAATGTTTTAGTCTCACAAAATTCAAGTATGAAGTCAAACCAGGCCAACTCCTTTTCTGTGGGATTTTGAAATACGGATTCCTGACTGACACTGTTCTCCAGAATTAGCCTTCTGGGAGAGTTGTACATGCTGTATGTAATGATAGAAATTTATCTGAGGCCTAGGGAGCCAGTGTTGGGAAACTATTTACTTACAGTATTTTTGCTTCTGATTCTGTGGAGACTGACACTTGATGGTGGCTGATGCTTTGGGAAGCATTATTTGTCTTGCTCTAGCTATGCTAAATGTAGAGGAAAGCCTACTAGAAATGAGTAGATTGTCCTTATAATTAGGGTAAGAATAAGACATTTCATAAGGATATTTCTCAGTCATGTAGTTCTTATGTGCAGGGGGGCTTCCTGCTCTTACCCGTGGTTACTGTCTTCTCAACAGATAGAATTATTGCAATGTCATTTCCATCTTCTGGGAAGCAGTCTTTCTACAGGAATCCCATAAAGGTAAAAATCTTACTTACCAAAATCACTGTTTCTGAAACCTGTTTCTTTTATAGGTTCCCGCTAATTTACAGGTGGCCTAGATAATGTCAGTCCTAGTTCTGCTGCCTTTGCTGATTGAAACGACTGACTGGTGATCTCCACTGTGCTACACTGCTTATGTTGTAATGTCTCAGCTAAACCTAGTCGTTTTTATCTCACAGTGGGGACACACCAGTGCTTTGATGCTCCTGTTCTTTGGGAATTTTTTGAAGAATCAAGGCGGTTCTGTCCCAGGCTAGTAATGGCGATAAGATCTATTCACCTAAATAAAGTGCTTTAAAGGCCTGTATACATAATGTCCTTTTCAGAGCTCTGCTTTCTGGTATTGTAGAAACATATATAGGGCCAGGAAGATAGCTGCAGTAGTACTGTTACTCCAGATGAGAACCTGAGCTGTCAGGTTGGAAAGGCCTGCTTTCCAAGAGCTGTTCACGAATGCAGTTGTTGATCCCACCTGGGGGGTGGGGGGTTGAGGTGGCAGTGGAAATAAGAAGTAGAGCACTAACTACTTTGAACTCATTATTGCTTAGGAAGTTGCAAGATTTTTGGACACCAAACATCCAGGCCACTATAAAGTCTACAATCTCTGCAGTAAGTATGTTTAGCTGCTGACTGTATTTGAGATAAAATTTAATGTATAAGTGAAAAGTATGAAACCAGAAGCTAAGCATGCATGGCTTTAGCCAAGTTACTGCTTTTTTTTTCATTTTAATCTGTCTATGAACACTGCTGTGTTTTAGACACTAGTGCATGCTCAGACCAGCAGTTGTGTGTTATAAACCATTTTCTTTGTTACAATCCTTCTCCTTTCCTGGCATAACTTCAGATCTTTTCCTATAGGTGAACAAGGCTATGACCCCAAGTACTTTCACTACAGGGTGGAAAGGATCTTCATTGATGACCACAATGTCCCAGCACTACAGTGAGTCTTGTCAATAAATACACACATTGTAATAGTTCTATGTAGGTATTTGCCTTGATCCGCTAGCTTTCCTCTTATTTAGGGACATGCTGAAATTCACTGCCAGTGTCCGTGAATGGATGAGTCAAGATGAGAAGAATGTCATAGCAATTCACTGTAAAGGAGGCAAAGGTAGGATTTCTCATGTGCTATCTGTGTATGCTGCAAATCACACTTCTTTGTTATTGTAGCTTCTTTGATTACAGTTTGGCCTTAACCCATACTACAAGATGAGTTTACAGTGTAACTTGACAAATACTGCAGACACTGTGATGAGTAGCACGACTGCAGTACTCTGTTTTTAGTATTAAACAACCCCATTTTTAGGTAGTCTAAATTGGTTCTTAGTCTGTTATTATGTCTCTTAAAATGTTCTTCAGTAACTTTCTGGTGTTCTGGCAGCTGGGACAGCAGTCCTCCAGGAGAGACTGGGGATAGGGAGGCTACTGAAACTGCTACTGTTGAAAGTGTTAGGTTGCTGCTTTGGCTTCTGGTAGCCAGTCACCCATGCTGAATATTTTGCATTGTAATATAGCTCAAACTATCCATTGTTTAGGTTGGAAAAAGACCTTTAAGATCAAGTCCAACTGTTAATCCAGTACTACCAGATCTACCACTAAACTGTCTCTCAGTGCCACATCTGCACATCTCCTGGAATACCTCCAGGAATGGTGATTTGGCCACTTTCCAGGGCAACCTGTTCCAATGCTTGATAACCCTGTTGGAGAAGAAGTTTTTCTTAATATCCAATCTAAATCTTCCCTGGGGCAACCTGAGGCCATTTCCTCTCTTCCTATTGCTTGTTACTTGATGGAAGAGACCAACCCCACCTCACTATGACCTTTACAGCGAAAAGGTCTCCTCTGAGCCTCCTTTTCTCTAGGCTAAACACTCTCATCTCTCACAGCTGCTCCTTGAAGACTTGTGCTCCAGACCCTTCCCCAGCTCTGTTGCCCTTCTCTGGACACACTCCAGCATCTCAATGTCTTTCTTGCCGTGAGGGGCCCAAAACTTAATGCAGGATTCAAGGTGCAGCCTCTCCAGTGACAAGCAGAGAGAGACAATCACTGCCTTGGTCCTGCTGGCCAGAATATTGCTGATACAGGCCAGGATGCCAGTGGCCTTCCCGGCCACCTGGGCACACTCTGACTCATGTTCAGCTGCTGTCAACCAGCACCCTCAAGTCTTTTTCCAGTGGGCTGCTTTTCAGCCAATATTCCCTGAGCCTGCAGCACTCTGTGGGGTTGTTGTGACCCAAGTGCAGGTCCCAGCCCTTCACTTTATTGAACCTCATACAGTTGGCTTGGTCCATCGATCCAGCCTGTCCAGATTGCTCTGCAGAGCCTTCCTGCCCTCCAGCAGATCAACACTCTCACTCAGTGTCCTCTTCAAACTGACTGAGGATGCACTTAACCCCCTTGTCTGGATTGTTGGTAAGGACATAAAACAGAACTGGCCTCAATACTGTGCCCTGGGATCACCACTAGTGACCAGCTTCCAACTGAATGTAACTCCATTCACCACGATTCTCTGGGCCTGGCCTCCAGGCAGGTTTTTACCCAGTGAAGAGTGTACCCGTCCAAGCCATGAGCAGCCAATTTCTCCGGGAGAATGCTGTGGGAATTGGTGTCAAAGGCTTTACTAAAGCCCAGGTAGACAACATCCACAGCCTTTCCCTCATCCATTAAGTGGGTCACCATCTCATAGAAGGAGTTCATGTTGATCAAGACGGACCTTCCCTTCATAAATCCATGTTGGCTGCACCTGATCCCTGGTTGTATTTGTTGTGTGATACCACTCAAGATGATCTGCTCCATAATTTTACTCCTCTAGAATGTTCCAGGTACTGCTGGATCTTAAATCAAGATAAGCATGATATTAAGTGATAGAGTACAATGAAGTCTTATAGAAACAAGAATAGTGAAAGCTATCAAACATATGAGCTAACCTGCAGGTGCTGTCTGAACCAACAGTGGTGTGGGAGCTGTTGAAATGCATTAATAACTGCAAGTAAGCCAAATTTCCCTGTAAATATCTGCCACATCTTTAGCCACCTGCTGTTACTACTGCAAATACGGTTATTTAACATTAAACAGTTGCCCCCAGGTGGAGCTCTGTCTTAAAAGGTTTTGCAAAACTGAATGTTGAAACTACCTGCAGGTCAAAACCAGCTTGAAGAACAAGTGTAGGGAGAGTGGCTTGACCTCTGAGAATTTAAATTAAATACTGAAACTATATAGGCATCTTCATGCTAGGAGACTTGATGGCTTCTTAGTAGGGTTGCAGGGAAAACAGTTGGGGCAGAGAAACAACTCTTCACACTTACAGCATTGGGAAGTTTTGGTTTATAACCTCATTTAGTAGAGTGCTTGACTCTATTTCCTGCTGAGTGGAGTATACAGGTACTGACCAGCTGCCTAAATGTCTCTAGTAATGAAAATGTGGGGACAAGGAGCAAGTTGACAAACTGTAGTATCTTGTCTTTAACTCCTTCTTCTCAGAAATACTTAACTACTTGGCTGTCACTTAAAACTCCTGAAATAGGTGAGATAACAGGAGATGACTTCACCTTCACAAAAATAATCCCAAATACCTTTGAACTGCTCTAATTCAACTTGTATTGTATGTCTAATACAGGCAGGACTGGAACAATGGTCTGTACGTGGCTCATAGACAGTGACCAGTTTGAGAGCGCAAAGGTAAAAACTGCTGTTTATTTTTTGATTTGCTTAGTATTCAAAATGTCCTTTTAGGATTTACTGAATTGGTGAAATGCACTAATACTCTGCAAAAATTATATACTAGAAAAAGGATTCTCTGAAAAGTCTGGTTTAAAAGTTCATGCAAGTCTAGCTACAGTGTAAATTCTGATGGAGACTATTTGTGGCCTGAAAGAAGTGAGAAAATAGCATTTAACAGGTTACCAACTTGAAGGTTTCTTTTTGGAGGAATAATGTGTCTAGGGTCTTGAACAACAACTTAAGCTGTAGGTGACTTCTCAGCAAACTCTCCTAAAGGTAGTAACTCTGGTTTTAAGTGGCTTTAAGCAATTTTTTGCCCAGTCTTCCTCCAAGTACTGTAAGGCATCAAGAATTGTCTTGTCTTGACAGCCAGCATTACAAAAGGAAGCCCTTCTAGGAAAAGGGAGAAAGATCAAGTCCCAGCCAGGACAGGTGCTGATGCTGCTTTAGTATCCTAGGTCTGATATATCAGCTGGAGGCTGGGATGCAGAAGACCCAGGACACTCAAGGTAGTCTGGGCAGACTGTATATCCATTTAATCACTTGTTTTCCTCTGAGTTTGCTTTTTGAAGATATGAACTAGTGTTCAGCTAGGTCTGCCACAGACCACTTAAGAAATATAGATGGTTCTAAAGCAATTGCTTAAAAGTCATATTGCTCTCCTTCACTCTTTCATGAATGACAGATTTATGTGTCTGACTTCCTAATAAGTACTTTCTTCTTGTAGTTAAAAGTCTCCTTTAGAAGGAACCAAAATAACTATTGCATATTTCCACTTGCATTCCTTTACTGGACTTGAGTAGTGTAGTTCTAGTTTACTATCTACTTCTCAAGAAGGGGAGTGGTGGTAGGATGGATAGCTTAACCCTTGAAATTATTATCCTGTGTAGGAAAGTTTGGACTACTTTGGGGAGAGAAGAACTGATAGAAGCACAAGTACCAAGTTTCAAGGAGTTGAAACTCCCTCACAGGTAAGCTTGAGCAGGTTCAGGAACAGTAGTCAAACCAATACTAACCTTGTGAGTGCTTATGCTACCCCACCTCCCCTGCCTTGTTTCAGAGATGTAGGTTCCTATTACTTGCTTAACTCCTGAGCTTTCTGTGCTCTTTCTGTGAGAGCTGGAAGATGAACAGCTGACAGGGTTGCCCAGCATCTTTCCCCTTCCCCTTATACCTTTCTCTGCATAATAATGTCAGATCTGAAGTACAGTATCTAGGACAACAACAGAATTCTTGAGATTGGGAAAGCTTTCAGTCCCAACCCCACTGTTCAAGCAGACATGCTGTGGAATCTGCATCTGTGCAGATATTCTAGACCTGACCAGACACATCTGTCTAGGTCACCCTCACAGGAGCATGACACTGTAAGGCAATTGGACTGTTTAACAAGGATGCACAGAAGCCTGCAGCTGAGCCTGGGATGGGGCCATGGCACTGATTTGGCTTGGGTGGAGAAATGCATCTTCTGCAGACTGCATTCACTGGGAAATACTAGACAAGTTTTTTCCTCAGACCACAGTTTTGCACATCTTGATTTACTGTTCTGCGTGATGCAGAGTTGGGAAGTGAATCTGGTGACGGGTACTTATA
Organism: Promerops cafer; assembly: GCA_013398275.1. Classification (NCBI taxonomy): domain Eukaryota; kingdom Metazoa; phylum Chordata; class Aves; order Passeriformes; family Nectariniidae; genus Promerops; species Promerops cafer. Next base: position 1,032,730 of record VZSE01011883.1, read on the forward strand.
ATTGCTGGTATAAAATAGAAGTATAGCTGTCCTTCAATAAAATGAAAATATCTTGTATGTTTAAACATTCAGCCTCTTAAGGCTACAATATAAAAGCTCCTCACTTCTTGCTGAACTAAAAAGTACAGAATTCCTCTTAAACATGAAATTTAAATGCTGATTAAAAATGTAGCTGTTGAATTTGTCTGGAAGATTGTTTCTGCAGGGAAAGGGAAGGAGAGCAGTTATCTCCCTTCTTAGCTTTGGACTTCAAAGAGCTAAAAACCTGGAGTAAAAGATCTTTTAAAATCCTACTTTTGCCTAGAATTTGTTGGGTACAGAAACTGCATAATGTGTCTGGGTTTTTTGCATTACAGAGTAGGTATGTTGGGTATTATGAGATCCTGAAAAACAAGTATGACTTGAAACTCCCACCAGAGAGACAACTCAAAATAAAAAACCTCAAAATTCACACTATACATGGTAAGAACTCTTGTGTTTGGGCATTCCTCTCTCTGGTAATGGTTTCCTATTACAGGCAGCTGATGACTCTCTTGCTAATAAGCCCATGATAGGAATGTAGACTTACTGGGATTTGAGAATTTAAATAACGTAGAACACAATGGAGAGTATTTTGTAATCAGTTGCTCTGTGTTGTGTCACTTTCTAGATGTCTGACCAAATGATGGCTCACATATAACCTGCTCTTTTTTGGAAGGGGAATCACTTTTTAAGTGAAGCTAACTCCCCATGGGGAACTGGATCCACTAATGTTTCTGAGCTTTAGATACGTGTCTGTTACAGTTCACGTGTAATTTTGATTAAAGGCTGGAAATTCATCACTCCTTGTTCCAGGGGAGTTCAAACTGCTGTTACTGTTCGGTAAATGGAAATAGATTTTACATTAGCCTGTTCCCCTAGTCGGGGGAACTTCAAAATGCAATTTTCAGCCACTGAATCCTGGCTTACCTTTAGCATTTGAGTTCTCTGAAGTCTTGAGCAAGGCATTCTGGAAAGAAAGCACTTTTGAATGGGATTGCACTTCGTTTTCATGACCACTTATGTTTCCAGCTAATGTCTATGCCTCTGGTATAATGCAACACTTTGTTCCTAGGAGTTGGGAAAGGCAATGGAACTGATATGAAGGTGCAGATAATAACAAGGAAGGAAGTTGTACTACAATGTGTATGTGCCAATCAAAAAACCTGCAAGGTAAGTACTATGAAGACACATGAGTTGAGTCACAGAAGCTAAAAGCTGATTTATAGGTTAAAAGTGTCTTAGTTGTATGTCCAATATTCAATTTCTACGTAGTCTAACTAAACGGATGATGTAAATTCCAAGAGGATGAAAAAACTAAACTTTGCCAAATCCTAGGAAATGTAGTGGTGAGATAATGAAAGATTTCCCTGGGAGTCCCTTAAATGCAAATAATTCACTCTGTTCTGAGCAGCTTAAACTGTTGTCTGTTTTTCTAACACTGCTGTTGTATTTGTGCACCACGAATGAATAGTTAGGTCTTGTCACGAATTGGTCCCTTGTCTTGCTGTAGAAACTTTTATAAAACAAATTCTTTATTCTGTTATCCAGCTCTTCTTTGATTCTGAAAGTGACACTGTAGTCATTGGCTTGGAAGACTGCCCTGTTCTAAGTGGTGATGTGAAAGTCAGATTTGAATGCAATTCTGTAAGTATACCAATGTGAAGACCTTCAGTTGGGTATGGGGAGAGGCTGCAGTGCAAACTGCAGTGGGTCCTGCCTGGCTGGGCAGCACAGGGCAGAATCTGCTCCTTCCCAATGGCTGCTGCTGTCTCACTGTGCAGTGAGGGATGCAGCAAGTGGTGTAACAGCCTAGGCAATCAGGAGAAGCACCTGGCTGTTCAAACAGCAGTACAACCAAGGCATTTTAGTTGGGTACCTGCTGTTCCTAACCATGGGAGTCTCACCCCATTGTATTGAGTGACTTGGTACTGAAATAACTGCAGAGAAAATAGTGATCTGTGTATGATATGGGGCTCTTCAAGTGTATTGATTCTGGCACTGTATCTTTTTAAACCAAAAAAACCCACTTTTAAATCACTTTTTTAGTAAAGAAGAGTGGGTACCCTTGCTCTACAAACAAAAGTTCTGTTGTGTAACACAGTCCTTAAACAAGGTGTTTGTGTTTAGGCTCTCCCAAAAGGCTATGATGGCTGCCCATTCTTTTTCTGGTTCAACACTTCCTTTATTGAAAATAACAGGTAAGGATCATAGTGAATGCCTTCAGATCCTAACTTCTGGTATCTACACAGAGCTGAAAGATCATAAACATAATACTGAAAGCTGAGATAAGGCAGGCCTGATCAGCCAGCTAACTTTCATGTGGGTACTGGTCTTTGATCCTCAGCTGTAACTTGGGAGCAGGTAGTTGTTCACACTGTGACAAATATTTTAAACATGTGGGAGCTTTTTACCTTAACTTAGACTACTATATTATTTCTTTGGTGCTCTCTAACCATTGTTAATGAATTTGAATTATAAAATGTAATGCTAGCTATTCAAATCTGCCATCCTCTATAGTATGGCTGCCTGAGAGGCAGGAACTCAGTAGCTTAGCAGGCAGACGTTAAGACCACAGTTAGAGGTACTGATGCTTGGGATCACAAAAAAAGGCTTTATTATGGCTTCTCATGCTTTTGATAAAGTTAGAAATTACTGTGATTTTGCTTGCTGAGACTGGAACTCCTGGAGAAGCTCCAGCTGGTGAAAGTTGGGCTTGTCTGCCTTGCTTTGGGAATGATGTAGAAATGCAGAGACAAGAGAGCCTTATCTTTGGTCTGCCTTGCTTGACAGATTTAAGTAGAGGAACACTGAACTTGGCATATGAGATATAATTACTGTGTTCTCCATGACTTGAATAGAAAGAAGACAATTTTTACTTAACTGATCCTGTTAGAGCCTGAGGAGAGGTAGCCATGAGTCTGTTTGTAACAGTTAACTTAATATGCTCAACCAGCAATGCACCTTGCAGTCTCGATGCAGACCAATTAGATGAAGCCACTGCCAGGAGAAATGTATGCCAGTTGTCTGATGGCCCTGCAACATTGCCATCTTGAGGGTTTTCCTGAAGTGCTTTGTTTCCTCCAGAACTGTGGAGGATGCCCCACTTGGCTACCTTTTCCCCCTTTCTGCCCAGACCTTCTGGTAGAGCTGAAGCGGACCAGGTGTGATCAGAAGTGAAACAGCTGTTAAGGCACTGCTTCTATCTCCGTATCTCAGACATGGCTGATGTGCAAGTGCTTTTAAGTGATAAGTAGACATGAATTTGGTAAACCTTAAAATTGGAGAACATGCCTGATGAGGTTGATTACTGAATCAAATCCTTGCCTTTAGGAAGGTTGGTTCAATTCCTGGCACTTGCATCACATCAGGAGGCCTTGAGCTGAACATGATATTAATTTCTCTCTTGCAGAAGAATTTCTCTCTTTCAGTCTTGCACTGTGGGGCTCTGGGAGGGTGGTGGGGAGCCAATCCACAAACCCACCAGGTTGCCTTTGTTTCTGAGGCTACATAAGATGCAAAACACTGTACAGGCATGGCTGATGTTGTTTAAATTCAAGTTCTGAGGCTGTATTTAATATTCTAGGGCTGAGCTAGAAGATCTTTTAGCTGGCTGAAAGGAAAAGCATGTCTTAGGCTATAAGATATGCTACTGAATTTTGTCTTTCAGACTCTACCTTCCCAGGAATGAGCTGGATAACCCTCACAAGTCTAAAACATGGAAAGTCTATAGTGAGACATTTGCTGTGGAGGTGAACTTTATTGATCCATAAGGGAAATCTGAAAGAAGGGAAACATGTAAAATTCATCTCTTTCCTGGAGAATGTTTTGCTGTTTCAGTATAAAGTGAAGCAGTGTTATTTGGTTGTATCTACACAGAAATACATTAAGTACAACTTCTGAAATAAAGTTACGTGAAGTTCTGTTGCGCAGGGCCAAAATACTCTGAAGAGTTACTTAATGTCAGTTGACTGTCACATCATGGGCTGTTGGATTCTTGGAGCTTAGATATCTCTGCATACAGCTAATTCCTGTTTGAGTAATTGAAGACAATTACCTGTCTTTAAGCATAAGCATTAACATGATGGTGGATGAAGACCAGCAGTCTGCATGAGACTAGAAAAACCTGACATGATTCCCTCAGCATTCGAGTTTTCCACAGATCAATAGAATATGGGAATTTTGAGGGAGAAATATTAATCTCCCTCTGTTGGATTGTTGCTTCTTGAGTAGAAGCCTTGGTATTGAAGTGCTCTTCATTAGTAATCAGTGATGTAGTGCTTTAAGGAACACCTGGCCTGGGAGCTGCCTGTGGAGGTTAGAGACTGTACAGCTGCTTTTCTACTGCTCTACCTCCCCACAAAGGGCTGCAGTGGCCACTTGCCCTAAGGCTTAAGACTGGCTCTCATCAGCTCCTGAGCATTCAAGCTGCCTGGGATCAGTTAGTGTGGCTGCCTTAATACCTGCATATGAGGGGTTTGATATCTGCACCTGCTTATTCTACTTCAGCTATTCTCAGAAGTGCAGCCCTTCTGTGAGGAGACTGTGCCTTCATTTGTGTGAAATGTGTTGAGGTGTTAGTTTCTTGGTTCTGCTGCTTCATTAGTCTTTTTGTTGGTGGGAACCAAAAACTGGAAGGGAAATGACATAGCTTTCCAGTTAATGAAATAAGCAGAGAGGTCATATACCTTCCCTGTGCTTACTTGAAGGTAGTAATGTACTATGAAGTATACCATGTGTGGGCTCAGCTTCTGCTATTGCTACATATTTACCTCAGTGTCCATGTGAATATGGCTAGGGGCTAAAAAAGGATGCCCTTTTATTGCAGCTACAAGTGGCTGATGCCCAAGTTCATTTTGGCTTAGCTCAGGCAATTGGATATCACTGTCCTAGGATGCCCTTTTGTATAGTTGGCAGGGCACCTAAGGTGACCCATCTTCCTGCTTAGGGGGTAAGCCAGTTTCCTCAGATAGCAGCAGCAGAGGCTGTAACAGCAAGTCAAATTTTTCTAGCTGAAGCACATGCAGTTAAGTAAAAACTAATGTGTAAGCAGGAATGAGGAACAAAATAGCTGTACAAGGGATATACTATGTTTCTCTTGGGAGATCCAGGCAAGGCTGCTCAGAGGAGGGTAACAATAGGCCCTGCCTCCCTGTTGTACTGACCTTCAAAGGGTGGTGGATATCTGTCCCTTATATATGTGGAATTTAGGTGACCTATTCTGGACTCCCGGCATTCTTCTGACAGAAAACCTTATAGCTTGTATTGTGGTAATCTAGAAACTTGCAATTTGAGGTGAACCTTCATATTAGAACTGACTTTGGTACTAACAAAGCAACAGGCCAAGTGCTGAACTATGGGTTTAATTTTCCACAGATGTAAAATCAGCAGTTGTTTCACAGCATCTTACTCTAGCTGCCCCCTTCTCCTCAGTTTTGAGGGCTTTATATGTTCATTGATTGTATAAAGTCTTTCTCTTTCATTCCAGAGAGGTGGTGATGCTGAATTCAACCTTTTTGTTTCTCAGCTAGATGAGCTTGTTAAATGGTGTAAACAATTATCACGTACTCAGTTCATCAAATGAAACTTTATTTCTGTGGATTCCTATACCAACACTATGAAGTTTTTAGCTGAACAACTGATACATGTGTACAGCTTAAGCAGCTCTGAATGGAAAAATTACTGCTTACATCAAGTTCAGAAGGTAAACTCTCAAAAATTCCACCAGCTTCTTGCTGTAGGTTGTTTTCAATGCTGTGCTTCTCTTGAAGCTTCAATTTTTGTATTAAAAACTGCAACCATGAGCTTTAAAAAATGAAAGCAAAGACAAATCTAAGAAATAGATTGAAGTATTCCGCTGAGGTGGAGTCTGTCCTCACCTTTTCGTAACTATCAGAAACATGTACAAATATACTAGTTCTCTTAGCTAGACAACTTTGAAAAGAAGGGGAAGTCTAACAACTCTTAAAGCCTTGTCCTCCTACCTGAATCATTTAAACATTTGGTATAAATTCCGTTTAAAGTACTGGCAATGCAGAGTAGTGCTGCCCCTAGTGTACCAATCAGTCAAGGTGTATTAGTGCAAAACACACTGAAGATTCTTCAGCCATGCCCTGCTTTAACTGCCTTTTCTCGTGGTGTATGAAAAGGAGATGAATTGTTCTTTCTGCACTTGGAGGCTGGAGGAGCAAGATTTTGTGGAACTGCAGCAACCACCTTCCATCAAAGAGGCTGCAACAATGCAAGGAATGAGCCAGTTTAAGTGCACCCTGGCTCCACTGCAAGAGGCAGCGGGTATTGAGGTGATTTCATCTATGCCTAAAGCTTGTTGCTATTTCTGGGATCTGAAAGGGAAGCTGTTACATGCAAAACTAGGTTGTTCCTGCTCTGACTGTTGTCTGTCACTGACAAATGTGGTTGCTGTGACAACCTGCTAATCTCCACCTAGCTGTGATGATCTCAGTGAGTTAAAGGGCTCTGTCTGTGCCCCCCACTGCCCCCACACTGGTGGGCTGCACTTAGAGCACCCAGGCAGCGTCTCTGTACAACTCCAGGACAAGTTTGTGCTGTTCTAAGACCTGCTCGACTTATTCCAGGATAAGGCAGTAGCTGCTTCTTACAAAGCAGAGCATGCTTGTACAAAGAACATTCTACTTGAAGCACAAAAGGGGCATCTGGAAAAAGGTGTCACTGCATCATTTTGGGTAATACTGACTAACTGCATATTTAATCAAGTAACATGACCAAGCAAGCCATGCCCTCCAGGCCTGAACGTGGTACAAGCTATCCAGTCATGTGAGCTTTTTCCACTCAGCTGAAGAGGCACAGCAAGTGGCAAGACTCCAGCCCCAGTAAGACTGCGACATCAGAGACCATGGTGTCAGTTAACAACTCAGTTCTGGCTTTCTGTTCCTCTTCAGCTTCCTGTCCTTCCAGCATGTGGCCTCAATCATGCCAAGGTGACCTAAATGGGAGCCTGCAGAAAGTTACAATTCTGTCCTCAGAGGCAGCAGCTATTTCCAGCAGTGTCCCTTATGTTGCGTGGTGCTTAGCATACTCCAGCACTTCTTGAAAGGATTTAGAAAACAATGCAATGCAGCATAGCCTCCTTAATGTTGTTACTGTGCTTCTTTTATGAAAAATATAGGCATATCTCAGGCTCTGAGTCTCATATAAGGTAGGGGATGAATGTTTCCTACTTTTATAAACCCATTCACGAGGACAGAGTATGTAAGTCAGACACCCTCTGCCATGACCTTAGCAAGTCACAGAGCAGCAGGGAGCTGGAGCAGGACAGGGGTATAGCTGGAGAAGGAAAGGTCTCCCTAGGTGAGGGGTATGTCCAAGTCATCTAAACTCAGCAAGATTAGACAAGAACTGATGTTATTTTGAGTCAGACATCAGCAACAACTGCAAAAGGTCACAATTGCAGCACAGTTTTAAAACCAGTGCTTTGCTGTACACAAATCACAACCTACTCTTGCATGTTACATTAAACCCCACCGGTCAATGTAAATATTTTTAGCACCATTACAGGTCAGGAAAGACATTTATGACATGCAGTGTACTGAGTGCAGAATCTGTAAGAGGGAGATAGTTCTGCTTGTGAAATTCAAGCAATATGTACACACCTCCATAAAATCACTTGATTTTAAAAGATTACAAATCTTAAACTGGAGTCGAGTTCCTAAAATTAGGTCACTGATTTGGTTCTGCTCAGACCATCATGTGATCTATGTGTTTTTCATCATTTATTTAAATGACCCTTAAACAACCTCTTGTTCTTCATCTGCGAGATGGTATCAGTAAGAATCTATTTGTTTCATCATAAGTTTCCGGCTGTACTCGTAGGCAAGGAACAGTGCCCCGTTGGCCACGAATGCACGGATCATAGTTGGCGTTAGTCCAGAATACAAGGCAAGCACACCTAGAAATGAAACCAGAGCCAGTTAGCAATTTATTAAGGTGGCTCTCTGCATTAACCACTCTGCTCTTACCTGTGAAGGATACTGAAGCAATGTTTCTGCTTAGAGGAGCATGAACATAGAGAGCTGAACTCACTGGTGTAGCTACTGATGGCAGTGGTACTGGATATTGATACGGGAGTATCTGATGTTGTAACAGGAGTTTAGCCATGTAAGGGCTTATGCTAGATGCTTATTTCAGGTATGACAAGGTCTTGGTCAGCTGAGATAACTTGACAGTGGCTGTACCACAGCTGGGAAGGGGGCAGCAGGATTATGTTAGAGCTGTGCTCCAAGTCAGACTCCAGTTCTGATGAGTCTCTTACCTAGCAATGGGGCCAGGAGTCGTATCTGCTGTCATGTATGTTCTCAGACCCTCTTCCAAAGCACCTGACACAGGCCTTTTCCAGAGAGGAGATACTGAGGTAGATGACTCAAGTTGCCAGGCTGAATAGGGCTGTTTGATAAATCAATCCTCAGCCATATATTCAGTTCTAGAGGTGAAGAAAACTTCTGCATGGAACTTACCTAGTTCCTTCAGTTTTCATATACAGGTAATAGAGCCCATTTCTTTNTTAGTTCCTTCAGTTTTCATTTACAGGTTTGGTCACAGGTAATAGAGCCCATTTCTTTATCTGCTTTTAATGCAGAATAAGCTTCTGTTAGGTTTAAGTGAATAATCTCCTGAACCAAGAGGCAGGGAAGATGAAGTAGGTCTCAGTTTCTAGATTCCAAGCTTTCCACACTACATAAAGTAGGTATTTGTTTGCTAGTTATTGTCTGTGTCTAGTACATTATCACTGGACTAGATTTCTTAAGTGATCCTGGGTATTAGAGGGTATAGATTTCAGTCTGCACCCTATAGATTCAGTTGATCTGCTCGGATACTCACCTTCAGTTCTCACAAGAGTTACAAATGTTCCCATAAAGCCTGCCTGTTTTCCAGCCATTGAAAGAACCTGAATTCTAGATTTGACACAGTCCACGGGATACACAGCAATCCACAGACAGCTGCCTCCGAAACCTCCGCTTAGTAACAAAGGAATGGGACCTGAAAGTTAAGAAATACACTTTTATACACCACGATGTTCACCAACACAAATATAACATTGTTTCATCTACAGGATTCAAAGGGTACAGAGGAACCTGCTTATGACAGAAGAGCAGTTTCTGTTCTCTCACTAAGATTTAAATTAATTTCAAGCCACTGGTAAATTGCAAGTCTTTACTACAAAGATAATCTTTACTCCAAGATTATCAAGAGTGCTTCTTAGATTATTGGCTGTGCTAAAAAACTGTAGCTCAGAATTAAATTTTGACCTTATTAACTACATTCACTTTTTTAACACTTGCAATCACTTTACAAGGTTAATTGTGAAATGTTTTAGAGTATCATCATATAGTGTTACTAATCATGTATACAGAGATTTATTTGGTATGGTAGAGTTATTTTGTGATGAGTTACTTCTTTTGTGATGCATCCTGATTTTGTATTTCAGATCAGATGTTTGTATATGTTGTTACAAGTCCAAAATCCATGCAGCTGAAATCCTGACTCCAAGCAAGATAAAGTATTACTGGTTCAGTCTTTTAACAGGAGACAGGCAATCTTTACTTTGGCGTCACTGTTTTCTTTTCATTTCTAATTTTCGATCTCAGCATTCTCTTACTCTCATTGTAACTGTATCTAATGGTCAGCATGCAGTTCAGCATATATTTGAACACACTGTTCAAGAGAATGCAGCTAAATACTTCAAAATCACTCTGAATGGCAGCTGAAATGAAATAGTTCAGTTGTGTTACACTGTGGGGTCAGATATTCCAGCAGTTTTGTAGTGTTAGCTCACTGTATTAATTCTCTGATACATCCTGCTTCATTGGAAAATGGTTACTTCAGTAATTTATTACTATGTGTACACAAGACCCTCTCCCTATTTAGTATGCCTCATTTCCTTCATTTTGCATGTATTTTACAACATCATTAGTATATCTTCAGGGAAGATATGCTCCCCTTTATGTCCCCCATGACAGCTTGCTAAAACCCACCTGTAAAAAAAGGCACCATACCTAATTCATCTTTTGATCTCCCAGAGGCAAAGAAGGTCCGGCTCAGTTCATACCCTCCAAAGAAGAAGAAATAGCCAGGGACTTCCCGCAGCAAAGTGCTTGACAGGCCACGATAAAATCCAAGGGGACCATCCTTTTGGATAACACTCTTCACTACTGACCAAACTGTACTGAGAGAGGTTGATCCAGTTAGTGATACTTACTAGCCAGATACTGAGAAGTTACAGGATAATAGGCAACTGCAGCACCAGTTAATGGTGAGACCTATTGTGGAAACTGAATTCATGTATGACTTAGAGCAAGATCCTGCTGGGAGCCCTTCACTGGCATCCAGCTTTACTATCACCCAGAAGGTCTGCAGGCAGTGACCTTCCTAGCGACAACTCTTCTCTGGTTAGCAGCGCGCTACAAATGTGACACTGAGCCATGGCATACAGGATTTGAAGAAATAATACACAAGAAAGGGTTTGTGAGATACTGAGCAGGGTCTATACTTACTTGTGTCCCTGGATTATCTTTCCTGACAACTGCATTTCATGCATAGCCTGTAGCCGGCACTTCACCAGCTCGGTGGGACAGAGGACAAGAGTGGCAAAGGCAGAGGCAAAGGAACCTGCAGCAGCATTCTGTAGATCACTGCAAGAAAGAAACTGCAGAAGGTATTTGGGCACTGACCTTTAGTGCAGTGGAGCCACTGCACCAGCAATCAGCTTCCTGGACCTGTACCCTAAATAGCTTCAAGAAAAACTGACAGTCTTGGGGGAAAGATTCTCAAGGGCAAAGGGCAGTTACTTGAACCAGAGGGAGGAAAATCCTAGCTCATCCCATTTTCTTATACAACTGAAAGATACCCTTTTGACACCAGAGGTATATTGCAACCTTTTTGCTATACTTCAGTGATTGCAGTAGAATAAAAGCCAGGAAAGGAAGATTTGATAGCATCTATGAAGATTTCTGTAGACTCGTTTTACTGGGCAACTTTTGGTTACTAATTACTTCCTCGAAGAGAATAGGAGCAATAATCACCTCCTATATGCATAATAGCATAGAAGTGGAGCTTCCCTTTCAGAACCTGAGGAGCCAGCACAGCTGAGACTGATCTATCTCACTGCAGCACAGAAATTCTTTCCATCCAAGGGAGATGCTTGCCTTGTGCCCAGCAGTTGGATACATCTATAGTATCAGAGATTAAAGCTACAACTTTTTACCTTGAAGCATCACAAAATGCAAGTTGTGACATGAAGCAAAGCTCATGACATTCAGATATGAGAATGGCGGTAATGAGACCTTTCAAAGTGGAAGAAATCAGTAACTGCCTGCAGAGCAGCAAATGGAATTTAGCACTTCTCTTTCCATTCTGTCGTCTCACTTTAGACTTCATGATGAAATCTGTTGGTTGAACTAAGCATATGTTAAAAGATAAACAGAATTTAGCATTTCTCTCTTCATTTCTTTTCTTTGTGACTTATGCATCAGTGACATGTATTCCTTTAACTGAAAAATGTTTTATAGTTTGTCCTTTTTTGAAGGTGTAACAGTACAGTAACAATGGGTGGGGATGTCCTGGACAGATTGTATGTTCTCATCAGGGCCCCGCTGAAGACCATGTCAATACAATTCTCCCTTACATGTGCCTCATAAGGTGCCCCCACAATGATCCAGATGAAGAGAATAAGGAAACAACACCAAGGGACAATCTTTCAAGTAAACTTAAATTCTTTAATGTTTTGTCCTAGAACAGCTCTGCAGTCACACTATTTGACCTTGAATCAACAAGGCATTAAAGAGCCATCTTGGATCTGAAAAGCACCATTACCTCACCAAGGAAAGAATTGTCAGATGCCAAAGGTGCTTGCTATTGCTGTATATTCACATTCTCCTTCTGTATCCAACTCCAAAGACAGAGTAGTATACCAAAGTACTGTTTCAAAGTTTCCTGCACTACCTTCCCTATATCCAGCATGACCATAGTGCCTCAGTCATGTGAGATGATCCTAGGACATCTGCACATCTGCGGTCTACCTCCCAGGATGATCACAAAAGACAGCAAAGAAGTGAAACATATTGCTGGTAGGCCTACCTCCTACATTTTAATGGGTAGGAAAAGGAAAAAATGGGTAAGCTTTTGAACCTTAAATAAATACATTTTTTAAACCAAGACAATATTAGAAAAGTGCCCTTCCTCCTTAGTATGCCTCCTTGTAAGAAGAGCTGCTACCTCCCCTGCAAAATCAGAACAACCTACATATTAAGGGAATGGTAACTTTCAGGTGTTGAAATGCTCAATCCTATTGGTAAAAATGTTCCAGGTCTTGAATACGCCAGTTAAGCTGTGATCATCTAAACCAGCCAGCTGCAGTGACTGGTTAGTAGATGGCTCTTTTATATTAGACACTATAGTGTCACCCTAAGGCCTATATTCCAAAATTTACTACACTGTACACTATCAGAGGAGAGCCTGGGACCTCACTTGCACCCTGACAGTACAGTATTGACAAATAGCAATTGCATGAAATTTTATATACTTATTTTAAAATACAAATCAGATTACTAACCTGAGCTTTGTTTTCCTGTCTACTCCAACAATTCTTCTCACAATTTGTTGGCAAAATCCATAGCACATGAACAGAACGGAGTTCTCTGCAATGTTGGCTACAAGTGCTGGTGTGGTTCCCTTGTAGAAGCCTCGAAATCCCACTTGCTTGTAGGTTTTGACAAAACAGTCAACAAGTCCTTTGTACATGTTGGGGAACGTCTGCATTTTCACCTTTGCAGTGTCAAAGGGCTGGCCAGTCACCACACAGGCTGTCCCACCTAGGCAAGCAGTGGAAGTTAACAGAGTGGCTGAAGGTTATCACAACTGCAACACCTATGCTGGAGCACCAGTATTTGGAAAATCACACAGAAAGCAAAGATTAATTAATTCCCTGTAGGAAAAGACAAGTGCACTGATCTTAGCACAATGGCACCAATTGCCACTGGTGAATTTAGTTACCTTAAGAAAAAAAACCAAAACAGACAAAGGAGCAGTAACAGCATGATTCTCATTAAACATTTCTTTATCTCATGAAAAGCACGTATCTAAATGAATCGGCTCACTTTTATAAACTTGTACTGAATTAGAGGTATTGTTCTGCAATCAAGTCACTTGTGTCAATGAGTTAAATAACATTTTCTTTTACCCATTAATGCAGTGGTTCAGAAGGCATCTCTGATTTTATATCCCTATAATAACAAAAAAATCCCAACTCTGAAAGATTAGTAATCAAGTGATTCCTCCAGGACAAGAGGAACACTGCTGAGAGTGCTAAACTGATCATACATAATAAATTGATAACCAAAGACTCAAACCCTTTACTTCAAAACTCCAGATGGCTCTTAAGCACATTTCTTTCCAGAGACTGGAAGAAAGTGTCAAGTATAAGCTGAAAAAGGGCAAAAGGGCAGAATTTCTCAACATACTATCTTTTCCAAACTGAACTACAAGGTCAGTACCCTGAAAACTTGTGCGATATTTCCATCAATGTCATCAATGACCATTTTGCTCACACCGCAGTGTTCTTCTGTAAGATCTAACTCAGTTCTGTAGTCTGCAGGAAGAGCTGATGATAGACTTTTTCAGTAAGAAACAGTGTACAGCGATAGCAGTCTATTAGAAGCAGATACCTGACAAGAAGTACATGATAGGTGTACCTTATGTAGGGTTTATGGGTTTGTTTTTTAGCAAGAGAGAAGAACTGCACTAAAAGAGAAGCTGATCTTTAACCAAAGCACAACTGACATGCACATACCTTAAATTATCTGTAAATGCAGATAGCAAAGTAACTGAAATGGCAACAAATTTGTGCATCCAATTAAGATTAGTTATTTTTCTTCTAAGTGGGGAGAAGAGTAAGCATTTATTTAACTAGTGTTATTTGCAATCCATTTTACTCTTTGCAAACACATTTGTGTCACATTGTTCTTGCTTCTCTGCAAAGAGGTACTTCAGGCCTTTGAGAGAAACTCAGGATCTAGCTGCCATAAAACCTCGTTCCCAACCAGGTGGATCATTAAAAGCTTCAGAGCAAATCATGCAAGGAAGCATGAAGAGTTTCCTGCTCTGGAAGGATAACCTAGGAGAAAAGTAGCTGGCTTGGACCAGTAACACCCATGTAAGCTTCAAATGAAAAGCAGAGCTGGGAAGACTCAGCCAATATTATTTGCAGGGAATTCAGGTAGATACTAATCTACAGGACAAATGCTAGGTTCCTGTAGTAACATAATGGCTGTTGGAAGATGTCCAGGGAAACCAGGAATGGTCTTGGAAATGTAAAGCTGAAAAATTGGGAGTTGACAGAATAGCTGTTCCAAAAAGGCTGTTATTGGAGTTGGCTCAAAAAGCCTAGTAAACTACATCAATGAACTTTGTAAGCCTCAAGATAAAGACAGAGTCCTAGTTATTATCTGAAATATTAAGAAAAAAAGAATTCTTCCAACTAGCAGTAAAGAGTCATAAAAAAACCCAACCCAACTACAAAATTAAAACAAACCAGAAACCCAAAAACTCAAATCTGTTTAAACATGCAGACAAGTGTGGTCCTAATAATAACACAGCAGTGGTGGGGAAGAGAGTCCTACTGAATCAAAGGGATTAGAGGTTGCTTAGATCCTAGGCAAAGGACTATGACCACAGACAGCCAAATGACTTATTTATTCTTGTCCAGAATTTGCTTGCCTCAATATGTCATTACTTATCAGGTAGTCAAGACTGTATCTGGAGAGGAAGGTAAAACCAGGTTACACATTTTCTGGAGGAACGGGCTGTTTGCTTACTTAATTACATTTTATAAAGAGTGCAGAGATTGCCACACCAGGCTTGTGCTGTTACCTCTTGCTTTCTCACTGCATTGTTAACCTCCACTCTGACAAATGACCTTGAATAACTACCATTGAATGCACTTAACACCATTAGTACTGTCATATTCACAGCATTAACATTGTCATGAAAGGACTGACTGTAATATTCATTGTGTGGGAAAGAAAAAAGATCACTAAAATTGTCTAAACTAGTTACAAAAGTAAATTAGACAAATCTTGAACCTTTTCCATATAACAACTGTTAGCTTAGAGTTGTCAAAAAGACCCGTTTTCCCTGGCAGAGTTCAAAGTTGCATCCCCGAGCCACAGACATTACCAACATGGCAATATCAGTGAGACAGTGCAACCATTTCCACACAACTGGTCCAGCAAAGTTTTACAGCACAGACTAGACTGAAGTGGAAGTCACTTATGCCAATTCATCATCAGTTCTACTACTGAGCTTCACAGGTTTTAAAGATTAACACCAGGATGTTGTCTGAGCCAGAAAGCCTTCAGATAGACTCTCGTCCCTTTCAGTTAGGGACGGTTCCTGTGACAAAAGCAGCACCTCAACCACTCACACACTGACTTCCTTGCAAAACTCTACTGATACTCTCTGACTGATTGTTAAACTCGTGTAAGCAGAACTTAAACCTCCTTATAGAAAATGATTAGTCCGTGTAAGGTGTTATGTATTCTTCACTGTGTGGCAGGGGTTTTGCCAGGGAGGAGCAACAGTGATACAGTTACAACCCTGGCTGAGGTCATTGCTTCTCCTCATACCCTTAAAACACAGAAGGTGAGGCTTTTTATAGCAACTAGAAACTGCTTTTATATTTGTCAAAGGTATTAAAACTGTCTCTCAGAAGTTTTGTGCAATTAAGCATTACCTGCAGCACCTGCTGTGAGGTCAATAGCAGCCTGAACAGCAGAGTTGATCCTCATGCTTCACCCTTGTTTATAAGTTGTTTCAGAGCAAAGTCTCCCGTTTCCTTGTCTCCTGAGGGAAGAGAAAGATGAAACATACACAATTTACAATAACTTGACAGGCAGAAGCATTACAGGAATGCATTCAGATCCACTCTTCCATTTGGAGACAGAGAATGGTTGTGCTCAGGAATGAGACTTAGCATATTTGTATTTTGACCGATTTTGCTGCGTTGGGCAGGTCTCCTGGAGTATCACTGCATAGCTTCGGCTTACTTGGGCTTTCCAGCTTCTTATCTCCCTGGATCTCTCAAATGCAAGCAAAAGAGTACATCCAGGGAGCAGTGCTGAGGGTGACTTTTGTATTGATTATAGAGGCATAGTCTTCCCTCAGGTGTCTAAGGCTGGAATATTTCATGCTTGTCTCAGCTTCTCACCTATAAAGCAAAACAGAATCTGCTCTCCTCATGGTGAAGAGCAGCTAAGAAAACTCTACCCATGATGATAGAGGCACATTGGGTGGCTTTCAGAAGAGGAGTAGAAAGGGAATGAACGTGAACATCTTGAATTGTGTCTGGCTGTCATGTTCCTAGTGCAAGTCCCCCCCACACCAGAATATTATAAGTAAGAATTACACCTCGTCTCTCAGGAAAGCAGCTGGAAAGCAGAAATACAAATGTGACACTTCGAAATAAAATATTCAAATGAATTCAGTTCTCAAGTTTGCAGCAAGATACTTTGACCGGGCAAGCAGTTAAAACAAGCTTATTTATCTGGGGTAAAATAACTCAGCCAAAGAGCTCCCACTGTTTCAGAACTGTGCTGCTGAACGAGACACTTCTCTGGCAGTGCTGTCAAAAAGCTGCATGAGTCTTAAAACCCACATAAATACACATGTGAATTAGTGCCTCACTGGCTTTTAAGCCTGTCTTGAAGCACAGTACATCAGTAAACAGAACAATTTTCACTCCTGTACCTACTGTAATGCTTCTTTTGAAGCCTGTTACCTCCCAAAAAATATTTTGGTATGATATGAATAGGAAACATAATTCCCAGTAGGCTAAGTTGAAAGAATCATAGAAAGACACATTGTATAAACCACATCCTTTTACAAGAAACACAGACACTTAAATACAACCAAGGCTTTAAGAAAGCCTGTCTCTAAACAGATTTTTTATTCTTGAACATTAAAAAAATACACCAGTAGGCCAAATACTGTCACTCAGTGACCTCACTCATCCAATCTGTTACATAAATCTAAACGAGTTTAAAACAAAACATTGCTCTTGCAATAAATGGCACTAACACATGTAATTTCACAATTGTGGCTTCAGATTTGAACTGTTTTGTTACTGATAGCACAGCACACTAGGTGTTACTTCAAAACAGAGGCTCCAAGGCCAAATTACGCTTTTTTATCTTATATATCTCATTAGTGTTCACACTGCACTCCAAGTTCTGCTTGTCATTTAGGGGAGAAGAAAACAAATCATTGAGACAGACTTTGAATGAAAGGAATTACTAGAGAACAACAATTGCCTGTGTTCAGTAAACTGTACACTGTTTGCATCACGCTGAGTGCTTATCGAATTGTGCCAGTCCCCAAAGGGAGCACATGCCAGATCACCCACAGAAAACTTGGCAGCAGAAGGAAAAAAGTATATGCCTATAAAAATATGAGCCTTTAAAGAGACAAGGAAGTTTAGTTGTCTGATCCATATCAGCACAGTGCCACTTTCAGCAGATTTAAGTCTTAGTCAAAACTAAATTAGTATTATATCAGTACATACCCGTTTTTTCGTTTGTAATAATACTACTACATTAAAAGTTGCATGTAGGTAGAACGAGGCAGCAACTGCTCTGTGACTTCCAAAGCAAATCCAAACCTCAAACCTGGAAATACAGAAGCATTAGTTAGTGTAACAGGTCCTGCAGAGTCCTCTGCAAGCAGATGTTATTTCAGCCCCAGATGTTTCCCTCTGCCCATGCACTCTCCAAAGACTGAGATGCACCCAGAAGGCAGCGCTGCTCTTGCAATAGCCCGCGTGGGCAGGCCGTAGCCCCGCTTCCCAAGGGCACAGCAGGCCGGCTCCGCGGCGGCAGCAGCGGCGGGGCAGCAGCGGGGCTCACCGCGGGCTGTCACACGTGCTGGCGGCGGGAGCGCACAGCCCGCTCCCGGGCCACACCGCCAGCTCCAGCCTTCCTTGGGGAGGAAGGCTCAGGACTCCCGTTCCGCCAACACCCGCCCGTTTGGAGCAGGAAGCCCCGGCCTGCGTTCGGCAGAACCTCGCGGTGGCAGAGCCCGCCCGACGCCGGCCCGGCGCCTCTGCCGGGCGGCCGCACACGCAGCCGCAGCTTCCCGAGGGGCCGCGCGTCGCCGAGCTCGCGCCCNGGAGGCGGCGCGGCCCCGCCGCGGCCCCGGGAAAGGCGCGGGCCGGGCAGGCGGCGGGGGGGCGGCGGGGCTGGGCTCTGTTTAAGCTGGGGCTGGGCTGTGTTTCAGCTTACTGAACAGGATGCAGCCGAATTTATTACTTAAGACCACTTAAAAAAAAAAAAATCTTGGGTTTTTTTTAGGTGTATGTTTGTTTATTTTTCTTCTAGTTGGGTGATTTTGGTGTTGGGGTATTTTTTGTTTTAAAGGATTTGTTTAGGAATTGTGTACCCTGAAATAGCAACAGTTTGTGTACACAGGGGAACTGCCGTGTGTCCCGAGACACTCTCCTAAGCTGTCACTTTCGTGATCCTGGCTTTTCGGGACTTTGAGCTGGCATACAGTGACCTAAGCCTCTGTGGCGAGGGCTAATACTGCTTTTCTCAGCTGAAACTACACAACACTTTTTTTTTTTTTCCTTTTGATTTGCAGTTACCTGAAGTGCTTGCAATAAGGCTCATCAGGAATAATGTCTGATTGAAAGCAGCAGGACTCTGTACAGTCAGTGGCAAGGTAAATGAACAAGGTAAATGTGTATCAGTGATCAGTCATATTTGAGCTATTCTGCTAGACCAGGCAGTGTTTCTGGGAAGCACCGTATGTCCTGTAATCCCTGTTGAGCTGCACATGCGTTTGTGTGGGCTGAGACATGCAGACTTACATATTTCATCTTAGATCCATGGTGTTTTTCACCAAATAAAACCAATGGCTCCTACTTTCACAGCTCAAACTAAGGAAAAAACAGCATAAACAAAATTATGAACTTAAATGTATCCTTTTTTCTATCACTTTTAATTAATTGCAGGGTTCAGATTTTATTTTCTTATATGTTTATGTAACATATAGGTTGGAAGGGAGCTTAAAGACCATCTAGTTCTGAACCCCCTGCTATGGGCAAGGATACCTTTCACTAGACTGAATTGCTCAGTTTCATCCAACCCACCCTTGAACACTTCCAGGCATGGGGCATCCACAGCTTCCCTGGGCAACCTGTTTCAGTGCCTCACCACCCTCACAGTGATGAATTTCTTTCTAACAACTAATCTAAACCTACTCTCACTTTGAAGCCACTCTCCAGCTCTCTTGTTGGCTCCCTTCAGGTACTGGAAGGCTGCATTTTGGTCACCCTGAAGCCTTCTCTTTTCCAGGCTGAACAATCCCAATTCTCTCAAACTTTTCTTGTAGGGGAGATGCTCCAGCCCTTTAATCAACTTAGTGTTCCTCCTCTGGACTTGCTCCAACAGGTCAATGCCCTTCCTGTGCCCATGACCCCAGAGCTGGATGCAGTAGTCCAGGTGCAACAATTGTTAAGGAAGAATAGCCTAAGTTATAACTGGGTGTAGAACTTGAACTGTAATTTCTTTAGTGTAAAAAAAAATGCTGAGTCTGTTGTAATTAGTGATTTTGAGTTAATTGTGCATCCCAAATAACCCGCAATACTTAGAGATTACTGCTTCATTGCAGACAATTTTGACCTGTATGCTGACTTCTTGTTTAGCAGGTCTGCAGCACTGTTGGAAGATCCAGCCGGTGAAAGCCATCTAAATTCCTAATGCACTGAAGTTTGTGATTAAGATGCCATTAAACCACATGCTGCCTGCCATAACCGTTTGCCAGCTGAAACATCAGGCCTTGAGCATTTCAGGTGCTCCTTCATAGCCATGTTCCTCGGGCAGACCACCAGGCCTGGTCTGCTCTTATCTGGTCCCTGTAGAAAAGATGGAGACGGCGACAGCACTTGAAATGTTGCCTGGGAGCTTTTATAGCCCTGGAATGCAGCACTTCCACGAGCATATCGCCACCACGTGGCTTTTTCTGCTGCCTGCACCCGTGGCTGCTCAGCCAAACCGCACTTTTTGTCCATGCACCGTGCTGTTGTGGAGCACTTTTTTTTTTGTTTTAAAGAAGAACTTATGTAGGAACTCCATACCCTGAAGCGACAACACTTGGTGTGTGTAGGGAGACCATGGAAGAACTGCCATGACTCCCGAGGGACTCTCTTAAGATGAGGTATCAATTTGTTTGGAGTTTAACCTCATGCTTCCCCTGAAAGGATTTAGGCATGACAGAAATGGGACATGTGTGCAGAGACCTTAGCTCATAAGAGCTTTGCAGTAATGTGGAAGTGCTTTCTGGCACCCAAAGGGTCTGGCTTGGGATATATGTGATGGGCTTTGGGACGTGATGGTCTCCTGTGTGACAAAGTGACACAACTCTTCAACAGAGTATTTTGGCAGTGGAGGAATGGGTAACCTCTTGGAGATGGAAAGCTGACGGGGTATGCCATGGAAACTTGTCTGATGTGGGAGAGGAAAGGGTTCCCTTGCAGGGTGGGCTTCTGTCCATTCTGCAGGCAGTCCAAGGCTATCTCAGGCCCTACACCATCTCAGGCCAGCCACAGGCAAACCATTTGCCCCCTGTAAGCCACTTTGCCGTTCCTAATTTATATGGAAATCCTCATTGTCTAGGAGGATGAATGACAGTTCTTGGCAAATATTGTCCCAGAATAGCAGCCAGAGCTGCAGAAACATCAGAACTGCCCCATCACCTTGCAGTGGATGTTGTTCAGACTGTTTGGAGAGGTGGGTCAAGCAGAACAGTTCCACATGGAGGAAAAGTGACATGGCTTCTGTAGGTAAGGCCTTACGCAGGTGATCAGTGTAGTACTGATGTACTACAGTCAACAGCAAGAGATGGGACAGTGCTGGCCTTTCCAGGGTAGATTACACTAGTGAAGTGAAGGCTTGGGGACGTTTTTGAAGCATGTTTCAGAAAGATGTGAGCCTTAACCTAATGTGTCTCATGCACAGAGGAGCCCACAGCTGGACACAGCACTCCAGATGTGGCCTCAGCAGGGCTGAGCAGAGCAGGATCACTTCCCTCGACCTGCTGGCGGTGCTCTCCTAACACCTGAACTCCTGGCGCCGAGCGGCAAAGCCGTCGGGGAACGTCCAGTCCGGGATGGCTTTGCCAGGGAGCGGCTGCGGGGCGGAGCCGGGCGGAACGTTGCTGCGCGGAACGCCCGTGCGCGGCTGGTGTTACCGGCCGGCGGGCCGGGGAGCGCGGGCCGCAGGCGGCGCTGGCGGAGCCGCGATGTGGGGCACGGCAGGCCCCGCAGGTACCGGCCTCCCCTGCACCCTCACCTGGCGGACGGGGCCGGCGCCGGCCGGGCACTGCCGTGAGGCCGGGCCGTGCCCCAAGGCGCGGCCTTCAGAGGGACGGGGCTCACCTGTCCTACCGGGGCTGGGTGGAGGTGACAGCGGTGGGCAGAAGGCAGCGGGGAATGGAGTCGGGTAGAGGGGAGGGCGTGGGCCGTGTTTCTCGTGTTGCTTTCCTTGCCGTCTTTCCCATCTTGGAGCGGTGTGAATGATCTGCATGTGTGACCTGACCGTAGTTTTGCACCCTGTATCAGCAGAGTGGTGCTGCCTGTTGGGCATTGTTGTACCTGCCCAAAGTACGGGCTAAGACCAGTCTTTGGGAGCAGTATTTCTTCGTTTTTACTAAAAGATTTTAAACTGCATTTAATGACGGATGAGTTGTGCGTTCATTTATTTTTTTTATTTCAAAACTCCTCGATATTTTTGAACGATGCTGTGATGGCCTTATGTACAAAGCAGCTCGGGTTGCTTAGTAGCTGTGTTTGCTTTCCGAGGCCAAACTCCCCAGCAGAAGGCAAACTGGATGGTAGGTGAAATACAGGGATGCAAACTGCAATCCTCTGCTGGCTTTAAGTGCCTGAGGCTTTCAGCCTTGCTGTGCTTTTCTGCTGCTGTAGGCAAAGATCAGGCTGAGGAGGTTGCAGCTGTTCAGCCTGGAGCAGAGAAGGTTGCATGGAGACTTAATAGCAACCTTCCAATGCCTGAAGGGGGCCTACAGGGAAGCTGGAGAGAGACTTTTCGTCAGGAATATGGGTACAAATTACATCAGGAGTAATGGGTGCAAATGGAAAGAGGGGAAACTTAGGTTTGGTATTACGAAGAAATGCTTTTGCTTGAGGGTTGAGAGATGCTGGAACAGCCCAGGGAGGTTGTGGATGCCTCAGCCCTGGCAGTGTTCAAGGCCTTGAGTGACCCAGTCTAGTGGGAGATGTCCTTGCCTGTGGCAGGGGTAGGTGATCTTTAAGGTCCCTCCCAGCCCTTTAACAGTCTATGATTCTGTGATTTCTGAATGGTTACATAGTTTTAAGGAGCATGCCACCAGAATTAGCAAAAAGGAGTTTGTCAAGGACCTGTGGAAAGCAGTGCAGTGTAAAACAGCAGGGCTCCTACCATCATCCCAGTAATGAGGTTCTGAAGCTTTCCTTAAATTTTCCTGTTGCTTCTCAGCATTGAAATTTAGGGTTTAATGCGGACAATTTATCAATTGCAGAGTGACCAAAGTGTGATGCAGTGCCTGCTGAAACTGGCAGATTTTCCTTTTTTAGCCAAGGAGAGATGTGTGTGAGGAGGAGAGGTATGCCACGATTCCTTCAGATTTGTGGAAGTATTTTAACATCTATTGAAGTTTTTTGTTTTGAATCAAAATAAATATTTATTTTTTTATTTCTATAACTTGAGGGTGAGTTTTAAACAAAGTACGTAGGTGTGAATGTTAAGGTTTAAACACTGTATTTTAGAATGTTATAGAGAACAGCTCTTTGAATTTTATGATAGTTTTTCTAGAGAATGCAGCTGTGTCTGTGTTGCAGAATCTCCTGAGCAGCTCCTTGCTGTCCCTGGCTTCACATCCTCAGCTGCACTGTGTCAGTTTCAGCTTCTTTGCGGTGATGTGCTAAACTAAGCAGAGGAGCTACAACCCAAATAACTTTCCTGATTGTTACTGGACTAACTTGCAGCAGAATCCATGTTGCAGAGCAGGGGAATGTGATTTGTAGTAGTGCCACAAGTGTGGAAACAGGTGAAATTAAGTGTGTGTGTACAGTCTTTTTTCAGGTGTCTGGAAGTGATCTCTTTATTGACTCATATTAAGAGTTTTGGTGAGTTTTCTATAGTACCAATGAATTTAAGTATCAGGTAGCAGTAAATTCGAACTCTCTCTACTACCTAATGCAGAAATACTTTAAAAGTTCTAAGTTCTTGTATTATTTCCTCCACAAATAAATGGTGTGTAAAGTTGTTTGCTTCATATTTGTGATGAGGAAACCATAAGTAATCAAGAGTTTGAAGTGGTGTCCCAGCCCTTCTCAAAAGTCAAAAGATACATGTTTGGCATGTACTTAAGGTACTCAGGTTGCACTCAGTTGGGCCTAGACAGTTGTACTGTTGTTTTGGGGTTTTTGGTAGGTTTACAAAATTCAGCTTTGGACCCTAGGTTTAACTTCTGTTTCCTAACTTTGTATATCATCTAGCAATGAACTCTTCAGCACAAGCAGCATGCTTTCTAAAGACAAGGATAAATCTGCTGCT
The DNA here is from genome assembly GCA_013398275.1 of Promerops cafer. Classification (NCBI taxonomy): domain Eukaryota; kingdom Metazoa; phylum Chordata; class Aves; order Passeriformes; family Nectariniidae; genus Promerops; species Promerops cafer. The sequence continues at coordinate 1,056,384 of VZSE01011883.1, forward strand.
TCCAAAGACAGCACACCTGAAGGGGCAGCAAAGAGCCAGGAGGATGGAGCAGGAGCACCAAAGCAGCAGCTGTTAGACATTATTGGTAGTATGAAAGTGGAAGTGAGCTACAGGAAGAAACTCCAGCAATTAAAAGGCAGTGAGAATAAGAAGCAAGCCATGAACAAGCTGGAAGGCCCAGACAGTGAAGGTTCTGTGCCGCAGGGAATTACAGAAGACGCGCAACGGTAAAGTATAACAAACTTTTCTTAGCCTGTTTTATCCTTATTTCAACTTTCGTTTTTCATTTTTTAGGAAAAAATGAACCATTTCTAACAGTGGAAGAGAATCTTGTAAGGGAGTGTGGTGCATAGTTGTAGACTGGAGTAAGTCACAGGGGAGAATCTGGGCAAAAGGTGCTGTGTGCTGTCAGCCATATTCTGCCTTTTTCTCCAGTGAGACTGTGGAAAGGTAGCATTAGCACCTGCCTGTGGACAGTTATTATAATGGGAGAAGGGAAATACTGTTCAGATAAAATACAGCAAAACTGAGGAAAAAGAAAAAAAAAGAATGGCATCATGATTGTTGAGTCTTAGGAGCTTCTCCTGTCCATAGTGTGTTATATTGTATTTATCATCCCACGGGTCTGTGCTGCCAGTGGTCTCCAAGCTGTCTGTCGAGGAGCTGTGCAGTGGCACAGGGCTGCCATTTCCCCAGGCTGGGGAACAAGAGCTTGTCAGAGTCCTTCAGCATTTGAACATTAGGACAATATAGGGCAAACCTGCCTGTCCCACTGCCTGCCGCCCCCCCCCCCCCCCCCCCCCCTCCCAAATATCACT